>CM042163.1:61781915-61823860 GCA_023376005.1 Doryteuthis pealeii
TCGGGCTAGAAGCCATGGCTTAACACCCTGTGACTTTTTCTGTAAGGTTGATTGAAGGAGCAAGTATACTCTATGAAACCAATGGCTTTAGAAGAACTTGGAAGGATCAATAAGATAATTTATTTCTGCAATTCCACAAGAGTTCCTGGAAGATCAGTTGATGCGATTCCCGATCAGCTTGAGAGGCTGGAGTCGAATACTGGTACCCATATAGAATTTTGAATGAAACTCCATGTTATATGTGTTCTTCTCATTTCATTTTTTGTAAAAATGATGATTCTGAAATAAATTATAAGATTTTTAAGGAGGAATTACTTTACAATCACCTTGTTCGAGGGTGAGTAAAAAAGTAATGCCATTTGTTTAGGACGGGTATAATTACCAACATAGGAACATGTATCATACATCAAAATGAAGCTGGTCCTCTGTGGATCATAGCCCTACTTCTCTTCATAGTCATCGTTTCTCTCAATAGCAATGTTCTACCTTTGAATGAGAGCATGTATCCCTGCCCCATAAAATTCTGTTGACTGTTCTTTGAGCCACTATAGATTTCACTTCCTCATCACTGGAACAATGTTTGCCTCTCTCACACTCTTTCATGGGGCTGAAGAGAGGCAAACATTAATCGAAAAAAATCCACAAACTCGTTTTGGGTGATCGTAAATTGAAGTTGCGTGAGATAGCAGAGGAGTTGAAGATATCAGAAGGCAGTGTATTCGCTATCTTGCATGAACATTTGTCAATTAGAAAGCTGTGTTCAAAGTGGGTGCCATGTTTGCTCACAATAGATCAAAAACAACAACATGTTGACGATTCAGAGCGTTGTTTACAACTGTTTCAATGTAACAAAAAGAGTTTTTGCATAATTATGTGACAATGGATGAAACATGGATCCACTGCTTCACTCCGGAGTCAAATTGGCATGTCCTGGTCTGCATGTCCTGGGAATGACGTTAAACTCTATCTGATGGTGAGGTTCCAGTTCTAGAGGTTTGGGGAATGTGGAGCACCCCTTCATCACCATTGCTCCCAGGTCTACTTTGACCCGGAGTGGTAGTACCAGTTAGGGTCCCATCTATGGGTAAATAGAAAAATGCATTTATCAAAAAAATTGAAAATCAGAAAATGTGTTTATAAAAAAAAAATTTATTTCACAACTTTATCGGCATTAAATAACCCACTGAGGTTGATATGCTGTAAAACAAACCAAACCACATTGACATTTTCTAGTATACTCTTTTTGTTCTGTTCTCTCTTGAACCATCTCTTTATCTGTGTCCATGTCCATGTGAAATTTTTAAAATGTTTAATGCTGCATAATTTTCATGTGAGGAAATAAACAAATTTGATACATTTTTCCACAATGTGTAAAACAATAAGACTTGCAGAATTTAGAGATCAAATTGAGAGCTATCTTCTGAACAAGTTTCATTTCAATAAAATTTGTAATAACATACAAAAAAAGAAAACTTTAGAATTACTGGCACAGATTTTGAAGCATAAGGACATTGTTTAAGTCAACAACTAAGGGGATCTAATGGTCAACTCACTGAGAGGGGAGCCCCATTCTTTGGAGTATTCAGGATGTTGGATTATCTGCTCTTGCCTGTAGGATAACCAAGTAGGCATCTCAGGAAAAAGTCTTGGAAATTAATTCCCTTTCTCTTAGTATGTAGTAAGGTGAGGACATTCATTTTAACATCTATTTGATGGGCCTTTTAGACACCTAAGCCTTTGTGCCATTAGCAACATACACAATGTTGAAATAATTAATCTATAGGATTTAATTATAAAATAGAAATAATTAATAATACTAATTAATTTAAATAGAAATTTAATTAAGTATAAAATAGAATTTAATTCAAATAAAAATAAAAATTTAATTTAAGTATAAATAGAAATTTAATTTAAATATAAAAATATAAATTAATTTAAGTATAAAATAAAATTTAATTTAAATATAATAGAAATTTAATTTAAGTATAAAATAGAAATTTAATTAAGTATAAAATAGAAATTATATAAATAGAAATTTAATTCAAGTATAAAATAGAAATTTATTAAATATAAAATAGAAATTTAATTTAAATATAAAATAGAAAATTTAATTTAAATATAAATAGAAAAATTTAAATATAAATAAGAAATTTAATTTTAAATAGAAATTTAATTTAAGTATAAAATAGAAATTTAATTTAAGTATAAAATAGAATTTAATTTAAGTATAAAATAAGAAATTTAATTTAAGTATAAAATAAAATTTAATTTAAATAAAATAGAAATTTAATTAAATATAAATAGAAATTTAATTTAATATAAAATAGAAATAATTAATCTATAGGATTTTGAATGTTGAAATAATTAATCTATAGGATTTTGAATGTTGAAATAATTAATCTAAAGGAAATCATGATTCAAATTCTATCATAGTGTTATAAGTTGATTGGCAATATTGAATTAAATATTTAAGATTAATTATGATAAAATTATTAAAAGTTAGTTACAATACTTTTGATAAAGTAGTTGTAATAGTATTATGAACTACTTCCTCACATGCCACAGCACAACCCGGCAGTGTAGAAGATCATGAACTGACACAGACCCTTAGGGTGGAACTACTTACAAACACTACCCGGGCCTAGCTGCACGTACTACATATCACTGTACCTTTGCAACATTAATAAATATATATATTCCTATCTTATAATGCCTTTGTTAAACTCTACATTTAACAACCCATCCCTTCACAGTAGTTAAAAGAAAGAAGAAGAATCATAATAATTATTGGGTTCGTACCTGTGAAGGTTACCTTACTAGACTGGGTTCATTTAAAAATCAAATCAAAAGTTACCGTTGTAATGTTTGTCTGCCGTTGCTGGGATAGATTTGGTCCAAAAGAGTTATCTTCCGTTGCTGCCAGGTTTTCGCTAATAAGTTACTGCTATTTAAACAGAAGCAACCACTAAACATGTGCTTAGACGCATGGTGTCTCTGTCCCTTAAGTGGGGGGGGGGCTCTGCCACCCAACTATCAGTAAGTGAATTCTCCATGAACTCTTTCTTACTTCTGGAGGACTTTAAGTCCTATTTGTTTCTGTATCATTTGTGTATCTATTCATTGTATTTTGTTCGTTCGTCCATATGCTCAGACAATAAAGTCTGCATTGTTATGTTTTACACCTTTGTCTGGATTATTTTCATGTACATGTATGTAACTATGTTGGAAGTAGACAAAATATCTGTTTGAAAAGTCAAGATGCTGGACAGTACAAAATTGATTGAAAATTTACAGCCTGTGTTCCTTTTCCTTTTTAGGTTTGAACTGACCCTTGCTGGTGGATTCCTAGATTCCAGGAACCTTTCTGTGAAAGTTTCAGAGAGTCTGCTATGTAAGTGTTACATAATTAATGGGTAGCCATTGAATGTGTATGTGTATATATATATATATATATACATATATGTGTAATAGAAGAAATATATATACATATATGTGTACTAGAAGAAATATATATATATATATATATATATATATATATAGGGTCATCCACAGACATGTGTTTCGACTTATCAAGTCTCCTCAGTGTGGCTAGACATTTTGTAAGCTACCTACAGCCGGAATTGAAATCCGATCGGTTGGGTGTCAGTCCGGCACCGTAACCATTAGGCTGTCTTCACTTACAGAAGGGGATTTTAACTGTTTTAATACACACATCGCTTTATATATATATATATATATATAATATATATATATATGTGTGTACTAGAAGAAATATATATATATATATATGTATATATATATGAAGATAGGATGGTTGGAGTAAAATCCGACAGTATGAGGTAGGTAAAAGGATAGGGAACAAAAAATAATAACTCAAAACAAGTCTGAGAGTTGAAATATTTCGTCCTATTCATAAGGACATCTTCAGTCAATTGACTTTTATTCAAAGCAAAAATTACCTACATGTGATTTGATGAGGGAGTGAGTTAGTAGCGGAAATGAAGGGTAGGGGATTAGGGGTGGAATAAGGGATGAGGATAACATGAATGAAGTGTAGGGAAAGTTTACAGGAAGCAGGGAGGAAGCTAGGTGCTAGATGGGAAAAGAGGTTGGTCAAGGGAGGAGGGTAAAGTTCATAGTAGTGGAGTATTTGATGCAGGGGGGAAGATAAGGAGGAGGGAGAGTTGAGTGACATAAGGTCACTGGGTCAGTTTTGTGGTAGAGTAGGGGGAGAATTTTGATTCCTTGTGTGGGGGAGAGAGACTGAATGAAGCAGGGTAGGTAGTGAGTATCTATGTATGGCAGTTTTTTATTTTTTTATTTTTTATTTTTTTTTAACCATATTCATGGTGGGTCATGATTTTATTTTCGCGAATTACCGTTTTAGATTATAGAACCCAGGTTTAATGTTGAATGATTCTGTGTGGGTTATTATCGCTGATTCGCTGATATATATATATATATATATATATATATATATGACTAGAAGAAACAACCAGCAGCCAGCAACACTACTGTCCTTACACAGTCTGAAGAAGGGAGCTATAATAATCCGGAAAATTTACTACTACTAAATAAACAAAACTCTACTAAAAAAACAACCGATTTTCTGATATTTCTTT
Organism: Doryteuthis pealeii; assembly: GCA_023376005.1. NCBI lineage: Eukaryota > Metazoa > Mollusca > Cephalopoda > Myopsida > Loliginidae > Doryteuthis > Doryteuthis pealeii. The sequence continues at coordinate 61,786,538 of CM042163.1, forward strand.
CTTTAATGCTTCATACTAATGCCTAAACCTGATATATGTACCTCCTACAAACGGATACATATACCAAAATAATCTCAACTATATATATATATATATATATATATATATATATGAATTTTTTTGTGCATATATAAAGTTTAGTTCATAAAAAGTCATTGGAAATGATTTTTAGTATAAGAATGCATTGGAAATGATTTAACCTTGTGCTGAACTTCACACCAACTTCTTATTGGTTGAAGGAAGGCATGAGAGCCTAAATTAGGTTTAGCTAAGCAATTGCTGGCCGATAGTCAGCGGGAACGGACGCAGAGGTCCTTCCTTTTAAAATGCTGATTTCTCACCACGTGGTCTAAAAACACTTTTGGGCTGGGGTTTTGTAATAAAGAATGAATAAAAAACAACAAATATTAAATTAATATATATATATATATTATATATAATATATATATAATATACACCTTTAGTATCTTTATCATAACGTTATAATAAAGACAAAGGATCTGAAAGAATGATTGTATAATAATAACACTGCTTAATATCTGAATTACTTATATGAATATAGATACAATAAAGCTCGTATAAAGACTTTTGATGATGATATGCTAATACCTTCCTCCGATTTCTTTTACGAAATTGGTTTATTTCTTTATAGTTTTTGTTGTTTTTTTAAGATCTTTTATTCTTTTCCGTTATTTAATTTCATTCTTCCTTTTTTTTTCTTTGAGAAATTGAGTAAAAGACAAGATGACTCCGCCGCAGGTGAGACCAACCCACCAGAGCTGACAATCATGTCTGCACTCCTTCAAAATTGGGTCACATCTGTAACTAAACTAACTTATTTTCATGGTGCCCAATAGCGCGCCTTCAAGAGGTTGAAGGTTGTTAACCACCACAAGTGTCGGTAATTTTCATAGACCCTGTAAGATTCAAAGTTATAATAAGAACAAAACAACCCTGACTCGAGTGTTAAACATAACATGGACTTTAATATTAGCATATGGAGAACATATAAGACATGAAATACACATACAAGGAAAGGAATGATATACAATAAAAAACGTATACAATAGTTCACTACAAGAACATACAAAATAAATAAATAACATACAACAATACAATAAAACAAAATTTGTGTATTTGTGCAAGAAAGCATGAAACATTAAGAAAGTTAATACATTTTTGTGCACAAATAACATTTCCATTTCTTTCTTACATTTTTAAATCGTCTGACATATTTAGAATGTCAAACATCCAATCTCCGGTAACAGGATGGTTCATAAAAGACTCACCTTTAAGAATAAGGGGGCAGAATTTACCTGCATTTAAATTTAACCATTGCCTACCAATTTCAAGTATATTCGATTATTAAACAAGAGATGAGCAGATACCCAGTGTTTATATTGTATTGAGTTATCTCCCCCCCCTCCACTTGCATAGATAAGGAGAGAGAGAGAGAGAGAGAGAGAGAGAGAGAGAGAGAGAGAGAGCGCGTTTGAGTATTGAGTTATCTCGCCTCCTCTACTCGCATAGAGAAGGAGAGAGAGAGAGAGATAACTCAATACAATATAAACACCTAGCCTGAACAGAACAACAGAAGTGCCCATCAATAATGTATTTTTTAAATTTCAGTTTTACTTTGAAACAAACGTCTATGTTGTTGTCTTAAGAAATTAAAAGAATTTTTTTTTTTTCACAATTGGAATAACTTTTTCCCTATTTAATTGAAAAGAATAATTAACACAACTCTTACCCCAGCTATGGTTAGCGGAATGAGAACTGGATACCCCCGTGGAATAAATAAAGGGTTAGGTTCAAAGTTCCGTGATGGCTCCCGATTACGACAAGAAAGTTCCTGAGTTCGAAAAGAAGGTTCCCGAATCCAAGAAGGTTCCCGAGTCCGTTGTACAAGTAACAATGAAGATGGGGACAATAGTCCGAATAACGCAGATAATACTAATGTATTTTTATTTCTTCTTTTTTTAACATTTATTATTTATTTGCAGTGACAACTTTTTTAGCTCCTCAGTAAATACTGTATAAATAATGTATTTTTTAAATTTCAGTTTTACTTTGAAACAGACGTCTGTGTTGTCTTAAGTAAATAAGTTGTCTTAAATAAAGGGTTAAGTTCAAAGTTCCGTGATGGCTCCCGATTACGACAAGAAAGTTCCCGAGTTCGAAAAGAAGGTTCCTGAGTCTGACAAGAAATACCTGAAGAAGGCCGGAGGGCATGTCGGCCAAAACGTTTTACAAATAACAATGAAGATAGACAATAGTCCGAATAACGCAGATAATACTAATGTATTTTTATTTCTTCTTTTTTTAACAGATGAGTTCAATAAAGTCCCTTTGGATATTCACCTAATGTGTGCTGCAATTACAGGTAAAACAAAAATTATATCTTTCTTATAATAAGGAAATTTAGTTATTCTTAAGTTATGTCAATCTTAGATTTTACAAGTCACTCAAAGACAGGGAATGAAATATACAAAATTCCACTTGACCAAAATATGTTTCATTACGCTCTCTATTTGGGAATAGAGAGATGACGTGTCAATGCTTGTTAAGTTATGGCTCTTACTTCAGAATGGAGTGATGTGTTGATTGTAGAAATATTTTGTATACTTATAGCATTCCCAGTTGATTTTTTTTATATGAGGTTATTGTTATTTGATCACATTAGTTATATAGAGCTTTGTAAATGGAGTTCAAAACTGTTTGAATGATATAAATATCCCCAGTGGTTCAAAAGTTATGAGAATTTAAAGCTATATATATATACATACATATATATATACATACTCCCCCTACCTCTTACATATCAAACGCACACAGCAACTCAAAAGTTAAAAGAATATTCTCTTGCCACCTGAAACATACATCGTTTCTCAATGGTAACCATGCTCATGCTCACACACACACACACACACACACACAACCTTGGGGTTTGTTTCGCTGTCATTTATTGCAAAAGATTTATACACACACGCGCAACCACACACCTAAAAAATGTACAGTGCTTTCTTTTCGATACACACACTTACTCAATCCCATATTCACACCGTAAAAGAGAATATTTGACGTCATATTTCAAACCGTCTCCTTTCTTCAAACTTCAAATTTTAAACAGACTGATAAACAAGGACTATCACTCGCTTTTCTTGTTATTCTGTGATAAAAAATTTCTTATTACCTTCCATATACCAACAAATGCCCTGAAGATGATCTAATTAGTAGATCGAAACACTGCAGCATCGGCCAATAAACTCACCACTTAACTCATTTTAACCTGTGTTTTTTCAATCTTTCTTAATATACTACATTCCTTTTCTTCACACACATATATATATATACATATATATATACTAAGATATTTTTTTTGAAGGCAAAATAATGCAATTTATGTTGAAAAACATATTTATTTAAATTTTCTTTTTTTCTTTTTTTTTTCTCTTAATATTTTTGGAGCAAAGTCCATCTTCAGAGAGTTGAAAAGTTTCCATCTGTGTTTGTTAAAATCAACTGTGCTATTATTCCGTTGAATTCGATAGAGATTTAAAAGTTCAGCAAAGATCGTCAAATTCCGTTAAATCCCGTGTAGCTGTTGTATTTTGCGTGAATTTTTGAAATCATTTAAGATATATTTAAAAAAAAAAAAATTTTTTAAATACTATAAAAACAATAATAAGGCCCCGCTCCTGGGAATATTGAAATAAAGATTTTTTTGTTTTTGTTTTTATAGTGTGTTTGAAGCATTAATCATAAAATGTAATAAGATATTTTTTTTGAAGGCAAAATAATGCAATTTATGTTGAAAAACATATTTATTTTTTTTATATATATATGATGAAAATAACAGATTAAGAAAAATCTGACAAAATGTAAAGAATGTGCAGGAAAGGTGAATAACAAACAATTGATTATTAGCTCAGAAACTTCTTCAGATTGTGATGCCTGTATTTAATCCCACTCCTGTTGAGATGCCTTTATTCGATTGTCCCTTATAAGATGCCTGTATTTAATTATATCTCTATTGTGATGCCTTTATTTGATTATGTCCCTTATTTAATCACATCCTTTTGGCTTTAGTATATAACACTTTGTCTTTTTAATAAGGGATCATATGTATGTATTCATAGGCAATGTTAAAAACAAAACCCTGATCCACCTAACCACTGTAATCCTCCACATTTAGTTGGTGTGTTGGGGGGAGATGCTGACTGAAACTCTTGGAGCCAAGATGGCATCTTTTCTGTTTGTTTGCCACATCCGGTCCAAAGACAAGAACATGGTTGATAAAGAAGAACAGGTACTATATTTTGATCCCAGCTGGAAAGCCGGGTGGAGGAGATCTGAAACGTGATACCAGTATTTGATATTCATATTAATGTTTCATTGATATTTTTAAATGTTTTTTTTTTTTTCAGATTTGAATACCACGATGAAAGGCGATGTTCCTTTTCCAATCATTTATGGATTGGGTAAGTTCTCCATAGAAATGGAATTTTTTTCAAATATGGCAGTAAATTCTTTAATTTTATGGAAGGAGATGGATTTATTGAGTTAACTGTAACCCAACATTTTGGAATCAGGACGACTCTGGGAGCCAATTTAAAAACCATCTGAGCGAGATGGTCAAGGCATGCTGGACACTGTTGGAGGAGCAAGGACGGGCTAATAAGCGACATTCTCCTGTGGAAGCCAACACACGGACATGCTAATGTGGGCCGGCCACCAAGGACCTACATTGACCAACTGTGTGAGGATGCTAGATGCTGTGCAGAGGACCTCCCTGGGACAATGAATGATAGGGAAGGTTGGTGAGAGATTGTCATGAATATCCGTGCTAATTGCGCAACATGATGATGATGATGATTTGAAAAATATTGGAGATGGAGGTGCACAGTGTAATGGTTATTTTCGTAGGAAATAGACATGATGAGACAAGTTCAAATCTTAAACAAGGCAGTTTACCTTTCACATACTCTTGGGAAAGGTATGAATTCAATTATTCTCTCTCCAGCAATGGATAAATAGTAGGGCAGACTCGGATCTTTAACTTCATTTAGGCAACCAGTCTAGGAGAAAGAAAACTGAATTCAAACCTGTTAAACTCTGCTTAAGTATATGACTTTGTGTCACATCCTACTCGTGTGGAGGGGTTGGTAAAAAAGTTATTTTTTTTAATTCCAAGTGACTGCACCTTGTCATAACTACTTTGTTTCTTTTAGGGGTCGACATGAAAACGCAAGAAATTTTTCCAGCTACATTCACAGATCGAAGTCCAGACTATCCGCTTCGGAATGCTCAAAGAATGTGCTCTTGGAGAGACTTTGTAAGTTGATCTAAATTTTATGTATTCACATTTAAAGGAGGTGTTCTTAGTGTAGAATATACCCTGTGTATTGTCCAGGTAACTCCCCTGTAATTGGCCTGGCCAAAAGAAACTAATTTCCCCTCAAAGGCCTCTACACCCGCACAATGGGTGGGTGGGAGGAAGGGGAGATATAGAATAATCATACTAAGTTCCAATTACCGTCGAATTGGTAAGACAAGGCAACAAGTAGCCATAACTCAATACAAATCTAACCTTGTTGCAATCCTACTGCAGAATGCCAGAGTATTTATGAAGCCTCATAACATCATAGAAACCAAGCAGCCAATCAGGACTCAAGGAATGGAATCACCCAAATACATGAATGGACTATTCTTGAGTTCCATAAGTATCAGCTGTTTTGGGCACTAGTGCAATTGTGCTTAGCCAGTTGCTGTTGTCCAAACCAACAGTATACTAACTTCAATAATTCTTGTCACCATTTTAGGTATTTAAGTCTCTTATTGTTACATACTCATACACATATACCCATGTTGGGTATATACACAGGTGTTCTTTTTACTGGAGAGAGGGGAGACAGATAGACATAAGTAGACAGAGAGATGCATATGCATTTTGCATTACTTACTTCTTTGGCCATTTGGTGATCTCTAGTTGTTTCTATTCTTTCTCTCCATGTTGAATTCTTTTTCGAGATTCTTGTTGGCTGTTCTTCTTTGATGCATTCCTTCTTCTTGGTCAGTCTTTTTGCCAAGACATTCATCAAGCAAGAACACCATATTATTTCTTTAAACTTTTATTGCTTAAACTTCTTCTTCTAATTAACACAATGCATGTGTGCATTTGAGCCCAGCTAAGGCAGACATGCTTTCTGCCTGACGTCCAAGCTGGAACTGATAGTTAACTCGGTCCCACGTGACTTCATGTATTTCGTGGGCTTTCTGTAATATTCCATGGAAAGTCCTGCGCGTGATATGAAAAGGGGCCATCCCTTCAGAAATACAGGGGGTTGACAATAATCTATACATAGATTATGTAACATTATTGGTGTAATAGAAAGTCTAGTAGAAAGTCCTATTGTATACTGGATCCTACAGTATTCAGTATGCTAGTACATTCAACTACATGTGCACCAGACATATAGTAACTCGCAATAGAGTGCTAAAACCTTGAGGTAGATGGTTTGAGTAATGGTTCTGTAATCTTTACAGTCTCAGTAATCACTGTGATGTTCTCAGACAGAAATATATAGTCCTGGACCAGGGCATTCACTCTCTAGGTAAGTCCACAACAATTCCTTAAAATCCTTGGTAGAACAAGAGTGTACTTGTAGCAGAGAATCCAGTTGTAGTCCTTGAAATTCTAGTTAGAACAAAAGTGTACTTGTAGCAGAGAATAGAATTTGTGTTTGAGGCAAGTTAAACACCAGACTTTGTGTTTGAGGTGAGTCAAAAGTGATGGTACAGATTAATCATCGAGGATACTTGGAGTCAGGTAAGTTCGGACCCATTTTACTACACTACCCTTTCTTTCACTCTCTGCTATAGGTTACTTCAATTACGATCTGTCAGTAAGAATAAAGTTGTTGAAAACAGAGGAACAAATTGACTTGCATTCGAAATTCTAAAATCAAAAAGGGTTACCAGAATCTTAACGGGGCATGTTGCCATTTGGAGGACAACGTTACATATTGTCATTTGGTCGCACAATGTTATATCTCTACATATATAAACGGCAGTTGGTGTGTATGTATGTATGTATGTATGTCCAGATGAAATTATTAAAATAAAACAATTAATGACAAAGTAAATATAAATACATTAAATATCAATGGTTCTTGCTTTTTGTACAAAAATTACGAAGATTTGATAAATATTCAAAAATATTTAAAAATCAAAATATACATTGAAATTTTACTTAAAAAATGTCAAGCACTTGTACATCTTAAAAGTAAACTACCCAGTTAACACTGGTTAGCCACTTATAGTACATATATAAAGGGCAGTTGGTGTATATGTACGTATGTATGTCTGGTTGAAACCAAGAAAATAAAACAATTAACGACAAAGTAAATATACAGACTGTATCTCTCTGGTGATCGTAAAATATATAAACGAATGTATGTATTTAATAGTTTAAACACCGCCCCTTAATGGCAGCTGTCAAATGGCTGAGAGGTTAACGAATCGGGTCGAGGAAAAGTCAGTTGGGTTTCGTTCCTGGTCTGAGGTAGTTGCTGTGTCTAGCCACACTGAAGAGACGTGAAACGTCGAAACAAAGTGTCAGTGGATGACATATATATATATATATATATATATATATATATATATATATACATACGTATATTAAATATCACAAATTCTACTTAGAATGTCCAGCATTTGTAAATCTCAAATGTTAACAAATCAATTTACCAGATTTTTTTTTGTTCCCCTCCTCTACATTGGAGATGTTGGGTAGCCACTTCTAGTTCAATATAAGAGACAAAATGTCCAAAATTATAGATTTTGTTTTCAATTTAAAAACAATGATGGCAATCTAAATGAACCAGAATATCTTTTAATAAGAATTATTTGTTAATGTGTATGTTAGGCTTTCTATTGTCTTAAGTAAATAAATGATTTTATTTCTTTCAGTTTCCTTGCATTTATGACTTCAAAATCAGGAGAGTGATCATCAACTGTTTTGACTATTCAGATTGGGATCCAATTATGGTTCAGAAAATGATTGAATTTTCCGATGAAAAAATTCTTCAGGTAAGAAAAAAAAAAAAAAGTCATGACTTAAAGTTGGTATCAGCCAGACAGACACTAGTGCTAGACCAAGGAGATTGTTTTTTACCACCTGAGGTGAAGTGTCATACCTACCATCAGCTCTTCACTTTACCGCACAGATCTCTGTGTTACGCATGCACTGAGTTGGCAAGGGCAGGTATCGAACTAGGAACCTTGCAATTCCTAGACAAGTGCTCTACCGACTGAGCTAAACCGGTCATATAGTTATATATTGAGCACTAGAATATTATTGTGGCTTAAAGTTGGTATCAGCCAGACAGTGAGGGAGACTATCCCTTTTTAACTAGCGCTAGACCAACGAGATTGTTTTTTAGCATCTGAGGTGGAGCGTCATACTTACCATTAGTTCCTCACTTTGCCACACAGATCTCTGTACTACTCATATGCTGAGTTGGCAAGGGCCGATATTGAACCAAATAATTTGCATGTATATGTTTTTCTCATCTAATACAAATAATGAATGATTCTATATAGAAATCAATTGACATATAATTAAAAATAAGTGTAATCTTTTTATATGTGTTCTTATTTAATTTCATTGGTATTTCTAAATTTATGTATTTCATTACATTAAAACTTAAATATTTACACCCAGAGGTAGTATGTATAAAAACAAAGTAGCCAGTCTGTAGTGGGCACATATAAAATGGTTAGTGAGTAATATGTGAGGGGGAAGGTTAGGGACGTTTGTTTGATAATCTTATTATAATGGAGATTCAGTGTCTGTCTGTAATTGAAACTACATCACTGCTTACATCACAATACTCTCAGGAATCGATATGATCGCCTGTGAGAGAGAAAGTTAGGGACATTTGTTTTATAATGTTTATAATTTAAACTTCTTTTGTATTTCAGCAGAACTCCACGTCACCTGAACAAGAACCTCCAAACTTTACCGAGGACTTTCGAAACATATTCAGATTTATCCAAGAACATCCTGAACCGCTGGTTTCCGTCTTTTCAAATGGCCTCCCTCGTTACTACAAACAGTCTGCAGAGGGTCAGTGGGTGTTTGATGGACATACATCACCCTCGCATAGGGCCGGGTTACACTAAATTTTGGGGGAGGGTTTTCCTTGTGTTTACTTACTGTTTTGTCGTTTCATTTTTTTCTTCATCTTTCAATTAATATTGCAATGTCTTTCATGATTAAATTTAATCACAAAAATTCAGTTTCAAGATTATAGACTTCAAGGGTATTAGCACTCAGTGAAATACAATTAGCACATCCAGGATTTGAACTCGGGGCGACGAGTCCATTTCCCATGACTTCAAACATTACACCACGCGCTATATATATATATATATATATAAGTAAAGAAGTAAAGAGCACACAAATATATATATATATAAGTAAATAAGTAAAGAGCACACATTGAGCTCTCAAACTGTGACAGGTTTTTTAAATAAAACTCTTGTGTCGTAAGGAAGATTTCTTCTCTGGACTTTTGGATTATATATATATATATATATATATATAAATCTTATGAAAATCAAATATGTGCAGATCTCTAAATGACCCATGTTTCCTATGCCTTTACGGGAAATTAGCTATAATTAAATCCCCAGATGATAAAAATCTTTTTTGAAAAATAGAATTGAATCAATCTGAAATTGTAGGCACGGTTTGAGCCAGTCACTAAAATATTATTAGAATTACAATATTAAAGCAATACTCCAAATACCATGATACTAACAACCACATCAGGTACCAACCATAGCTTGAACTACTTCAGTCATGTGATATACGCATCCCAAACTAGCACGTACCAAAATATTGGATACTTTTGACTCCCACTTGTAAATACACACACACACACATACATATATATATATATGTATATAGTAAAATGGTATAGTCAGATAGCTTACTCGAGTTTCACCTTGAACAGATCATCAGGGTTATCTGCAATGAATTAATTAAATTAATTAATTAAGAACAAAAGTGGAAGTAAACAAAGGCATTATTATGGTCACGCAGAGAACACGAACACTGCTTACTGAATTTAACTCATCAGCCATTAGAAACATTTGTTTACGTTTTCAACTGTCAATTTACCACGTGTGTACGTGGTTGTTTATTGTTTTGATTTCTTTCTCGAACCGTGGCCAGAATTTGTTACATCTCTCTATTTTGACCATATGACCTTTAGGCACCCCTTTTTGATCTTGATTATAAAAGGACATGTTTTTCATTTACACCATCAATATCCGGTTGTTTTAACAGACGATTTTTAGATTTAAAAAAAACAATTATAAAACTAACCCCTAACCCTAATCAACAACCGGATATTGACAGTGTCAATGAAAAATATGTCCTTTCTTAATCAAGATCAAAAAGGGGTGCCTAAAGGTCATATGGTCCCTCTATTTATATATGTATGTTATATACCCCCATCGTTGGGTATATAAACGAAAGTGAGAGGTAGTATTACTTCGGAGAGTTCTCGGTGAGAGAAAGAGAGATTAGAGACTTACTTTGTTACTACTTCTGCTAATTCACCTGGTCGTCATCTTGTTGTCTAGTTGCTATGTTCTTCTAACTGCTTCTTCTTTTTAACAAAGGGCTTCTTTTTCCTGGGCAAGTTTTTAGTCATGCATTTAATTAATTCACAAGACATTTTGTTGATCAAGATTTTATTTAGTCTAGCCCATGTTCTACTGCGCGGGGAGATAACAACCCCAGCATATATATATATATATATATATATAAGTAAAGAAATAACAAAAGACTTAGAGATTTTGCATTATAGCCTATTTCGGGGAGCTTAGACAAATTAGACAGCTAGGAGAATTAGACACTTTGTCTAAGCTCCCCGAAATAGGCTATAATGCAAAATCTCTAAGTCTTTTGTTATTTCTTTACTTATAAATTTGCTCTGTGACTCTAACAATAAGAGCATACATTGAGCTCTCAAACTGCGACAGGTTGTTTAAAAAAACTCCTATGTCGTAAGAAAGATTTCTTCTCTGGACTTTTGGATTATATATATATATATATATATATATATATATATATGTATATATAATTATTGAAATAATAATATCACCTCTATAACATATATCAAATCATACTCTCTTATTTCATGGAATTAAACTTATTGATATATTTTTTGTTTTCTTGTTCCTTTGTTGTGTGAAATTGAATAAAATAAAATATTTTTTTTAAAAGAATGTTTTTCTTTATTTCTTCTGTCTTCCAACAGTAAATGGACAAATGTCCTTCACTTTATTTTTATTTTTTGTATAAGGGTAATTCCATGTTAAATCATCCAGAAAAAAGTTAAATTGTCACCCACCCCAAAATCAAACTATCTTTTTGGTACAAATAATATTCAATATGTGAAATAAAGATTAAAAAAAAACAACATTTTTATCATCGATACAATGCCACATTGGGATATTGATCTGGCTATGAAAAAAAATCAGATATCATCAATAACTTAAAATTGGTAGACTTTAAGACTTTTTTTTTTATTCCTTGGGCCAAAATGCTTTTATAAACCAATTGTTAGTAGTAGGAAAGCTCTAGAACTCATTTTACAGTCAGAAATAGATTACAAAATGTCACCATTTTTCGTGAACCCCATAAATTTGGAGAGCGAAAAATCGACATAAATTTTGGAATTGGAAGCTCAAATTTTGGGGATTGTCTAACTTTCACATAATCTACACCGGGACAAAATTTCAGAAAAATTGAAAGGGGTGGGTTACATGGCCTGGATAATTTGACATGGAATTACCTCTATATATATATATATATATATATATATATATATATATATTGACATGGAATTACCCATAAATGAGTATCATGAGGTTGCTACACACCCCTGTTGATTTAAAAGTCAATCCTAATTTTTTTTTTCTATTTATCTTGTAGATTTATTTTCATTCATTAATAATTTGTGCATTTGATATAAAGTTGGCAGAATGGCCTATTGTCGGTATCAGCCATCAGCGAGGAAGTCTATCCTCTTTTCGCTAGCTCTCTTTCTTTCTTATTTTTGTTTTCTGTGTAGTATGTCCTTTTTCTTCCCTTTCTTTATAACACAAACAGAATGGTCCATTATTTACCTGAGTGTCGACACTCATAATAAATAAGAATTGCGCAGATAAGCAACACCAGATAATCAGGATTTACATTACATTTTGGAGGCACGTAGGAAATGGACCCGTCGACTCGAGTTCAAATCCTGGAGGATGGTATTTGCATTTCACATAGCGCTAATACCCTTAGGAGAGATATGAATCGAAATATTCTCCCTCCAGCTATGGGTAAATAGTAGAGCAGACTGGGATCTATAACCTTGGATAGGCAACCGGTCTAGGAGAAGGAAAACTCTGAATTCAAACCTGTTAAATTCCGCTTAAGAAATTGACCTTGTGTCACATCCTGCTCATGCGGAGGGGTTTGTAAATATGTACATTACATCTTGGGCGATTTGGACGGTCTCATTTTTAACCCCTCTGGTTGCAAGATGACAACAGTCGTACTTTTAAGCAACACGACTATTAATATATAGATTATTTGGACCATGACACCAATAAGCACTTCAGCCCAAATCCGTTTTGAAAGGAACTGAATTTTGCTTTTCACCGGTTGTTAGTAAACAAAACAGCCGGCCGATAAAAACCAGTAACATTTTTATACTAAAATAGTTTTTGATTTTAATTTAAAAAAAAATTTATTTCATGTCGTTGTTGTTAGCCTATGTGAAAAAAATAATTTTGCACTAAAGATAAACTAATATTGTTATTAAAAAAAAAAAATTAAAACGAAAGACATGTTTATTTATTTTCCATGTGCCTCTACCGATAGTTAATATTAAAAAGTATTTATTTAAAAAAAGATTTTGCTAGGGTTAGGGGTTACGGATAGCTGTTATTATTATAACCTTATAATATACTTTTTATAGCTTTAACTATTCCCGTGTAAAACATGTCTAATGTTAAAAAGTTTTATAGTTAAAGAATTGCTACTGAATTAACAACAACATGAAATAAGTAAAAAAAAGAAAAAAGTGTCTTTAATATAAAAACGCGCCTTTCGTTTATAGTTTTATAATTTTAAAAAAGTGCGTCTAAAAATCGTCTGTTAACAAACAACCGCATTTTAACGGTGAAAAGCAAAACATGTCCATTTGAATCTTGGTCTCACCTGGGGTGCTTGTTTGTGTCAAGGTCCAATTATTTTGCTCAATGATTTGTACATCAGCATTTACCGTTAAGGACATTTTTTTTTCTTAATTATAATTGCATGGTGGACTTTTGCTTTTTTAGTCAATTTGCTTATGTTTCCGGCAACATTAGACAGGCAACTGTAACTCAGTTTCACGGTTTTTTTTTTGTTAGATATTCTATATAATTTTTTTTTTTTTTGGTGGGAAATGTTTTTTTTTTTGTATTTTGAAAAAGAAGAAAAAGGACATACGACTCGGAAAATATCTACGTTTGGCCGGGATTACGCCTGACGCCGGCACCCCCCCCCCAAAAAAAAAAAAAACAGCGTAAATTAAGACAGGAGTCCGGGACGATAAAACGTTAAAATTACCTAATGCCTTGTTGCAAGCTTAAGAAATGTTTTTTTGGTATTTTGAAAAAGAAGAAAAAGGACATACGACTCGGAAAAATATCTACGTTTGGCCGGGATTACGCCTGACGCCGGCAAAGAAAAAACAGCGTAAATTAGGGCAGGAGTCCGGGACGATAAAACGTTAAAATTACCTAATGCCTAGTTGCAACCTTAAGAAGCAAGTTCGAGGTGACCTAAACCTCTGTAGGTCTTGTAATTGTAGTTAGATAAGAAAGGGAAAATGATCAAATCCCTTCGCTGTCGGCCAGCCTGACAATGACGAATATTCGCGCCAAAAAAGGGGGGGAAGTGAGTGCGTGAACTAGTAGGTAATGAAATATTTATTATCTCTTCAACCAATCAAATCGATAAAAAAAGTTAACAACAACAATAAAATATAAATATAATAATAATATCCCTTCGAAAATTGCAGGTAACTGTTTTCAGAATCTTTTCTTTATTCATGACAAAAATATTGTTTACAGCATCCTACCTTCCAGACATTTAAAATTTACTTTTTAAGTGAATAAAAATAGATTATGGATACCCCCCCCCCAAAAAAAAAAAAAAAAAATTTAAAATTAATCAAATCGATTATTTAAGGTCAAACTTTTACCCAAGTCGGAAAGTAGAAACATAATGAGCATCAGCAAAAAAAAGCAAAATAATATTACACATGTAATTTATTTTTAGTACATTTCAAACTATTTTTTCAGTCAATTTTCAATTTTGCTCAAATATATCTTAACATGGTCACCCTAATATCCATGTTTACAAAATAAATTTAACCCTCCCGATTGAAAAAAAATTACCAAAGATCAGGGAATTATCCGATTTTAATGGAATTTTCAGTGTTGATTTGGCAATGAATGAATTTTATAAGTGTTGTACCGGCCGTTCCTACAGTGGAGAATATACACCGGTTCTCACTATAAATAGTGAGACACAGAGTGAAAAGGTTGTACTGTTACCGTTAACGGCAAGCTAGCCGTTCCTGTACCATTATTGTAAATACACTCGTCTTATTTTACCCTACCTCGACTTGACTTCTTTTTTACTGTTGGATTAACATCACAACAATAATGCATCAGTTATTTTATTTCTTGGTAATTATTTTTGGTAATTTTGTCAATGGGGTGGGGTGGGGTAAATTTGTTTTGTTAAACACAGATTTTTTGACACATTGGGTATACCTAAAATAGATCAATCGAATTTGAAAAAAAATACTTTTCTGTAATTCAACCGACTTGTATTATCAAACACGACCACGTCCTCTCAACTATTTTCACTGTCACTTTCTTGCAATTTCGTAATGCTCACCCAAGCTCGTCTTAACGAAAATCAAGCCCCTTCTGCCAGATATTCGACTTTATATTAACCCACCCCACAATGCCTCTCATTTCCGGTCTGTATTCTTTAATATGGCGAAAAAGCAATCACCAATTAAGGTAGGAATCATTTTTATATTTCTCTTTTACATTGTTTTTCTCTGGAGTTTCTTTTCGTTTTAACTGTATATACAAATCATCCCCGCGACCACGTAAATACGGGATTAGGTGTAGGTTTGCCATAGAGAGACTGGTAAGTTTTGGTGTTTGTAGTACGAATTGATTTTATGGTGGATGAAAAATTGTAGAATGAATTGGGTCACGAATGGAAATAGTTAAGTTAATAATTAGGTGTGAAATGATTACCCTCCCCCTTTTTTAGGCTTTGTGCCTAATTTTTGTATAATTTTACAAAATAAATAACAGATAGAAACACCAACGCCCCTCTTAGGCAGGCAGGTAAAAACTAGACCTCACCTCACTTATGGAAAACTTGCAACAATCCCCTGTTGCGTCCATCAACATGAAGGTAAGAAGTAAATTATCTCTTAGGTCTGATAAGCATAGACTCGGGAAATGAACGTGAAACTTTCAATCTACGATAGTTTAAAAACAAAACAAAAAAAGCTACGAAACTAGTAGGCAACTAGGTATTTATTACCCTCAGTGGCCGAACCACTACTGCTAACAGGAGTGACAGCTATTTTACCACTGGCGATCAGGAGGTTGCGAGTTCAATTGTCGCTACCCCACCCCCGATCTCATTCTCACCCAAATGGCAGTGCAGAGCAGGTTACTTTAGTAATAATATCAGGAAAAATGGTATCTTGTAATATCAGGAAAAATGGTATCTTGTAAGATACCATTTTTCCTGATATTAACAAAAGAAAAAAAGTCATTCTTGGGTGCCATTCTTTCTCCGGACACGAGATAAGAGAGGTTCCATTTTTTTTTAATTTAAAAAACGAAAAGAGAAAACACGCTACAAATTTAAAGAACAAAAAAAAAGCCATAGAACGAAAGAGGCATTTTGGTGTAAGTAGGCTGCGAAAGGAGAGAATGCCAGGTTTATTTTTGAATGGATCGGTCAGTGAGTGAACCTAGCTAAACAGATCCATGTAGTGGTATGACCAGCTTTGTTACCCCCCCCAAAAAAAAAAAAAAAAAAAACTAACCTTCCGGCTATATGCCGAGATGTGATGTCACACTCATGTATTCACTTCATGTTTTTTGAATAAAGAATTTGGAGTGAGTACATGAGTGTGCTCACTTCAAATATTCAAATTTAAAAAACAAACAAAACTTTTAAATCAAATCCAGCGGACTGACAAATGCGAGTACAAACGCTTTTGATATTTGTCTCTTTTCAATGTTACATATTAATTGGATCCCTATTACTTTTTAAGGTAGTATAGAAATCCTTATGGCGATCAGTACAGCTGATGGCCTTGAGAGTGAGTGACAATGCTTGACCTCACTCTCACCTTGCTTTCTGGGGATAGAATCGTGAGAACGGAACCCCGATAGAAAGCCCCTTCCGGTTTAAGGTGTAAGCAACTCAGTTAGTTGCAGTAAGTGAGTTGCAGAGTTAGAAGCTAGCAAGATGTGAGCTGACTGCGCAGTTGTCTGGCCTGGGGATCCGGAATAAAATAACATCAAAGGTAAATCGAAGTCTTGTTGTTATTACTAAAAGCTAACAATGACACAAGGCTTCTGATAAGAAATGATCCCCAGCAGAACCAGACACGGAATCCCCAGATAAGAAAGACCAGACGAGACCATTAGAAGACAGAAGACTAGACGATCAGAAGACGGCCGGAAGAATAGACCAGAGTAAGACGTAACAAATATATCTATATGGTACCGTGACGAACGGCTACGTAACATCAACTCAGCGCCAGACCAAATTGAGCTCAACCAGTTATTATATTATAGGATCTAGCATTAATATCGTCTGTTAGGAGTTTTAAAAGCGAATTAAAAATTGAGCTCAACCAGTAATTATATTACTAGGGATTTTTATCTAAACTTACCCCTATTATCAGCAAAGGTATTCCGGACTTCCAAGAAAGACTCGAGCAATTTTGATTTCTTTTTAACCTCACTAGAAAGAACAAATGGTATGAAGTAAAACCAGAGTTTTTTGTTGCTCGTTTTATTCAACAATTGTTTCTTTTTTATATGTGAACGAGCACACACACACACTTACTCTACATTTCAACTAAAACTACCATAATTCGAAACGCAAATATAGGAACAACCAAACATTATAAATCGAACTGTATTTCTTTTTGATAGTATTAAATTAAGATAGTTACTGTAGTGACTGAAAGGATTCCGGACTTACAAGAAAAACTTTAGGAAATTTCATTTGGTCCAAAGTAAAAACCCAAAGTTTTTGTTGCTTTTTAAAAAATGTAATAATTGTTTCACTAGTGAAATTCATTACGAATGATTTACTGTAGAAATGCATCGTTAATGATTTTAATAGACCGGCATTGCTAACGATTTTACAATAGAGTGTAAGGCTAATGATTTTACTATAAATAGGCATTGCTAATGATTTCACTATAGAAAAGCATCGTTAGTGATTTTACGTTAGAAAGGCATTACTAATTATTTTATTATAAAAAGGCAGGGTTAATTATTTCATTATAGAAAGGTATTGCGAATGAATTTACTATAGAAAGGCATTGTCAATGACTTTACTATAGAAAGGCATTGTCAATGATTTTACTATAGAAAGACATCGTTAATGATTTTACTAAAGAAATGCATTGGAAATCAGAAAGTGATTGTCAAAGTTCAAGATGCTGTCGAAGAGGCCTCTTCTAATCAATCGGCTGGTCACGACAAGCCTTAGCACCTATATGGTTTTTTTTCTTATATGTGAATGCGCACAGGCACTTTCTCCACACTTTACCAGAATTCAGAATCCAAATATAAAATCAACTAAACCTCAAAGATTATATGCGAGTTAATTCTGAATTACTTCATCGTCTGTGAAATTCAGAACTGATATTTTTGTTCAGTAGTTGGTTGGTTTTTACGGTATGTCAACCCTAGTTGGGTTATTTTATGCACTTACTCCACATTTCAACTAAAACTACTATAATTCGGAACGTAAATATAGGAACAACCAAACCTATGAACACAACTGTATTTTCTTACTACAGTATTGAATAAAGATAGTTACTGGAAGGATTTATTACAAGAAAGACTTTAGAAATTTTGATTTTCCTTTAAAATTCTACATGTGAACACGCACACACACCTACACCACATTTCACCCGAAACTACTATAACCCAAGCCTCAAATATAGGAAACAACAAACCTATAAAAGGTCCATCTGGAGGCGCGTGGTCTAATGGTTAGAGTCGTAGGAAATCGACTCGTCAACGCGAGTTCAATTCCTGGACGAAGGTGTTGGAATTTCACATGGCGCTAATACCCTTGGGAAAGGTATGAATCCAATTCTCCCTCCAGATATGGTTAAATAGCAGGGCAGACTGGACTCTTTAACCATGGCTAGGTAACCAGTCTAGGAGAAGGAAAACTCTGAATTCAAACCTGTTAAACCCCGCTTAAGAAATTGACCTTGTGTCGCATCCTGCTCGTGCGGAGGGGTTGGTAAATATATTTAAAAGGTCCCATCTATGGATCAAATAGATTTGTTTAGAAGTTAAAGTAAATTATTTCTACCACTTTATTGATACCATGCAAAAAACATTCGAGGTGGGCCCCTCTAATCACGTGGTTGGCGTCGGCTGGAGTGGTAGTGTCCAAAATGAAATACCGAAGTCTAGATCTGCACCTGACGGGAATTTTGTACCTTTCTACCGGATGTGTGCAGGTCTGCCTTTCGTATATTTACCAATCCTTCCACACGAGCAGGATGTGACAGATGGTCAATTTTTTTAAGTGGAGTTCAACAGATTTGAATTCAGAGTTTTCCTTCTCCTAGACCGGTCGCCTAACCAAGGTTAAAGAGCCCAGTCTGCCCTGCTATTTATCCATAGCTGGAGGGAGAGTAGAATTCATACCTTTCCTAAGGATATTTAGCGCTAAGTGAAAATGCAATTACCACATGCAGGATTTGAACTCGGGGCGACGAGTCCATTTCCCATGACTTTAACCATTATACCACGCGCCTTTCGTATTACTAGACTTCAAATGACAGGAGGGATCATCATTGTTACGTCGCTCTGATCATATTTGATACCTGGCCAGTCTTCTTGATCACTTGAGACTGATATACAGAAACTTTTATGGTTTCTATGGTTTGGTTTGTTTTACGGCATATCAACCTCAGTGGGTCATTTAATGCCGATAAAGTTTTGAAATAAATCAATTCTTAATGGATACTCAATGTTTTTATAACACCAATTTTCTATATAACCTATAGATGGGACCCCAACAGGTACTACCACTCCAGGTCAGAGTGGACCAGGAAGCAATGGTGATGAAGGGGTGCTCCACATTCCCCAAACCTGGAACCTCACCATGAGATAGAGTTTAACGTCATTCCCAGGACATATAGACCCTCGGCTACCACCTTCTAGCACCTATATGACCAGCCGTTTGATCGGAGGGGCCTCCGACCGCCCGTCTAGCCCAAGATAGGGCCAAAGTTTTATACATGGTGTAAACAAAACAATATGACTTGAATCAAATTGAATAAAGAGGAATGTAGCAGTTTGTTGAAACGCACAGAAAACCAAACGAAACAAGAATGTACACTGAAATGTTTTAGAACTTGGGCCTGTTTTCTTTTCATACCATTACTTAAAAAAAAAGATCTAGAAAAATAATAAATTTAAAAAATCAAAAAATCAGCCCATTTGCAAGTAAACGTCAAAGCCCATAAAATACAGAATATTCATAAGAATTTTGAAGAAATTGCAAAGGTCTCCCGTGACCTGATCACATAACGAAAGGAATACCAGAACTAATAATTTTGCACGGTTTGGTGAAACGAGAGCTTACATACAACTGTTTTTTCCCTCCTAGGCTGCCATTAGACATTTGTGGTCGCTGGCGAATATTTCGGACATGCGCATCACGTTTCCGGCGTCCACAGAACAAGTTGAGCCGTTTGCCGTATGTCAATGCAATGACACGTGACCGTGCATATTCATTGTCAAATAACTTGCGCTCCTGTGTGCAACGGGGGCACGGCGGAGGGGGGGACTAATTTAGGGCCAACGAAAACCCTATCTTAAAATTCGATTATCACTGTATTTACTTTTTCTTTGATATTTTTAACGTTATATATATATATATATATTTATATATATATATATATAAGAAACCAATGGTAGCAAAATTGTTCCAATGCAAATAGATAATTTATTTATCTATATCTATCTATATCTATCTCTCTCTCTCTCTCTCTCTCTCTCTCTCTCCTCTCTCTCTCTTTCTCTCTCTCTCTCTAGTATATATATATATATATATATATATATTATATATATATTATTATAATCAGTTTCTTCAATTCAAAAAATGTATTCTGCCGGCAACACTCCGAGTAGTTTTTACACAATTCGTCAGAAGTTCACTTTAAGATCGAAAACATGACACACCGTTCTCTTCACTGAAATTAAGAAGAAAACAAGGATTTATGAGGATAAAAGATGATAGATGTTTTGTATGCGTTGAATTTTAAAAATGTGTAGAAAAAAGTTCCTTACCGTTCGTTGATTGGCGTTTATAGTTGCATGTTGATGACGTGATTACTGCGTGCGAGAGCGAATATATATATATATATATATATATATAATATATATATTATATAATATATATATATTATATATTGTGTGTTGAAAAAAGAAATAAAGGAAAGAAAGTATAGAATGGATAAAATAGGATATTTTAATCAAATATTACTTACACTTGTTTCGGTCAGGAGTTTATCCATGTGTACATTATTCAAACTATTATTATTTTTAAATAACCAAATGAATGAAATAATAATAATAGAAAAATGTAGAAATTTTCCGCACACAAAGAAGATTCGAACTTCCTCAGAGTAAATCCTTATTTTTTGAAATGAAATTCGTTGGAAAGCGGAGAATTTTTGAAATATATATATGTTTTCCGAAGTAAAGTGTATTTGCTTTGGGGGCATAGAAGATGTTGCGGTACACAAAATATTTCTTTTTGAACACAATGATATTGATACTTTGTTTGGCCCAGTCAGTAGAGTTTCCGTCTAGGAACCAAAAGTTTGTTATTGTATAACATAGGTACTGGCAATTTTGTCGTCTGCTACGAATTTAAAAGCGAATTAAAAATAATTAAATCTATTATTTAAGGTCAAACTTTGTCTAAATCGATAAGTAGTAACATAAAACCATCATTAAAAAAAGAAAAATATCATTACATAAGGAGTTTATTTTTAATAGATTCAAAACGATTTGTTGGTGGTCAATTTCGCCGTGATCCGCCATTCTGTCTATTTTTCAATGGTTTTACGCCTTGTTACAATTTTTATGTAACATTTTCACGATAAAAAAACCATTGAAAAATAGACAGATGGCGATCACGGCGAAATTGACCAAAACAAATCGTTTTGATCTATTAAAAATAAACTCCTTATGTAATGATATTTTTCTTTTTTAATGATGGTTATTATGTTTACTACTTATCGATTTAGACAAAGTTTGACCTTAAATAATAGATTAATTATTTTTAATTCGCTTTTAAAATTCGTAGCAGACGACAAAATTGCCAGTACCTATGTTATACAATAACAAACTTTTGGTTCCTAGACGAAACTCTACTGACGGGCCAAACAAAGTATCAATATCATTGTGTTCAAAAAGAAATATTTGTGTACCGCAACATCTTCTATGCCCCCAAAGCAAATACACTTTACTTCGGAAAAATATATATATTTCAAAAATTCTCCGCTTCAACGAATTTCATTTCAAAAAATAAGGATTTACTCTGAGAAGTTCGAATCTTCTTTGTGTGCGGAAATTTTCTACATTTTTCTATTTATTATTTCATTTCATTTGGTTATTTAAAAAAATAAAATAGTTTAATAATGTACACATGGATAAACTCCTGACCGAAACAAGTGTAAGTAATATGATTAAAATATCCTATTTTATCCATTCTATGTACTTTCTTTCCTTTATTTCTTTTTCAACACACCATATATAATATATATAATAATTATATATATATATATATATAATATATATATATATATATATATTCGCTCTCGCACGCAGTAATCACTCATCAACATGCAACTATAAACGCCAATCAACGAACGGTAAGAACCTTTTTTCTACACATTTTTCAAATTCAACGCATACAAAACATCTATCATCTTTTATCCTCATAAATCCTTGTTTCTTCTTAATTTTCAGTGAAGAGAACGGTGTGTCATGTTTCGATCTTAAGTGAACTTCTGACGAATTGTGTAAAAAACTACTCGCGAGTGTGCCGGCAGAATACATTTTTTGAATTGAAGAAACTGATTATAACTAATATATATATATATATATATATTATATATATATTATATATAGACAGAGAGAGAGAGAGAGAGGAGAGAGAGAGAGAGAGAGAGAGAAGAGAGAGAAAGAGAGATAGATAGATAGATATATAAAATAAATATCTATTTGCATTGGAACAATTTTGCTACCATTGTTTCTTATATATATTATTATAATATATATATATATATATAACGTTAAAAATATCACAAAGAAAAGTAATACAGTGATAATCGAATTTTAAGATAGGGTTTTCGTTGGCCCTAAATTAGTCCCCCCCCTCCGCCGTGCCCCCGTTGCACACAGGAGCGCAAGTTATTTGACAATGAATATGCACGGTCACGTGTCATTGCATTGACATACGGCAAACGGCTTCAACTTGTTCTGTGGACGCCGGAAACGTGATGCGCATGTCCGAAATATTCGCAGCGACCACAAATGTCTAATGGCAGCCTAGGAGGGAAAAAACAGTTGTATGTAAGCTCTCGTTTCACCAAACCGTGCAAAATTATTAGTTCTGGTATTCCCTTCGTTATGTGATCAGGTCACGGGAGACCTTTCTGCAATTTCTTCAAAATTCTTAGAATATTCTGTATTTTATGGGCTTTGACGTTTACTTGCAAATGGCTGATTTTTGATTTTTTAAATTTATTATTTTCTAGATCTTTTTTTTTTTAAGTAATGGTATGAAAAGAAAACAGGCCAAGTTCTAAAACATTTTCAGTGTACATTCTTGTTTCGTTTGTTTTCTGTGCGTTTCAACAAACTGCTACATTCCTCTTTTATTCAATTTGATTCAAGTCATATTGTTTGTTACACCATGTATAAACTTGGCCCTATCTTGGGCTAACGGGCGGTCGGTGAGGCCCCCTCCGATCAAACGTGGTCATATAGGTGTAGAAGGTGGTAGCGAGGTCTATATGTGGGAATACGTTAAACTCTATCTCATGGTGAGGTTCCAGGTTTGGGGAATGTGGAGCACCCCTTCATCACCATTGCTTCCTGGTCCACTCTGACCTGGAGTGGTAGTACCTGTTGGGGTCCCATCTATAGGTTATATAGAAAATTGTGTGTTTATAAAAACATTGAGTATCCATTAAGAATTGATTTATTTCAAAAACTTTATCGGCATTAAATGACCCACTGAGGTTGATATGCCGTAAAACAAACCAAACCATAGAAACCATAAAAGTTCTGTATATCAGTCTCAAGTGATCAAGAAGACTGGCCAGTATAAATATGATCAGAGCGACGACAATTGATGATCCCTCCTGTCATTTGAAGTCTAGTAATACGAAAGGCGCGTGGTATAATGGTTAGTCATGGGAAATGGACTCGTCGCCCCGAGTTCAAATCCTGCATGTGGTAATTGCATTTTCACTTAGCGCTAAATCCTTAGGAAAGGTAGAATTCTACTCTCCCTCCAGCTATGGATAAATAGCAGGGGCAGACTGGCTCTTTAACCTTGGTTAGCGACCTCTAGGAGAAGGAAAACTCTGAATTCAAATCTGTGAACTCCACTTAAAAAAAATTGACCATCTGTCACATCCTGCTCGTGTGGAAGGATTGGTAAATATACGAAAGGCAGACCTGCACATCCCGGTAGAAAGGTACAAAATTCCCGTCAGGTGCAGATCTAGACTTCGGTATTTCATTTTGGACACTACCACTCCAGCCGACGCCACCACGTGATTAGAGGGCCCACCTCGAATGTTTTTGCATGGTATCAATAAAGTGGGTAGAAATAATTTACTTAACTTCTAAACAAATCTATTTGATCCATAGATGGGACCTTTTAAATATATTTACCAACCCCTCCGCACGAGCAGGATGCGACACAAGGTCAATTCTTAAGCGGGGTTTAACAGGTTGAATTCAGAGTTTTCCTTCTCCTAGACTGGTTACCTAGCCATGGTTAAAGAGTCCAGTCTGCCCTGCTATTTAACCATATCTGGAGAAATTGATTCATACCTTTCCCAAGTATTAGCGCCATGTGAAATTCCAACACCTTCGTCCAGGAATTGAACTCGCGTTGACGAGTCGATTTCCTACGACTCTAACCATTAGACCACGCGCCTCCAGATGGGACCTTTTATAGGTTTTTGTTTCCTATATTTGAGGCTTGGTTATAGAGTTTCGGGTGAAATGTGGTGTAGGTGTGTGTGCGTGTTCACATGTAGAATTTTAAAGGAAAAATCAAAAATTTCTAAAGTCTTTCTTGTAATAAATCCTTCCAGTAACTATCTTTATTCATATGTAGTAAGAAAATACAGTTGTGTCATAGGTTTGGTTGTTCCTATATTTACTTCCGAATTATAGTAGTTAGTTGAAATGTGGAGTAAGTGCATAAAAATAACCCAACTAGGTTGACATACCGTAAAACCAACCAACTACTGAACAAAAAATATCAGTTCTGAATTTCACAGACGATGAAGTAATTCAGAATTAACTCGCATAAATCTTGAGGTTAGTTGATTTATATTTGGATTCTGAAATTCTGGTAAAGTGTGGAGAAAGTTGCCTGTGCGCATTCACATATAAGAAAAAAAAACCATAATAGGTGCTAAGGCTTGCGTGACCAGGCGATTGATTAGAGAGGCCTCTTCGACAGCATCTTGAACTTTGACAATCACTTTCTGATTTCCAATGCATTTCTTTAGTAAAATCATTAACGATGTCTTTCTATAGTAAAATCATTGACAATGCCTTTCTATAGTAAAGTCATTGACAATGCCTTTCTATAGTAAATTCATTCGCAATACCTTTCTATAATGAAATAATTAACCCTGCCTTTTATATATAAAATAATTAGTAATGCCTTTCTAACGTAAAATCACTAACGATGCTTTTTCTATAGTGAAATCATTAGCAAATGCCTATTATAGTAAAATCATTAGCCTTACACTCTATTGTAAAATCGTTAGCAATGCCGGTCTATTAAAAATCATTAACGATGCATTTCTACAGTAAATCATTCGTAATGAATTTTCACTAGTGAAACAATTATTACATTTTTTAAAAAGCAACAAAAACTTTGGGTTTTTACTTTGGACCAAATGAAATTTCCTAAAGTTTTTCTTGTAAGTCCGGAATCCTTTCAGTCACTACAGTAACTATCTTAATTTAATACTATCAAAAAAGAAATACAGTTCGATTTATAATGTTTGGTTGTTCCTTATATTTGCGTTTCGAATTATGGTAGTTTTAGTTGAAATTGTAGAGTAAGGTGTTGTGTGTGCTCGTTCACATATAAAAAGAAACAATTGTTGAATAAAACGAGCAACAAAAAACTCTGTTTTACTTCATACCA
This sequence comes from Doryteuthis pealeii, assembly GCA_023376005.1. Classification (NCBI taxonomy): domain Eukaryota; kingdom Metazoa; phylum Mollusca; class Cephalopoda; order Myopsida; family Loliginidae; genus Doryteuthis; species Doryteuthis pealeii. The sequence continues at coordinate 61,812,393 of CM042163.1, forward strand.
TTTGTTCTTTCTGTGAGGTTAAAAAGAAATCAAAATTGCTCGAGTCTTTCTTGGAAGTCCGGATACCTTTGCTGATAATAGGTAAGTTTAGATAAAATCCCTAGTAATATAATTACTGGTGAGCTCAATTTTTAATTCGCTTTTAAAACTCCTAACAGACGATATTAATGCTAGAGCTATAATATAATAACTGGTTGAGCTCAATTTGGTCTGGCGCTGAGTTTGATGTTACGTAGCCGTTCGTCACGGTACCATATAGATATATTGTTACGTCTTACTCTGGTCTATTCTTCGGCCGTCTTCTGATCGGTCTAGTCTTCTGTCTTCTAATGGTCTCGTCTGGTCTTTCTTATCTGGGATTCCGTGTCTGGTTCTGCTGGGGATCATTTCTTATCAGAAGCCTTGTGTCATTGTTAGCTTTAGTAATAACAACAAGACTTCGATTTACCTTTGATGTTATTTTATTCCGGATCCCAGGCCAGACAACTGCGCAGTCAGCTCACATCTTGCTAGCTTCTAACTCTGCAACTCACTTACTGCAACTAACTGAGTTGCTTACACCTTAAAACCGGAAGGGCTTTCTATCGGGTTCCGTTCTCACGATTCTATCCCAGAAAGCAAGGTGAGAGTGAGGTCAAGCATTGTCACTCACTCTCAAGGCCATCAGCTGTACTGATCGCCATAAGGATTCTATACTAACCTTAAAAAAGTAATAGGGATCCAATTAATATGTAACATTGAAAAGAGACAATATCAAAAGCGTTTGTACTCGCATTTGTCAGTCCGCTGGATTGATTTAAAAGTTTTGTTTGTTTTTTAAATTTGAATATTGAAGTGAGCACACTCATGTACTCACTCCAAATTCTTTATTTCAAAAACATGAAGTGAATACATGGAGTGTGACATCACATCTCGGCATATAGCCGGAAGGTTAGTTTTTTTTTTTTTTTTTTTTTTTTTTGGGGGGGGTAACAAGCTGGTCATTACCACTACATGGATCTGTTTAGCTAGGTTCACTCACTGACCGATCCATTCAAAATAAACCTGGCATTCTCTCCTTTCGCAGCCTACTTACAACAAATGCCTCTTTCGTTCTATGGCTTTTTTTTGTTCTTTTAAAATTTGTAGCGTGTTTTCTCTTTTCGTTTTTTAAATTAAAAAAAAATGGAACCTCTCTTATCTCGTGTCCGGAGAAAGATGGCACCCAAGAATGACTTTTTTTCTTTTGTTAATATCAGGAAAAATGGTATCTTACAAGATACCATTTTTCCTGATATTACAAGATACCATTTTTCCTGATATTATACTAAAGTAACCTGCTCTGCACTGCCATTTGGTGAGAATGAGATCGGGGGTGGGGTAGCGACAATTGAACTCGCAACCTCCTGATCGCCAGTGGTAAAATAGCTGTCACTCCTGTTAGCAGATAGTGGTTCGGCCACTGAGGGTAATAAATACCTAGTTGCTACTAGTTTCGTAGCTTTTTTTGTTTTGTTTTTAACTATCGTAGATTGAAAGTTTCACTTCATTTCCCGAGTCTATGCTTATCAGACCTAAGAGATAATTTACTTCTTACCTTCATGTTGATGGACGCAACAGGGATTGTTGCAAGTTTTCCATAAGTGAGGTGAGTCTAGTTTTTACCTGCCTGCCTAAGAGGGCGCTATGGTGTTTTACCACTGGCGATCAGGAGGTTCGAGTTCAATTTGTCGCTACCACCACCCCAGATCTCATTACTCACCAAATGGCAGTGCAGAGCAGGTTTAACTTTTAGTAATAATATCAGGAAAAAATGATATCTTGTAATATCAGGAAAAATGGTATCTTGTAAGATACCATTCTTTCCTGATATTAACAAAAGAAAAAGTCCATTCTTGTGTCCATTCCTTTCTCCGGACACGAGATAGAGAGGTTCCATTTTTTTTTAATTTTAAAAAACGAAAGAGAAAAACACGCTACAAATTTAAAGAACAAAAAAAAAGCCATAGAACGAAAGAGGCATTTTGAGGTGTAAGTAGGCTGCGAAAAGGAGAGAATGCCAGGTTTATTTTTGAACTGGATCGGTCAGTGAGTGAACCTAGCTAAACAGATCCATTCACATGTAGTGGTATGACCAGCTTGTTACCCCCCCCCAAAAAAAAAAAAAAAAAAAACTAACCTATCGGCTATTGCCGAGATGTGATGTCACACTCATGTATTCACTTCATGTTTTGTTGAATAAAGAATTGGGAGTGAGTACATGAGTGTAGCTCACTTCAAAATATTTCAAATTTAAAAAACAAACAAAACTTTTAAATCTAATCCAGCGGACTGACAAATGCGAGTACAAACGCTTTGATATTTTGTCTTCTTTTCATGTTACATATTAATTGAATCCCTATTACTTTTAAGTAGATATAGAAATCCTTATGCGCTCAGATACAGCTGATGGCCTTGAGAGTGAGTGACAATGCTTGACCTCACTCTACCTTGCTTCTGGGGATAGAATCGTGAGAACGAACCCGATAGAAAGCCCTTCGGTTTAAGGTGTAAAGCAACTCAGTTAGTTGCAGTAAGTGAGTTGCAGAGTTAGAGACTAGCAAGATGTGAGCTGACTGCGCAGTTGCTGGCCTGGGGATCCGGAATAAAATAACATCAAAGGTAAATCGAAGTCTTGTTGTTATTACTAAAGCGAACAATGACACAAGCTTCTGATAAGAAATGATCCCCAGCAGGAACCAGACACGGAATCCCCAGATAAGAAAGACCAGACGAGACCATTAGAAGACAGAAGGACTAGACGATCAGAAGACGGCCGGAGAAATAGACCAGAGTAAGACGTAACAAATATATCTATATGGTACCGTGACGAACGGTACGTAACATCAACTCAGCGCCAGACCAAATTGAGCTCAACAGTTATTATATTATAGGATCTAGCATTAATATCGTCTGTTAGGATTTTAAAAGCGAATTAAAAATTGAGCTCAACCAGTAAATTATATACTAGGATTTTTATCTAAACTTACCCCTATTATCAGCAAAGGTATTCCGGACTTCAAGAAAGGACTCGAGCAATTTTGAATTTCTTTTTAACCTCACTAGAAAGAACAAATGGTATGAAGTAAAAACCAGAGATTTTTTGTTGCTCGTGTTTTATTCAACATTGTTTCTTTTATATGTGAACGAGCACACACACACACTTACTCTACATTTCAACTAAAACTACCATAATTCGAAACGCAAATATAGGAACAACCAAACATTATAAAATCGAACTGTATTCTTTTTGATAGTATTAAATTAAAGATAGTTACTGTAGTGCTGAAAGGATTCCGGACTTTACAAGAAAACTTTAGGAAATTTCATTTGGTCCAAAGTAAAAACCCAAAGTTTTTGTTGCTTTTTAAAAAATGTAATAATTGTTTCACTAGTGAAATTCAATAGAATGATTTACTGTAGAAATGCATCGTTAATGATTTTTATAGACCGGCATGCTAACGATTTTACAATAGAGTGTAAGGCTAATGATTTTACTATAAAATAGGCATTGCTAATGATTTCACTATAGAAAAGCATCGTTAGTGATTTACGTTAGAAAGGCATTACTAATTATTTTATTATTAAAAAGCAGGGTTAATTATTTCATTATAGAAAGTATTGCGAATGAAATTTACTATAGAAAAGGCATTGTCAATGACTTATACTATAGAAAGGCATTGTCAATGATTTTACTATAGAAAGACATCGTAAATGATTTTACTAAAGAAATGCATTGGAAATCAGAAAGTGATTGTCAAAGTTCAAGATGCTGTCGAAGAGGCCTCTTCTAATCAATCGGCTGGTTCACGACAAGCCTTAGCACCTATATGGTTTTTTTTCTTATATGTGAATGGCGCACAGGCACTTTCTCCACACTTTACCAGAATTCAGAATCCAAATATAAAATCAACTAAACCTCAAGATTATATGCGAGTTAATTCTGAATTACTTCATCGTCTGTGAAATTCAGAACTGTATTTTTGTTCAGTAGTTGTTTTTGTTGTTACGGTATGTCAACCAGTTGGTTATTTTAATGCACTTACTCCACATTTCAACTAAAACTACTATAATTCGGAACGCTAAATATAGGAACAACCAAACCTATGAACACAACTGTATTTTCTTTACTACAGTATTGAATAAAGATAGTTACTGGAAGGAATTTTATTACAAAGAAAGACTTTAGAAATTTTGATTTTCCTTTAAATTCTACATGTGAACACGCACAACACACCTACACCACATTTCACCCGAAACTACTATAACCCAAGCCTCAAAATATAGGAACAACAAACCTATAAAAGGTCCCATCTGGAGGCGCGTGGTCTAATGGTAGAGAGTCGTAGGAAATCGACTCGTCAACGCGAGTTCAATTCCTGGACGAAGGTGTTGGAATTTCACATGGCGCTAATACCCTTGGGAAAGGTATGAATCCAATTCTCCCTCCAGATATGGTTAAATAGCAGGGCAGACTGGACTCTTTAACAATGGCTAGGTAACCAGTCTAGGAGAAGGAACTCTGAATTCAAACCTGTTAAACCCCGCTTAAGAAATTGACCTTGTGTCGCATCCTGCTCGTGCGGAGGGGTTGGTAAATATATTTAAAAGGCTCCCATCTATGGATCAAATAGATATTGTTTAGAGTTAAAGTAAATTATTTCTACCACTTTTTTGATACCATGCAAAAACATTCGAGGTGGGCCCCTCTAATCACGTTGGTTGGCGTCGGCTGAGTGGTAGTGTCCAAAATGAAATACCGAAGTCTAGATCTGCACCTGACGGAATTTTGTACCTTTCTACCGGCGATGTGTGCAGGTCTGCCTTTCGTATATTTACCAATCCTTCCACACGAGCAGGATGTGACAGATGGTCAATTTTTTTTAAGTGGAGTTCAACGATTTGAATTCAGAGTTCTCTCCATAGACCGGTCGCCTAACCAAGGTTAAAGAGCCCGTCTGCCCTGCTATTTATCCATAGCTGGGAGGAGAGTAGAATTCATACCTTTCCTAAGGATATTAGCGCTAAGTGAAAATGCAATTACCACATGCAGGATTTGAACTCGGGCGCACGAGTCCATTTCCCATGACTTTAACCTTATACACAGCGCCTTTCGTATTTAGATTTCAATGACAGGGGGATTCATCATTGTTACGTCGCTCTGATCATATTTGATACTGGCCAGTCTTCTTGATCACTTGGACTGACTACAGAAACTTTTATGGTTTCTATGGTTTGGTTTGTTTTACGGCATATCAACCTCAGTGGGTCATTTTAATGCCGATAAAGTTTTGAAATAAATCAATTCTTAATGGATACTCAATGTTTTTAATAAACACAATTTTCTATATAAACCTATAGATGGACCCCAACAGGTACTACCACTCCAGTCAGAGTGGACCAGGAAGCAATGGTGATGAAGGGGTGCTCCACATTCCCCAAACTGGAACCTCACCATTGAGATAGAGTTTAACGTCATTCCAGGACATATAGACCCTCGGCTACCACCTTCTAGCACCTATATGACCAGCCGTTTGATCCGAAGGGGGCCTCACCAGACCGCCCGTCTAGCCAAGATAGGGCCAAATTTTATACATGGTGTAAACAAACAATATGACTTGAATCAAATTGAATAAAGAGGAATGTATTAGCAGTTTGTTGAAACGCACAGAAACCAAACGAAACAAGAATGTAACACTGAAATGTTTTAGAACTTGGCCCTGTTTTCTTTTCATACCATTACTTAAAAAAAAGATCTAGAAAAATAATAAATTTAAAAAATCAAAAAAATCAGCCACTTTGCAAGTAAACGTCAAGCCCATAAAATACAGAATATTCATAAGAATTTTGGAAGAAATTGCAGAAAGGTCTCCCGTGACCTGATCACATAACGAAGGAATACCCAGAACTAATAATTTTGCACGGTTGGTGAAACGAGAGCTTACATACAACTGTTTTTTCCTCCTGGCTGCCATTAGACATTTAGTGGTCGCTGGCGAATATTTCGGACATGCGCATCACGTTTCCGGCGTCCACAGAACAAGTTGAGCCGTTTGCCGTATGTCCAATGCAATGACACGTGACCGTGCATATTCATTGTCAAATAACTTGCGCTCCTGTGTTGCAACGGGGGCACGCGGAGGGGGGGACTAATTTAGGGCCAACGAAACCCTATCTTAAAATTCGATTATCACTGTATTTACTTTTTCTTTTGATCTTTTTAACGTTATAATATATATATATATATATATATTATATATATATATAAGAAACCCAATGGTAGCAAAATTGTTCCAATGCAAATAGATAATTTATTATCTATATCTATCTATCTATCTATCTCTCTCTCTCTCTCTCTCTCTCTCTCTCTTCCTCTCTCTCTCTCTCTCTCTCTGTCTTATATATATATATATATATATATATATATATATATATATATATAGTTATAATCGTTCTTCAATTCAAAAAATGTTTTCTGCCGGCAACACTCCGAGTAGTTTTACACAATTCGTCAGAAGTTCACTTTAAGATCGAACATGACCACCCGTTCTCTTCACTGAAATTAAGAAGAAACAAGGATTTATGAGGATAAAAGATGATAGATGTTTTGTATGCGTTGAATTTGAAAAATGTGATAGAAAAAGGTTCCTTACCGTTGTTGATTGGCGTTTATAGTTGCATGTTGATGACGGATTACGCGTGCGAGAGCGAATATATATATATATATATATATATATATATATATATAATATATATATATATATATATATGTGTGTTGAAAAAAGGAAATAAAGGAAAGAAAGTATAGAATGGATAAAATAGGATATTTTAATCAATATTACTTACACTTGTTTCGGTCAGGAGTTTATCCATGTGTTACATTATTCAAAACTATTATTATTTTTAAATAACCAAATGAAATGAAAATAATAATAATAGAAAAATGTAGAAATTTTCCGCACACAAAGAAGATTCGAACTTCCTCAGAGTAAATCCTTATTTTTTGAAATGAAATTCGTTGGAAAGCGAGGAAATTTTGAAATAATATATGTTTTCCGAAGTAAAGTGTATTTGCTTTGAGGCGGCATAGAAGATGTTGCGGTACACAAATTTTCTTTTTGAACACAATGATATTTGATACTTTGTTTGGCCCAGTCAGTAGAGTTTCCGTCTAGAACCAAAAGTTTGTTATTGATATAACTAGGTAATGGCAATTTGTCGTCTGCTACGAATTTAAAGCGAATTAAAAATAATTAAATCTATATTTAAGGTCAAACTTTGTTCTAAATCGATAAGTAGTAACATAATAACCATCATTAAAAAAAGAAAAATATCATTACATAAGGAGTTTATTTTTAATAGATTCAAAACGATTTGTTTTGGTCAATTTCGCCGTGATCCGCCATTCTGTCTATTTTTCAATGGTTTTACGCGCTTGTTTACAATTTTTAATGTAACATTCACGATTGAAAACAATTTACCAAAAATCAGGTAATTATCCGATTTTAATGAAATTTCAGTATTGATTTATCAATTAATGAATTTATATAATGCATTCAGTTATTTTATTTCAAAACTTTAATTTAGTATTTTGCTATTGAAAAGTAATATATAAAATTCATTTAAAATGTGAAAAGCCTGATGTTAAATTTAAAATGTTATATTTTTTTAGATTCTAGAAAAAAATATCTATTTAATGCAAACCTTATTTTTTAGACGAAAGTAGTAATAATTTGAAGAAAAACTCTATGAAAATGGAACCCCCCCCTTTAAGCAGAAAAAATATCGATGTATAATTTTTTCTTTTAAGATAATAGCCAATTAAATAATTATCGAAATGAGTAAAAAAAGAAATCTCCAAAAAATTAATTATTTATTATTTTTTTACATTTTATTTTTCGATTTTCGGTACTTATTTTCTCATAGAAAGCTACCGTAAAAATTGTTTTTGTTTCTATTCATAACTTCGGTCTTTTATCTCATTATTTATACTGTAATTAGATCAGTATAAGACCAACTCGAAAAAATGTTACGCCCCCAACATAAGGGGGGGGGGTCAAAATTAAGTGACTGAAAAAAATTAAAAGTTTGAAATAAAATAAATAATGCATTATAAAGATCATTCATTGATAAATAAACACTGAAAATTTCATTAAAATCCGATAATTCCCCTGATTTTTGGTAAATTATTTTCTGTAGGGGGGGGGGGGGCTAAAGTCATTTTGTCAAAACGCCTTTTAGGCTCATTTTGCCAGTACAGAGGGAAAAGACCACAACAAAAGATAGATGTTATCATTACCGGATTTAAAGTTTTTATTATTTCAAATTTACAAAGATTGTTCTGTATGTAATTGTCACATTATCATGCATTGAGCTCTCTAAACGGACAACGAAAAAATCTTGCGGTACACACACATATTTACTTTGGCTTCCCAGTGGATTCCTAGCCCACTCCCATACCAACATCCCGAAACTATTATTGAAAAACGAAAAAAACAAAAAAACTGAAATTTACCAAAAGTAGAAAAAAAATGAAGGTAAATTTTAAACGTTGGAAATTGGAGGCCCTACAAGATTGAAATTGAAATACAGTTCTTACAAATTCTTACAAACTTTTGGGCCTTGCAATTGTTTGTTGACTCTGTTCTTTAACCTGGTTGGACGGCATGTGGTAACTGGTGCACCATTGTACAGCCCTCAAGCAAACCTTCAGATGTTTGACTTTGATTTCGAACTAGGTAACAAAACTATGCATTTGTTTATAATTCTTATGTCAGTTTTATTCTGTATAAACTGCATACGTGTTCTTTAGCTTAGTATTTATGACATTTAGATTTTGTAAAAAACAAGTTATTTATTAACTGCCCCGAATGCAACCCTGTCACCTCACACCGCCCAGTTTGCCTTAACGCCGCTAGATTTTTCCATCGACGACTGGTATAGGATAACAGCAGTCCCCAATGATATTGATGCTTCTATTAGAAAAGAGTGAAGGTTTCTAATTAACATTTTACCACCATCTTCGTTAAATCGGAGAATTGGATGATTAAAAAAACAAAGCAAACGAGAAATTGTTCAGCGCGAACGCAAACCCACAGAAGTATAATTCTGGAAATTGATTTATTCTTTAAGAGAATTTTAAGTTTAAAGTAAAAATCGGAGAAGTAGCTAATGTAGATATCATCTGGACAACGAATATGGAACCTAATAAAAGTCTTGTTAGGATGCGAACACATATGGGTAGCAAGAGGTTTGGTATTTAAGGTTTAAAGGTAGCTGGATATTCTCGGTGTGTGTTAGGCTTTTTGCCTTTTACCCCATCTCATTTGTTGGTCGCACTGAAAAAGAAGGAATTCAAGGAACGAAAAGAAGAGACAAAGACAGAAGGTAGTTTTATGGATTAGGTTTTATTCCCGGTCATAGTCGTCCGTGGTAAGGGATATCCTCCTGGTCGTGGTAGCGACTACTCACAGTTAAGCCTTAAACTCGAATGGCCGAGATATTCTCTTGGGGCTCGGTAGTCAGTCATTTTTCTCTTGGATTTGGATCTTGGCAATTGATAGTTAGTTTATTGAACCTCTGTAGGTAAACATTTTTTCCGGCACAAGGCTATGGGGATTAACAGTATTTACGAATCGTTCCAAGTTTTGTAAACTCTATCTGATGGTGAAGTTCCGATTCTAGAGCTCTGGGAGTGTGGAGTATCCCTCATCACTATTACCCCCAGGTCCACTCTGACTTGGAGTTGTAGTACGTGTTAGAGTCATATGTATAGGTTAAATTGAAAAAATGACTTTGTAAAATGTGTTTAAAAAAAGATTAAGTTTAAAAAAGAATGAGTATCTATCAAAGATAAAAAGGAAAAAAGAAGCCAAAGCGTCTCCGGCATAAAATAAACCCACAAGGGGTTGACATGTCGTAAAATCTAAACCAAACGAGTTTGATAAAAAATAAGTCTAACAGCTGTTACTCCGCTTAAACCATGAACTCATTATTCAAGGAGCGAAAAAGAAAGAGATAAAGACAGAAGGTAGTTTTATGGATTAGGTTTTATTCCGGTCATAGTCGTCCGTGGCAAGGGGATATCCTTCTGGTCGTGGTAGCGACTACACACAGTTAAGCCTTAAACTTGAATGGCCGAGTATTCTCTTGGGGCTCGGTAGTCAGTCATTTTTCTCGCACATGCGCGGAGCGTTCTTCCGGTGAAGGCTCATGGGAGTTTATTTTTATTTGTTTTTTTTTGTAAATTTAAATTTTATCCTAATCTTCCCATACGCGCGTGTGTATTATATTCACCGTGTTTAGCTTTACTTCATTTTCTCTTTCTAAACAACACACACACACACCGCTCACTCTTTCTCCCTATGTATCTATCTGTCCTTTCTTTCTTTTTCGTGTATATCTCTACTTAATCCCCCTCTCTCTCTTACTCTCTCTCTCTTACTCACTCACTATTTATCTATCGTAGTCTTTCTTTCTTCAGTGTATTCATCTCTACTTACTTCTCTCTCTTATCCCCCTCTCCTTTACATTCACTCACTATCAGTCTTTCTTTCTTCAGTGTGTTATCTCTAATTCATTCTCTTTTTCTCCCCCCTCTCTATTACATCTACTCACTCACTATCTATCTCCCATAGTCTTCTTTCTTCACCGTGTTTATCTCACTTATCTATCTATCTATCTATCTATCTATCTATCTATCTATCTTCATTGGTTCATATCTTTGTTGATATCTATCTATCTATCTATCTTCATTGGTCTATCTTTGTTGATATCTATCTATCTATCTCATTAGTTCATATCTTTGCTGATATCTATCTATCTATCATCTATCTATCTTCATTAGTTCATATCTTTGCTGATATCTATCTATCTATCTATCTATCTATCTATCTATCTATCTATCTATCTATCTTCATTAGTTCATATCTTTGCTGATATCTATCTATCTATCTCATTAGTTCATATCTTTGCTGTATCTATCTATCTATCTATCTATCTATCTATCTATCTTCTATTATCTATCATCATAGTTTCATATCTTTGCTGATATCTATCTATCTATCTATCTATCTATCTTCATAATATATTCTTTGTTGATATCTATCTATCTATATCTATCTTCATTAGTTCATTCTTTTGTTGATATCTATCTATCTATCTATATAATATCTATCATTATCTTCTTCAAGTTCATATCTTGTTGTATCTATCTATCATATCTATCTATTATCTATCTATCTATCTAATCTATCTTCATTAGTTCATATCTTTGTTGATATCTATCTATCTCAATCTATCTATCTATCTATCTATCCTATGTCTTTATCTTACATTCATTCACTCACTCACATCACTATTTATCTCTCATACTCCTTATTTCTTCACCCTGTTTATCTCTACTTTATTCCCTCTCTCTCACTCTCTATTTCTCTCTCCAATCTCTCTCT
>CM042163.1:61823960-61841460 GCA_023376005.1 Doryteuthis pealeii
AGTTCATATATTATTGACCGAATTGAATGCTATTTTATAATGTTAGTTTTTTAATTTTTTTTATGCATATTGCCCCAAGAATTTTTAGGCGTCTCTATTATTGTTGAGTTGTATAAATATTTTGGATGTTTTGCTTGGCAGGATTCCCTAATGTCGAGGGAGTGAATTATCTAGGTTGTTTGTTAATTAAATGTAGTTTTATAGGCATAGTTATCAAGAGAGGATGTAGGGCAACGGCTGAGTGAGAGTGTTTTCTTAGAGTGGTAAATCGTAATAGTAGTTATTAATATTTGATTTGTTTCTGAGAGGCACTCTCCGGAACGGGCAAGTGCATAAGACTAACTTTGCCCATGATGATGACTGAAGAAAGCGATCGAAAGCGCTCGGGAGCAGTATGGGAAGAACCCTATTCCAACTGGATCGCTAACATCCAGAAAGATCGCCAGAAGACTGGAAAAAGCCAGTGTTGTTATGGGTGCGAACGGAAGAAACTCAAACATATTATAAATAGAATATAATGAAAGTCCGCAAAATGGATTGTATGTTTTTTTAAAAGAAATTATTTATTTTACATTTTAGACGAAGTGCGTGTTATCAATTCTTCTGATATCTTTTTCAGGCGTTTAATTAACCACATGGCGAGAAAACATATCGGGAATCTTTAGTAATTCTAGTAAATCCTAGATGGAACTAACCACCTTATTCGTTGGTTTTGTTTTGTTTTACGGCCATATCAACTCAGTGGGTCATTTAATGCCGATAAAGTTTTTGAATAAATTAATTCTTAATGGATAATACAATTTTTTTATTAAATACATTTTCTATTTAACCCATAGATGGGGACCCTAATCAGGTGACTACCACTCGGTAAAGAGTGGACAGGAGCAATGGTGATGATACAGGCGGCACCTCCCCAGCATTACCCCATAACCTACACTCAAAACTGGACACCTCACCGATCAGATAGAGTTAATCCGTCATTCCCAAAGAGAATGTAGCCCGCACACCGCCCTTCTACAACCATATTGCATAAAAAGGGGTTGAGGGCTTGGCATAAGGGCCAATAGGGTTGGGGAAATCATAACCCCTTTGGTTTCCAAATTGGGACTGTGAATTGCTTTCTCTAAGAGTATTTCAAGCTTGACTGTGCTAATAAAAAAAAATCTGTTCTAGATGTGCTGTTTTTTTTTTACCTGGGGTTTCACACATACAAATCAAAATATATGATATTAAAGTTATTTCCGGCAGGATGGCAGAACGACACGTTGAATAAATTTTGACGGGAAACTTTAAGTCCGAACCGGAAACGCCCATCTGGGTGAGACAACCCCCCCCAGGAAACAATCAATTGGTCTCGAGGTACTTATGTGGAATTAGAGCACAAAGAGATAATTATCTTACGATTCACCTATAAAAAAAGCAAAACCATTCATTACTTGTACAATGTAAGAATAGCGCGCAAGAATAAATATCATTAGATTACTATAAAACAAGCATTCCATTCCATACTGGTACGGTACTATGCAGAAATAGCGCGCAAAAAGATGTTACATTAGATACGTATAAAAAAAAGCGAATAACATTTCATACTTGGGGTACTAATGCGGAATATCGCGCAAGAGATAATATCATTAGATTACGTATAAAAAAGCATAACATTTCATTAACTGGTACAATGCAGAATAGCGCGCAAGAATAATTATCATTAGGATTTACACATTACAAAAGCATCACATTTCATTACTTGGTACTAATGCAGATAGTGCGCAAAAGATAATATCCATTAGTTACGTATAAAAGCATTACATTTCATTTACTTGGTACTAGATGCGAACTAGCGCGCAAAGATAATAATCATAGATTACGTATTAAAAAAAGCATTACATTTCATTACTTGGTACTAATGCAGCCAAAGGCGCAAAAGATATATCATTAGATTACGATAAGAAAGCATTACATTTATTATTTGAATACTAATGCAGAATAGCGCGCCAAAAGATAATATCATTAGATTACGTATAAAAAAAAAGCATTACATTCCATTACATACATACACACCAACTGCCCTTTTATAACAAGTAAAACCACCCCAAATCAGAGTGCACCAGGAGTAATAGCAATGGAAGGGTACTTCATATTTTATAACTCGCCGATATATTTTACTATATGGGCTACCATAGATTTTTACTTGTTTATACGCAGAAAGAACATACTACTTTTCTATGTTACGTATACGCATTTATCTCCTTACACAGTATAATTGCCATGTCGGCACTTGACTAATTATAGATATACTAGCAGGACCGTGGATATACTGCAGTATAATCATTTAATTATTACAACGTTTGATGTTTACTTAAGAGCTATAGCAAGATAATTCAATATGGAAATAATAATCTTCATTCAACTCACTCTCACACTTTTTCTTTCTTTCCTACTTTTTGTCTTTTCATTATGTTCGATTGAAACAGATTAGCGTTATCGCTTCTTTACGCTCACCCTCTCTCTATCTTTCTCCTACACTCTTTCTTTCTTATTATATTTTTTTCTGTCTAGCATTGTCTTTTTCTTCTTTTTTTTATAATAAAACGGAATGGTCCATTATTTAGTTAAAGCAACGACACTCATGAGAAATAAAGAATTCGGCGGATAAGCAACAACACATAATCAGGATCACATTTTGTTTTGCATTTCATCTTAGGTAATTTGGACGGTTTGATTTAACCAGAGGGTGTGCAAGATTATAACGGTCGGAAGATAAGGAACAAGCATATATATATATATAAATATATGAGTCATCCAAGACACAGTGTTTCGACGTATCACATCTCTCAGTTGTGGCTAGAATTTGCACCGGGGCGGAAACGCGATTTGGTTTATCATCATCAGGAGCTCCTTACGGCTCGGCTATCATCAGCTCTACAGATTGCAAAAAGAGAATTTTAACTGATAAATACATATATATATATATATATATATAGTGTGTGTGTGTATAAAGGCCACACACACACACACACACATATAATATATATATATATATATATATATAATGAAAATTTTAAAGTAAATCTCTCAAAATCTCACGAGACCTCTTTTGCTATTGAACGAGCCAAATCAGTTTGATACCTCCGACGCGATAAAATCTTAGTACCTTAAATAAATACCCATTTGATTTTGCGAAGCACCACCATATTCTCGACCCTTTTGCAAGTTTCTAAACTGAAAGCAATATAAATAATTATCAAACATCTATTCATGAACAACAAAAGTTCCGTCATGATATTTTGTAACGGAAATAAACCGAACTTTTCCGGCAAGACAAAAAAATGGCCGCTGAGGCGGATATTATACCTTATGAATGAATGAACATATCCAAAATACTGTAGTGAAAAAAGTCATTAGAAATTGAAGAGTCGAACATATTGGGCGATATTGAGAGAGAGAGAGAGAGAGAGATGGAGAGAGAGAGAGGAGAGAGAGAGAGAGAGAGTGAGAGAGAGAGAGAGAGAGAGAGAGAGAGAGTGTGTGTGTGTGTTGTATGTGGGGATTAGTAAATTAAGTTTAGATAAAAAAACATATGGTAAAATACGAAAATAAAAATGGAACAAATAAAATACTAAAATGGAAAACAAAACAAATGAAATACGAAAATAAACCAAATACGAAAATACTAAAAGAAAAAATAAACCAAATAATAAATACCAAATAAAACAAATACCCCCACCCCCCAAAAAACAAACAAACTAGTAAATAAAACAAATAACAAAACAATAGCTCCTCCACATATTAAGACTTCCTTTTCTGTGCCGACCAAAACTGACTTTATACGCAGACAACTTGGCATCAACTTTCAACTCTGATCTTTTCTCCCACAATCCACCTTAATTACCTCCCCTTGGAATCTGAGATCTATAAATGTAGCACTCTGAAACGTCAGACAAATCGTAGTCAGAGTAAAGGGTAATAAAGCTTTCCTAAAAGTCTAAGCACTGGTATTGGAAACCGACAGAGAATTATCTTCCCCTGTCGCTAGAGGGCGAATCGCCAATACAATGTTCGCGCCAAAAACAAACTTTTTACTTATCAGGGAGCAGTTACCGAGGGAAGTCGCAAAAAAATAAGCATTCCCTACACTTTACTTGTCTGTAGGCCGTCGACCTGGACGGAGGCGTTTTTTAAACAGCATACTGTCTAAGGCTGTCTCATAGCATACTTATCAAAAGGCTGAGGATCTAAATAGTAAATTTTAGGAAGGGCCCCATCCACCGTCATTTAAAGAACAGTTACCCAGGCGAGAAGCTTCTAAAAGAGCATACCCTACTTTTACTTATCGACGAGAACCGACAAAACGGACGCGTCTCTACAGAACTCTACAACCACAGCGACCAGAATTCCCTTTCTAGAGCCACTTCTCAACGAACATTATTTCCTCTCACAGATAAGTCTTGTAGCAAATGCCATCAAAATTTGCAACAACATTTCTGTACTTTTTTGATAATACATGTGTCTGTTTTATTCGTGTTTGTTTCCTTCTTTCGTCCGAACAATAACCACTAACGGAGAATAAGGGCTCCAACGAAACCCGTAAATACTGTTACTGGTTCTGTTCTTACTGCACATATATACAAGAATATTTTATTCCATGTAAAGACTTGCTAATACACGTAAGATCTTTACCATTTATTCGCAAAAATACTCAATTTTATCCTAGAATTTTCTGACATTATATTTGTTGGTATTGTTGGGTCAGTAAAACGGTAATTCTGGATGGACATAAGTCCAAAATGGATTATCTTCCCTTGCTGCGGTTCATTCGCCGATAGGTGGCGAGAGATTTAGGCAGAAGCCGGGAATTCTGAATTCTTTATCTTTTCCTCTCAGGCCGGCAACGACTACACATGGCATAAATGCGTGTTTAAATCACGGGGGCAGGTGTTGCCTGGTGGGATAGCCTCCTGGGATCAACGATATTAACTTGTAAGGTCCAGTCGAAGTTCACTGGACCTTGGTCGAAACCGGAGTTCGATATGTTGGACATTCTCACACGGAGAGGGTATCAGGAAACTGACAGAGGAAAATTTAAATCTCTCTCTCTCTCTCTCTCTCTCTCTCTCTCTCTCTCTATATATATATATATTATATATATATATATATATATATATATAAGGTGTGTCAAAAGTATCGAGATTTTCGATACTTTTGACACACCTTGTATTCTGAAAATAACTTTCCATTCATTCTTCATTTCTATCTTGGTAAACACAGATTTAAAATCTGTACTTTTTGACACACCTTGTATTCTAAAAAATAACGTTACATTTATTGTAATTATGGAATTACAACGGCCAACATTGGGGGGGGGGTATTACCTTTCTGCAGAGGTACAGTCTGTGTATTCTAAAGCCCCAGCAAACAGGGCGATTTAGTTTATCAGTTAAATCAGAAGAGATCTCGTTTGCAGTCATGTAATCTATACATATATAAAGGGCAGTTTGTGTGTATGTATGTGTGTATGTCCGGGTAAAACTACGAAAATAATACTATTAACGAGTCAAAGTTAAGTAAATACATATATACACATTAAATATCACAAGTTCTTGCTTTTTGAGCAAAATCTATGAAGACCGGGTGATGTATTAGGTGAAAAGGCCCCCCCACCCCGTCCTGTAGACTGGAGGCGTAACTGTTGTGTTATCTTGTCGAGTCTGGAAATTCAATTTTTGAAAAATTAATCAGCATTTGTAAATGACAAAAGTAAACGAATCGGTACACCAGGGATTTTTTTACCCTCCTCTACCCAGTTGACGCTGAGCAGTCGCTTCTAGAAACATTATATAACTTTTAAAATAGTTTTTCATGGGTTAAATAAAAACGACATTCCAAGACGAGATGAGCCCAAGGGTAAAAGCCAGATTTTCTGATAAATCAAAACGGAAACTTAATGATTCCCGCGGTAATGAGGAGACATTTTTGATATTCCATAAAGGAAATATCCGGACAATTTCGGTACACAACGACGGATATTGCCGAAGGTTTCAATATACGACCGGGGGAATAGTCAGACATTTCTGTTATTGCGCCAAATTAACGTGCCAATATCCTGTCACGGAAATTACCGAATATTTCCGCTATTTTTTTAGTCAATAAGATAAAAAGAAAAAAAAAGTCATTAATGAAATGAATGTTGAATGGTTGGAATTTGTGGTTAAAAGAAAACTTGATTACTTCGGCCATTTTGTTCTAAGTTTTTACTTAAAAAAAAAAACCCCATCAAATTTGTTTATTGAATGAAACATAAAACACACACACACACGCGTGCGCGCACACGCACACAGACACAGAAATAGAGTGGAACCTCTGTTCTCGAACATAATTCGTTCAAAAATTATGTTCGAGAACCGATTTGTTTGAAAACTGAACAATAATTATCATAAGAAATAGTGAAAAGTGGGTTATTTCCTAGTTGAGTAACATGATATTACAGGTGACCCAGAAAAAACAGAACCCAAATTATTAATTTTCCATTAAACTACCCTAAACTCTAACCCTAACCCTAACCTAACCCCTAACCCTAATCCCTCCTAGTTGAGTAACATAATATTACAGGGTGACCCAGAAAAAAACAGAACCCACAAATTATATAATAAAACTCTTAATTTTAAGTTTAATTTTTTAAAAGTTCAAGCCCAACAAGGGTTAGGGTTAGGGTTTAGGGTTAGTTTAATGGGGAAAAATAAATAATAATTTGGGTTCTGTATTTTCTGGGTCACTCATGTTACTCGACAAGGAAATAACCGAAAAGTGGATGTAATGATAAACGAACACACGGATAGGTTTAAGAAAGCTTTATTCTACTTAGAACAATGTTACAGTTTACTGAGAGTTTATATACTCTCAGAAACATCAAAGAGTTCCCCAAAGTGGAGGTAATAATAAAATAGAGAAGGTAACTCTCAATTACTTATAACAAAGATCATTTTTTGACTTGTAAATTTAAACATATAAGGTTCCTTGCAATAGACTTCCCCAAAATCATCATACGAAGTGTTCAAGCTTTAAGAAAAAAACGAAAGGATTTCACCTTAAAAAATACAAAAATATTACAAATGAAATTTGTCAATATTTCAACATTCCGAAATAAAAATGTCTAATTGATAAAGAACAATTAATTTCTTTTTCCTTTAAGGCAAAAGAAAAATATCAATATTATTAAATTAATATTATATATTGTAATGAAAAACGAAAACACGGATAGGCTTAAGAAAGCTTTATTCTACGTAGAATACTGTTAAAGTTTACTGAGAGCTTATATACTCTTAGAAACACCAAAGAGTTCCCAAAAGGGGAGGTAATAATAAAATTGGGCAGGTAACACTCAATTACCTATTACAGTGTTGATAGATATTTTTTCTTATCTTCTCTCCTGGAAGCAAAAATTGCTCAGTTCCTTCAAGATTCCCGTTCAGGGTTGCCAGGCAATAAACCCAGCTCTTGCCTCATTTAGCTGTCTTACCATTAGAACCAAAATATATAATATTTGTACTGAAAATTTTATTAATCTAGGAGGTAATTAGTTTTAGTTCGAACATTTTTCAATTTAACTTAATACAAACAAATTGTAATGATAAACAAAATTACGGATAGGCTTAAGAAATCTTTATTCTACTTAGAATAGTGTTACAGTTTACTGAGAGCTTATATACTCTTAGAAACACCAAAGGGTTCCCCAAAGGGTAGATAATTATAAAATAGGGGAGGTAACTCTCAATTACTTATTACAGTGTATTTATGCATTCTTGACCATCAGATGAATGCCTATTCATGCGCCTACAGTTATATATAATATGAAAAGACGTGTATTTAAACAACAGATAACACATAAAAATGTAAATACAAAAAGAAAAGCATAACAACCGAAGCGAAACATTTGCACAAAAACAATATCAGACACTCGTTCAAGATAGCGACTGACGCTACATGATATCTACAGGGGGATTGAAAAGTAACTTCTTATTTTAAACTATATACAATTATAATTATATTAATACGCTTCTTCCGATCATTATCATCTTGCAACACCCTCTGGTTACAAATCAGACCGTCCAAATCCTCAAGGATGAAATGCTAAAATGTAAATCCTGATTATCTGGTGGTGCTTATCCGCCGAAATCTTATTTCTTATGAGTGTCGTCACCTTAGTTAAATAATGGACCATTCCATTTTTATTATAAAGAAATAAAGAGAAGGAAAAGTTCATGCAACACGGAAAAATATAAGAAAGCAAGCAAAGTAGGAGCTGAGCGCACGGAAGTGATAACGCTTATCTGTTTCAACCATGAAACAAAATGAAAAGAAGCAAAGAAAGAAAAAAGTGAGATTTAAATCAAGATTATTATACTTTTTATGTATTGAAGTATTCGTAATAGCTATTAAGTAATGTCTCTAACACTCTTTGCTCGTGATTGAACCAACGACTCTTCACAACTCTGTTCTCCCCCTTTCCCAGTTCCTCCACTTCTCCGTTTTCTGTCCCACCTCTCCTTCGTTCCTCGTTTGATTTACGTCGTTGTTCGCTCTATTCTATTGACTGAATGACCATTTTTTCTCCCCTCCCTCTCAGAGAAGCAGACGTTTTATATCCAGCCTCTACCCATAATGCCTCAGGCGCTTCTATAAAGAGGCCTTTCCTTCTCCTCTCTGACTTTTCGATGTTGAATGCCTGCTTACACCCACTCCTCGTTCACCCGTTCAGTTTCGATGTCTCAGGCAGAGTGGACTTGCACGCAAAGCAAGTCCTTATCCGTTTTGCACGAGGTAAGTCTCTTCTCTTACTACAAGTAAACATAATCAAACGTTGTAATTAGGAAATTATCATACTGTGGTATATCCACATGTTTTATGTGGTATATCCATATTATATGTTTTATAATAAAGCTGCAAGAAGAAATTCATATCATAGCAAAGCGTAAACAGAAAAAAATAATAAATAAATAAAAATAAATACAAAAATCATAAAAATACACAACACATTTAACGCAAGGTAGACTACTATCAAACCTGAAAGAAATCTGATTTCCTTAACCCCCCCCAAAAAAAAACCTGGAAGAAATCTGATTTCCTTTACCCCCCCCCCAAAAAAAAAAACCTGGAAGAAATCTGATTTCCTTAAAAAAAAACGTATGTTATTTAACATTATATGTAATATTATGAAACAATTGAAAAACACAAGTTCATAAACGAGTAATATTTATTTCGCCTACGCTGCACTGTTTCGATCTGTTTCAATAGATGTCCCTCAGGACTTTCGTTAGTTTGAATGAAAAAAATAAAAGTATCACAGAAAATAAGAAATCTTCGAGACCCTTTTGTTTTATGATCAGTCGGTCTATTTGAAATTGTTGATGAAAACTCAAGCGTTCTTGGATTTTTAAAAATGTACACAGAAACGGAACGCGTGTTGGAGATTTCAAATATGTCAACAAACGCTAGTCAAACGGCTGATAGGTAAGGTGTGTGTCTGTGTGCGTGTGTGTGTGTGTTAAAATTACATATATTTATTTATCTTGCAAACATTTCAGGTGTTTTAACTGTATAACAAAAAAAAGCACCTGACAGAAAATAATATTTATTCATATTTCCCGAAGATTAAGAATGTAGCATGTAAGATTAATTTAGATAAAAAAAATGTCTATATTAATTCAGAATTCTTTGCTTTCAAAATATTTAAGAGTCGTGCTTATGATTTTGGTTTTATTATGAAAAAAAAAAAGTATTATCTTGGTTCTTTTTTGATGCAATTATTATTATTTCACTCCATTCGAGTTTTTCACACCTGCAGAAGCCGGTGGTTCACTGGAGGCTGAGTGACAGCAAGTCTCCTCAGGTCTCCAGGACTCTTCTGAGTATTCCAGCCGATCTCAATAATGCTGTAGTCTGGATGGTCTCGATTCTTCCTCCGATTTTTAATTCATCCAGACTCCTTTCCAACCCCTTGGGGATTGTTCCAAGGGCCCCAATCACAATCGGCACGACATTCACCCTCATTTTCCACAGTTTTATTATTATTATTATATTATTATTATTATTATTATTATTATTTCTTCTTTTTGAGTTTTCACATCAGCATTAGCTGATGGTCTTTCACTCGAGTCTGAGTGACAACAAGTCTCCTCAGGTCTCCAGGACTGAGTATTCTGGCAGATTGCAGCAGTGCAGTGTTCTGAATGGTATCAATCCTTCCTCTGATTTCAAGACTTTCCAAACCCTTTTCCACTTCTTTTGGGACCGTTCCAAGGGCACCAACTACAATTGGTATCACTTTGACTTTCATATTCCATAACTTTTTCAGTTCTCTGGCAATTATTATTATTATTATTATTATTATTATTATTATTATTAAACAATCCTAATAAGTGCAGGTGTCTTGTTACCCTATTTCTAGTAGGATACCCCATCCTCTCCCAAACTTTGACTTTATATATATATATATATATATATATATATATATATATATATATATAATATATTAAAAAAAAGAACACCACGAGACGCGTATTTATAAAATAACGACCAAAAAAAAAAAAAAACCCAAAAAACGCGTCCATTTCCGAA
The DNA here is from genome assembly GCA_023376005.1 of Doryteuthis pealeii. Classification (NCBI taxonomy): domain Eukaryota; kingdom Metazoa; phylum Mollusca; class Cephalopoda; order Myopsida; family Loliginidae; genus Doryteuthis; species Doryteuthis pealeii. Next base: position 61,834,572 of record CM042163.1, read on the forward strand.
AATCGTCTCTGAAGATAAAGTTTCACTTTGAAATCGATAAGACAAAAAATAACATCTTTTTGTTTTTATTTTTTACTTGCATTGTAATTGCTTTCAAATTAATACAATATATATATATATATATATATATATATATATATATATATATATATATATATATATACTAGAAGCGGCTACTCGGCGTTATCTGGGTAAAAGTGTATAATAAAAAGTTAGTCTCGTGAATCCATTGATTGTTTTAGTCTCACATAATTGGTGTATGTATTAATCCTGAATGCAACCAATGATTTTCCCTTCTCTTAATATTAAAATCCTAATTTTTAAATATATTTCCAGATATAGATTAAAAAAATCTTAATTATTTTTGCACTAAAAGGCAAACTCTGGTGATAGTTGATGTGTATATATATTTACTGAGTCATTAATTGTTTTATTTTCGTAGTTTCCTCCGGATATACATACGCACAACTGCCCTTTATATATGTGTAAGATTCAAGGTTATAACAATGTTATAACTTGTTGAAACAAAACAAACTCCGACACGCTACGAGAAGAGGTAGCAAAGAGGCAGAAGAGTTTGAACCTCGCGCTTAAATACCAGTCCTCCCCGGTGGCCAGCACGGAAACCCAGCGGGAAGATAACTCTTCCAGGCAAAGGGAAGATAATCCCAACATATGTATAGATGACTTTATAAGTTTTCAATACTTGAGAGAATACAGGCAACTTGATTTTTATCGAAATGACTTAGGAGTTAGAAAAATATTTATAAAAAGTTTGTAACTGTGTTTGTTCAGCGTTATATTTTTTGAAAGACGAGCCGCGATCCGCACACGCGAAGATGTCATGACACGTGACGTAACTCGAAGAAATGCATTCAACAAAAGACGAGAAAAAGTATTAATGGACTGATTATATGAGAACAATGGGAATAAAGTGGGGATAATAACTAAATAATTAAATAAAGCTTGGTATTTTGTAGCTATTTAAAACTATTTTAGCTAAAAACGGTGATATGTTGAAAAATCCAGGTCAATTATTAAGGGAGGACAAAAGCGAAATTGCACTGGCTTCAAAAATCTGTCTTAGTCTTTTGTTGTGAATATGAGCTAATATGGTGGCATCATTGAAACTGAAGTTATGATCAGTTTCAGACATATGTTGAACGAGGGTGTTCTGATAATTGCCCAATGTAATATCCCGCTTGTGCTCATATAAACGCCTCCTGAGAGTTCTGGCAGTTTCTCCAATGTATTTTTTGTCGCAATCTTTACATGATATGCCGTAAAACAAACTAAAAATAACCGTTACACTACTCGCCCCTATTAGAATTCTTTTCCCTCTGGTCAAATATAAATGAATAGTAGTCAGTATATCACATAAAGCTTTTCCCCCGGGTATCAAAATCTCTATCCCCTGTCAACTGGGGCGTTAGAATTCACCGACTGCACCTCTGCAGAGGGGTAAGACTCCCTCAAATGGGACCACCTGTTGGCCGTGGGTGGTGACCCGTGATGCTTAAGGATAGAACCCAGGTGGTTGAGCAGTCCATGATTTGCAATACTCCACTTTGGCCCTTTATTGGGCTAGACGGGCGGTCGGAGAGGCTCCCTCCGATGAATCAGCTGGTCACTTCAAGCCCTAGCAACTATATGATTGTCCCAACCCTATATTGCCCTTATGGCAAGCCCCAATCTTTTTATCATATGGGTGCGAGAAGGTGGTGACTGAGGGTTTACATGTACTGGGAATGACGTTAAATTCTATCTCATGGTGAAGTTCCAGTTTTGGAGGTTTAGGGAATGTGGAGCAGCACTTCATCACCATTACTCCCAAGTCCACTCTGACCCGGAGTGGTAGTACCTGTTAGGGTCCCATCTATGGGTTAAATACAAAAACATGAGTTTATAAACAAAATTGATTATCCATTTAAGAATGAATTTATTTCAGAACTTTGTTGGCATTAAATGACCCACTGAGGTTGATATGCCGTAAAACAAACCAAACCAAACAAAATCTCTTGGAAAGACCAGAAAACAAAACCTCAAAGATTTTTTGTTGACACGAGCAACATTTTTTTTATTAATCAAACTATCAACTCCGGGCGTAAGTATTTATGTTTTAATGTAATGAAATTTATTAACTTAGAAAGACTAACGAAATCAAATAAGAATGCATATTAAAAGACTTCTCTTATCTTAATTATATTTTAATTGTTTTTTTTTATATAAAATCATTCATAGAATTGATTTTAGGTAATCTGAACATTAGCTACATAAATGAGAGTAACCTCCCCTTGTTTCTTTTACTTTGAGGAAGCCGTCTGTTTTGGTCGGCCATTTTCATTTCACCGTAAATCTACACTGAAAATTCGAATTTGTTCGAATCAATACAACTGAGTGTTTTAACACGAAAATATCATAAAATGTGATCTTAATTGTGCTTGTGCATTATTTGAAATGAACTTAATTGTTATTAAGAACACATTTTATGATATTTTCGTGTTAAAAACATGCAGTTGTATTGATTCGAAAACAATCGTATTTTCAGTGTAGATTTACGGTGAAATGAAAATGGCTGACCAAAACAGACGGATTCCTCAAAATGAAAGAAACAAGGGGAGGTTACTCTCATTTATGTAGCTAATGTTCAGATTACCTGATTTTAATACGTTGGAGAATAAAACAATAACATTAGAGATAAATAACACCAAGTAATTATTTATTAAACCCTATTTTGTTAAAACCAGTATGCTAATTAACCATACCATATATAATGTTAACATTTATTTCTTAGTGATATAAATGAGACATTGCAGTATTTTAAACGCACTAATAACATGGGCTGTTTTGAAGCAAATCTAACTCAGTTTTTCATAAAGACATCGTTGAAAAATAAGATTTATTCTATGTATTAATGATTTTGACTATAGTTATAAATTAAATACTCATTGATAAACTTACGCGGTTCCTGGGGTATTGTGACATGACCAGTGACGTAGTAGCGGTCACAGGCAGACATACACCGAATCTCCTATATAATATGATATAACACAGATTGCAGGATTTTTAACGCACGAATAATGTGGGCTGTTTTGAGGCAAATCTAACTCAGATTTTCATAGAGACGTCATTAATAAATGAGATTTAATGATTTTGACTATGACTATAAATTAAATGCTCATTGATAAACTTATGCAGTTCCTGAAGGTATTGTGACGTAAGCAGTGACGTAGTTTCGGTTATAGACAGACAGACAGATACCGAATCTCCATTATAATAAGAATAATGATTTTGACTATAAACCAAATACTCATTGATAAACATGCAATTCCTGAGGGTATTGTGACGTAGTTTCGGTTATAGACAGACAAACACCGAATCTCCATTATAATAAGATTAACGGTTTTGACTATAAATCAAATACTCATTGATAAACTTACGCAATTCCTGAGGGTATTGTGACGTAGTTTCGGTTATAGACAGACAAACACCGAATCTCCATTATAACAAGATTAACGGTTTTGACTATAAATCAAATACTCATTGATAAACTTACGCAATTCCTGAGGGTATTGTGACGTAGTTTCGGTTACACGCAGACAGACACACCGAATCTCCACTATATTATAATATGATATAAACAACATAACCCAACTTTATCTTATTACCGCTTACGTGATTTTATTCAAGCGATTCTATAACGCACTCGATAAAAATATAAGACTTGTTGTATTCGAGTTCCAATTATATCATAAGGCTGATTAATAAATTATGGTATAATTAGGCGTCGTTCCTATTAAGACACTTGTAAAGCAAGATTGGCAAGTTTCCCGCCGAACGGATATTTCCGGTTCACAGCCGAGGGATGATCCAGTGTCCAACTGAATAAGACGCATGCGTAATTTAAAAACATTTTGGGGCAAATCCAAATCACCGATATGCTTTTTTTTCTACACAGATGTCCTACACCCATCTCCCCCACACACAACGACGATGTTAACATCTGCCCTGTCATCAGATGACCTTCATTATTTAAATTCTTCTTCTTCTTCTTCTTCTTCTTCTTCTTCTTCTTCTTCTTCTTCTTCTTCTTCTTCTTTCATTCATATTCTTCTTCTTCCATAATCTTCTTCTTTTTCATATTCTTTTTCTTGCTCATAATCTTCTTCTTCTTCTTCTTCTTCTTCTTCTTCTTCTTCTTCTTCTTCTTCATTCATATAAAAACTGACCATTCACTTCATTTATAGACTGGTTATCCTTGACCAACACAAAATTGTCACGTGTTCTCTTAACCCTTTCAATGTTAAGATTTACTAGCAGGACCTGTGGATAAACTACAGTATGAGAATCTAATTATTACAACATTTGATATGTTTATTTAAGAGTTATTACAAATTACTTCAATATATAACAGTTTAATAATCTTGATTTAACCCTCTTTCACTCTTTCTTTCTTTCTTTCTTTCCTTGTTTGCATCTGAAACAGATTAGCGTTATCATTTCCGCGCGCCCAGTCCTTCTCTCTAGCTTACTCTCTTTCTTATTATATTTGTCTCTTTAACATGTCCTTTTTCTTCCCTTTCTTTCTTCATGATAAAAAGGAATGGTCCATTATTTAACTGAGGTGACGATCCTCACAAGAAACAAGAATTCGGCGGATAAGCAACACCAGATAATCAGGATTGACATTTTTGCATTTTATCTTGGACAATTTGGACCGTCTCATTTTAAACCAGATGGTGTTGCAAGATGATAACGGTCGTAATTTTAAGTCTTAAAGTCATTATTTTCGTCAATCGGAAGTCTGACGTATTCAGTAGTAATTCGCAGTAGTTCCATAGTTAACCTTATTCAGGCAGACAGTGAATGACGTTAAATTTTTGAGTTGTTTTATTGGATATTTTACCAGCAGCCGTTGCTGCTGCTGCAGTCGATAAATATAAGCGGTGATTCTGTGTGAGACTTATACCAAAATATTCCAACACCCCCTATTTCGGTATTATATGGAATCATCCTGCTCACATATGTATAGGCATTATGTATTTATGCATATATGTTTGAAATAGGTATATTTAGGCAGCATGTTTTCATGTTTTCATTCAAACAAATTTGGTTAAACAAAATAGAATCCTTATTGTTTTCAAGTTTTCTTGCAAGTTTTAAACTTGAAAGAAAAAAAAACCCTTGTAAACAATAGGCATTCTATTGTTTAACCAAATATGTTTGAACACACACACACACACACACACACACACACACATATATAATATATATATATATAATATGTGTGTGTGTGTGTGTGTGTGTGTGTGTGTGAAGGTATAAAAATAAATGTACTGTTTTTTAAAGTATGAGAGAGTGGTGCAATTAATAATTCGAATACTAAAGAAATACAGTTTACTTTCCGATTCAGTCTGGACCTATTGTGTTTACTTTAAGATATATCTAGCATCTAGTCAGTCGCTGACTCCGGTTCAGAAAGTATGGTAATTAATATTTTAAAAAAATTGAAAATGAATATTGATTAGAATGTAAGTAAAGTAAAGTCGTCGGGGCGGCCTAATGGCGGTTTCAGCCAGACAGCGAGGGAGTCTATCCCCTTTTCAATAGCACTAGATCATGGAGATTATTTTAGCGTCTGAGGTGGGGCACCACACCTATCATCAGCTACTCACTTTACCGCACAGGTCCCCGTTGGCGAGGACCGGTATCGAACCAGGAACCTTGTGATTCCTAGCCGAACGCTCTACCGATTGAGCTAAACCGACCCCATAATTTGGAAAATTATTTACTAAAAGAAAACAAATAAATAGTCTTATGATTTAAATCCATGAAGCTTAATATTATGTAAAATAAATAATATCTAAAGAAATTGTTATAACGGGTTGGATAATTCTGAAATTGTAGAGTCATTGCTAATATAATTTATATATTTTTTGTATTTTGAATGATTGGAGGTGGTAAGTATTGGTGTGATATTATTTGTAGACATTTTTATAGTACTTTTTGTGGTTGTTTTTTTTTTGTGGCGAGAGGGAGCTGATGGGTGATTCTTGAGGGTATGTCATTTTCAATGTGTCAACCTTGGTCGTCTGAAACAATTAGAGATTCAGTGTGATTGCCTTCCCAATAGTGTCCACCTTGGACTTCGAAAATTGGAGAAAGGATAAGGTGTGTGTTGATTTAATCTACCCCCCCCCATTAAATCTAAAAAAATAAATGTACTGAGGTTTTTGAAGCATGTGTAATTGGTGCAATTAATAATTCGAAAGGATTAATACTAAAGAAATACAGTTGACTTAACGATTTCATCCGAACGTTTTGTGTGTTATTTAAGATATATCCAGCATCTTGTCAGTCGCTAATTCTGGTTCAAAAGGTATGGTAGCTAATACTGAAAATATTTTCGGGAATGGATTTCGATTAGAATATAATTTGGATAATTATAATAAATTTGGATAATTATAATAAAGCAAAACTAATAAATGGTCTAATGATTTAAATTTGAAGTTTAATATTATGTAAAGTAATTGAAATAACGGATTGGATAATTCTTAAATTGTAGAGTCATTACAAATAGAATTTATATATTTTTTTATATGTTGAGTGATATGAGGGGGTAAGTATTGGTGTAATATTATTTCTAGACATTTTTGTGGTATTTTGTGTGGTTGGTGTCTTTGGGGGGATAGGGTGTCCACCTTAAACGTTTAAAAAACAGTAGAGATACAGCGTGGTTGCCTTCCCAATAATTTCCGTCTCAGAGATTTAATGTGGTATAGATTCCAATAAAGTCTTCATCAGATGATGACCTTGGGGTCGAACGTGGTTTCGGGACCTTAGTATCATTACCATACCACTACCCAAAGTGTTCTAGCAGTATTAGATA
>CM042163.1:61846460-61908960 GCA_023376005.1 Doryteuthis pealeii
CCCTTACTTGGCACCATCATCCCCGCTTATATTGTTAATTCTGCCAATCTCCTAAACAAACTCAACATCCAAAACACAACTATGAATAGTCTTGACGTAGTATCCCTGTATACTAATATACCATATATATATATATATATATATATATATATATATATAGATGTTTTTCATCTTCACCTAATGATTGCATCGCATGAAACCAATATGGTTGTGAATGTTCCTTTGTCACCTAATAAATAGATATGTAAAACCTTTATATATTTATCTTATATTATATAACAGCTCTATTTTAATTGAACACTCTACCAATAATACTGCCTTTGGTACACCATTCCAGCAAAAGCTGAAACAGTGACCATCTCCACTATATATATATATATATATATAATATATATATATATATAGGAGAAAATTAATCCGACAGTATGTGGAGAAAGGTAGACAGAAACGGGATGTTGTACAACATTCCGTGTCTGTCTACCTTTCTCCACACACACACACACATATATATATATAGAGAGAGAGAGTCAGAATTATCTGAAGAGCCATTCGGGTGAAACCCAGGTAGATAGTACCTGACTCCTATAGGTCCTTATAATCATGCTCCACTTAATGTATTGAGCACTTTTTACATATAAAACTTCGAAAACGTTTTTTGGGACAAATATATAATACTGATGATTGCTTTCAGAAAATACGGATGTGCCGGTCTTTTCTTTAAAAAAAATTTTTTCCCCAGAGGTCAGTTTAAAAATGTTTTTACTTTGAAAAACTGAATTACCTGTTTTTTCCACATCGGTAGAGTTTAGAATTATATATATATATAAAAGGACCCGTGTCTGTTTTTGGTATGTATGTTCAACTTATTACTCATAAAAGAGGTTACTGAATATTAAAATCGCGCATATAAGAAGGAAAAGTACAGAATTTAGTTTTTGATTTTTATTGTTCGTTGGCAGATGCTCAATATAAAACATACATTTTTAAATAAGATTTTTATTTCTCAAACTTTCAGCTTAGAATATAGGAGAGCAATATCGTTCAGATGTTATATCATAATTACTTTTCTCCCTGTGTGCACATATTTAGGCGCAATAATACATGCGGACTACGCAGGTGACCGCAAATACACCTACACAAGCCGAATTACTGCTGCGTAAAAGACCTCTATATGAACTCATATAAAACCGAGTTCATGTATTTCAAACAAGATGGAGACATCTCCACACGGCCTTGGAAATTCGTAGACCAGTTCACTTACCTAGGTAGTGATATCTCATCTACAGAAAGTGATGTCAATATATGCATAGGAAAGGCATGGACTGTGAATTCAGATTATTGATCATATTTTTGGCTACTGATCTCTGACCATACGAGCACCGAAGAGTTCTGTTTATTACGGACATTAAAAAAAAAACCCTTTCATCCCCATCTGGAAATCCTTCTCTTTCTACTATATCATCTATTAAAATCTGTCGACCTCCTTAAAAATAATAAAAAGTCAAGGAGGTTTGCCATAAGGGCAATGATGTCGGGACAATCATATAATTGCTAGGGCTTGACGCATCCAACCGATTGATCGGAAAGGACATCTTCCACCGCCCGTCTCGCCCAAATCAGGACCAAAGTGGAGTGTCGCATGTCACGAACTGCTCAACCACCTGGGTTCCATTCTTAAGCCTCACAGGTTTCTATGTTTAACCGTGTGCGTATGTTGACATCGCTTTCAGTAGATGAGATATTACTACCGAGGTATATCAGCTAGTCTACTTATTTCAAAGGCTTGGCATCGTCTTGATGAACTCTGTTTTATCTGAATTTATGCCGTTGTCAACAAAATACTTTACAAGGGTTAACATGCCGTAAAATCTAACCAACCAACCAACCAAATATTGTAATTATTAAAATGATAGTTTCAAAATATATTTCGAATGTACCTTTCGAATTTCTTAACAAATCACTGTTATTTAGCCCTGTCGAAAGCAGGGCACAGGTGGAAGGGAAGATGGAATGGTGAAAGGCGGGGATGGTGGAAAGGAAGGAAGAATGGTGAAAGGCAGGGGTACGGAGAAAGGGAAGGAGGAAATGAAAGGGGATGGCGAAAGAAGAAGGAATGGTGAAAGCAGAGGTTGGTGAAAGGAGGGGAAGGAGGAAATGCAGGTATGCGAAAGAGAAGTGAATGTAAAGAGGGGGAATGAAGGGAACAGAGGTCTGGTGAAAAGGGGGAAGGCGAAAGAGGGGATGGCGAAAGAGATGAGAATGTGAAACGGGGGGGGGTCGAAAGGCGAAAGGAAAGAGGGATGGTGAAGGCAGGGAATGGCGAAAGGCATAGCGGATGGCGAAAGAGATGAGAATGGTGAAAGGGAGGAGGAATGGCGAAACAAGGAGGAATGAAAGGAAGGGTATGGTGAAGGGAGGGGGGGAAAGGGAAGAAATGCAAGGGTATGACGAAGGAAGAAGTGAATGGTGAAAGGAAGGGAAATGGCGAAAGAGATGAAGGGAATGTGAAAACGGGGGGGGGGATTGCGAAAGGGCGAAAGGAAGGAGGGAATGGTGAAAGGGAGGGGGAATGGCGAAACGAGGGAGGGGAATTAGTGAAAGGGAGGGGATGGTGAAAGGGTGAAAGGAAAGAGAGAGAATGGCGAAAGGCGAGGAATGGCAAAAGGGAGGGACATGGCGAAAGGGAGGTGGAATGTGAAAAGCAGGGGTATGGTGAAAAGGAGGAGGGAATGGTGAAAAGGGGGGGAAGGTGAAAGGGAAATGGCAAAGGCAGGAGGGATGGCGAAAGAAAAGGAGGGAATGGTGAAAGGCAGAGGGTATGGTGAATGGGAAGAGGGAATGGTGAAAGGGAGGAGAATGGCGAAAGAGATGAAGGGAAGGAAAAGGAGGGGGAATGGCGAAAGGGCGAAAGGAAGGAGGAAAGGGCTGAAACGAGGAGGGAAAGTGAAAGTGCCAAGAGGGAAGGAGATGGTGAAAGGGGGAGGGAATGCGAAAAGGCGGGGAAATGGCGAAAGGGAGAGAAAGAGAAATGGCGAAAGGGGGAGGGAAGAGAAGGGAAGGGGAATGGCGAAAGGCGGGGAAATGGCGAAAGGGAGAGAGAGAGAGAAATGGTGAAAGGCGAGAAATGGCAAAGGGAGGGACATGGCGAAAGGGAGTGGGAATGGTGAAAAGCAGGGGTAAATGGTGAAAGGAGGAGGAATGGCAAAAGGAGGGGAATGGGGAAGGGAAAGAGGAGGAGAAGGCGAAAGGAGGGAATGGAAAGGTAAGAGGGAATGGTGAAAGAGAGGAAGGGGAAAGGGGAAGGAGAAAGGAAAGGCAGGAGGGAATAAAAGGGAGGGGGAATGGTGAAAGGTAAGGAGGGAAAGGTGAAAGGGAGGGGAAATGGCGAAAAGGCGAAAGGGAGGAGGAATGGCGAAAGGGAGGAAGGAAATGGTGAAAGGCGGGATGGCGAAAGGGGAGGTGGAATGGGAAGGGGGAAGGCAGAGGGAATGGCGAAAAGGAGGGAATGGTGAAAGGTAAGAGGGAATGGTGTAAGGGAGAGGAATGGGGAAAGGGGAAGGAAGGAGGGAATGGCGAAAGGCAGGAGGGAATAGCGAAAGGGAGGGGAATGGTGAAAGGTAAGAGGGAATGGTGAAAGGAGGGGAATGGCGAAAGGGCGAATGGGAGGAGGAATGGCGAAAGGGAGGAGGGAATGGTGAAAAGGAGCAGGAATGGCAAAAGGCAGGTGGAATGGTGAAAGGCAGGGAGGGGAATGACGAAAAAGAGGAGCGCATGGTGAAAGGGGGGGGATTGCGAAAAGGGATGGGGCAATGGTGAAAAGAGGAGGGAATGGTGAAAAGCAGGGGCATAGCGAAAAGAGGGTGGAATGGTAAAGGGGAGAATGAATGGTGAAAAAGCAGTGGTATGGCAAAAGAGAGAGGAATGATGAAAGGAAGGAGGCAATGGTGAAAGAGAGGAAATAAATGGTGAAATGCAGGTGGTATGGCAAAAGAGAGGGGTGAATGGTGAAAAGCAGGAGCAAACGGGAGGGGGAATGGCGAAATGGTATTAGCGCTATGTGAAATGCAAACATCCTCGTCCAGGATTTGAACTCAGGTCAACATGTTATTTATGACTTAAACCATTACACCAGGTGCCTCCACTTTTTAACATTTTATAATTAGGAAAGTTGGTTGGTAGGATTTTTGGCATATCAACCCTTGTTGGGTTATTTTATGCCGAAGACATTTTGTTTTATTCATTCTTATTGGTTATTCAACTTTCTTTTAAACCGATTTTCTTTCTTTAAAACTCATTTTTTAATTTATTTAACCCATAGATCGGACTGTAACAGGTACCACCACTCCAGGTTAGAGTGAACCTGGGAGTAATGGCAATTATGGCGTACTCCTCTCTCCAGAGCTCCAGAATTGGAACTTCACCACTAGATTAATTTAATGCCATTACAAAGAATTAATAGTTATTCTCGGTGAAAACGTCGACGCTATAACGTTTCGGTCTTCATGACCTTCTTTAGGACGAGAGATGAGTTCTTGTGTCTGAGAATTGAACTCTCCGGCAGAAGAACTTATCTCTCGTCCAGATGAACGTGATCAAGACTGAAACGTTGACATTATCACCGAGAATAAATATTTATCCTTTGTAATATTCCATGTTTATCTACATTTCTCCATATACCGCCGGACTGATTTCCTCATTTTACTCCCATAGAAATATATATATATATATATATATATATATATATATATATAAATAAATAAATAGATAAAAGACATGTTAATTCAGTAGAAAGTCAGTGAGTGGACAAGCACCATATATGAGTTTGTCTCAGATAACTCACTGTTTCTTTTTTTTTTTATAGAAAAGGCAAATATTGAATTTTATGCCTAGCATATGGCATTTTATTTATAATGGAAACATTTCCTACATTTAAGTCTGACCTGTGTGACAGGGCCTGTCTGTGGAGGGCTGGGCTTCTCAGTCACGTATGGTCGCATACGAGAGCAAGACGGAAAAGGGGTACATAAAAACAAGTTGGATCCGTGGGCCATCTACGTGCTCACAACTGAACTACTTGTAGAAATGGCCTTCTCTGTGAAGAAGTGGCAATCACCATATATATATATATATATATATATATATAATATATTAGGTGATTGCCACTATATATATATATATATATTATATATTGCCACTTATATATATATAATATATATATGGTGATTGCCACTTATAATATAATAGTATATATATATATATTGCGATGCCACTACATATATATATAATTATATATATATTAATATATGGGTGATGCACTATAATTATATATATATATATATATTTCGTAAGACATGTGTTTTGAATACCACGGAGTATTCTTTTTCATTTTTTGTATGGATATTTTTTCCAGTCTTCTGGCTATCCATACAAAAAATGAAAAAGAAACTCCGTGGTATTCAATAAACACATGTCTTACGAATAATTTGTGCCAAATATAACAATATATATATAATATAATATATAATATATATTATATAATGTGTGATTGCCACTTAAAATATATAATATATATATAATATATATATACATATATATTATGGACCTCCTCGTCGATTTTCGACGCATGAAGGTTCATACAATGAACAACCCACACAGTGATTTGTTTATAGTGTGAAGGCTTGTGTTGGACCATCCGCATTTTGGCACAGTCGATAGGAAAGGATTTGGTGTACAAGGAATGCCACAAACCCAATCAACGACTGACCTCAGGAATTTTGAATTCAGAGATTTCCCTCTCCTAGCCTGGTTAAAGAGCCCAGTCTGCCCTACTATTTTAACCCATAGCTGAAGGGAGAAATATATGGATTCATACCTTTACCAAGGTATTACGCTAGTGATATGCAACCAACTTGTCTGGGATTTGAACTCGGATCGACAAGTCCATTTTCCCACGACTCTAACCATTATGCCACGCGCTATATATAGATATATATATATATTATATATAGTATATATATATATATATATATAATATATATATATATATATTAATATATATATATTATATATATATATTATTATAATATAATATATAATATATATATAAATAATATAAATATAAAATATATATATAAGTATATATATATATTTATAAATAATAATATATATATATATATAATAGGAAAAATGAGTAAAGAAAGAAAATGTTGAGATGGATAAAAATGAATTTTATCGATACACTTTAATCGATAATCACTACACATGGTTTCGGGGGGTCGTTATCAAATTATGAACGGATTAGTTATTATGATTATTTAAAATAAATCAGATGGAGTTGAAATAAGAGAAATAATAAATAGGAAAGAAATGCATAAAATGTTCGACACAGATTTACCAGTAAAGCTTTATTCTACGTAGAATACTGTTAAAAGCTTTTACTTGAGAAGCTTATATACTCTTAGAACACCAAAGAGTTCCCAAAAGGGGGAGGTAATAACTAAATTGGGCAGGTAACTCAATTACCTATTACAGTGTGATAGATATTTTTTTCTTATCTTCTCTCCTGGAAGCAAAAATTGCTCAGTTCCTTCAGATTCCCGTTCAGGGTTGCCAGGCAATTAAACCCAGCTCTGCCTCATTAGCTGTCTTACCATTAGAACAAAATATATAATATTTGACTGGAAAATTTTATTAATCTAGGAGCGATTAGCTTTTTAGTTCGAACATTTTTCAATTTAACTTAAATACAACACAATTGAATGCATAAACAAAATTACGGATAGGCTTAAGAAATCTTATTTCTACTTAGAATAGTGTTACAGTTTACTGAGTAGCTATATTACTCTAGAAACACCAAAGGGTCCCAAAGGGTAGATAATTATAAAATAGGGGAGGTAACTCTCAATTACTATTACAGTGTATTTATGCATTCTTGACATCAGATGAATCCTATTCATTGCGCCTACAGTTATAGTGATAATATGAAAAACGTGGATTTTTAAACAACAGATAACACATTAAAAATGTAAAATACAAAAAGAAAAAGCCATAACAACCGAAGCGAACACTTTGCACAAAAACAATATTCAGACACTCGTTTCAAGATAGCGACTGACGCTACATGATTATCTACAGGGGGATTGAAAAGTCAACCTTCTTATTTTAAAACTATATACAATTATAGATTTATTAATAACGCTTTCTTCGATCATTATCCATCTTGCAAACACCCTCTTGGTTACAAATCGACCGTCCAAATCCTCAAGATGAATGCTAAAAGTAAATTCCTGAATTATCTGGTGGTGCTTATCCCGCCGAAATTTATTTCTTATGAGTGTCGTCACCTTAGTTAAATAATGGACCATTCCCATTTTTATTTATTAAAAATAAAGAGAAGGAAAAGTTCATTTGCAACACGGAAAAATATAAGAAGCAAGCAAAGTGGAGCTGACGCGCACGGAAGCTGATAAACGCTTATCTGTTCAACCATGAAACAAAATGAAAAGAAGCAACAGAAAGAAAAAAAGTGAGATTTTAAATCAACGATTATTATATCTTTTTATGGTATTGAAGTATTCGTAATAGCTATTAAGTAATGTCTCTAACACTCTTTGCTCGTGATTGAACCAGACGACTTTCACAACTGTTCTCCCTTTCCCAGTTCCTCCTACTTCTCCGCTTTTCTGTTCCCACCTCTCCTTCGTTCCTCGTTTGATTTACGTCGTTGTTCGCTCTATTCTATTGACTATATGACCCATTTTTTCTCCGCCTCCCTCTCAGAGAAGCACGACGCTTTTACTATCCAGCCTCTACCCCATACATGCCTCAGGCGCCTTCTATTTAAAGAGGGCCTTCCTTTCCTCTCTGAACTTTTCGATGGTGGAATGCCTGCTTACACCACTCCCGTCACCCGTTCAGTTTTCCGATGTCTCAGGCAGAGTGGACTTGCACGGCAAAAGCAAGTCCTATCCGTTTGACACGAAGGATAAGTCTCTCCTCTTATTACAAGTAGAACCATAATCCAAAACGTTGTAATTAGGAAAGTATCATACTGTGTTATATCCACATGTTTTTATGTGGTAATAATCCATATTATATGTAAATTAAAGCTGCAAGAAAAATTCATATCATAGCAAAGCGCTAAACAGAAAAAAAATATAATAAATAATAAAAATAAATACAAAAATCATAAAAATACACAACACATAACGCAGGTTAGTGACTACTATCAACCCTGAATAGACAATCTGAAATTTCTTGAACCCCCCTCCAAAAAAACTGTGTGTTAATGAAAATCGATTTCTTTACCCCCCCCCAAAAAAAAAAACCTGGAAGAATCTGCATTTCTTAAAAAAACGTTATGTTAAATTTAAACATTATAATGTAATATTTATGAAACAATTGCAAAAAACACAGTTCATAAACGAGTAATATTCATATCTTCGCGCTACCGCTCACTGTTTCGATTCTGTTTCAATAGATTGTCCCTCACGGACTTCGTTAGTTTGAATGAAAAAAAATAAAAAGCTATACAGAAAATAAGAAATTCTTTCGAGACCCTTTTGTTTATATGATCAGTCGGTTCTATTGAAATGTGTTGAAAACTCAAGCGTTCTTGGATTATTTAAAAATGTACACAGAAACGGAACGCGTGTTGGAATTTCAATATGTCAACAAACGCTAGTCAAACGGCCTGATAGGCTAAGGTGGTGTGTCTGTTGTGCGTGTGTGTGTGTTGTTAAAATTACAAATATATTATTTATCTTGCAAACATTTCAGGTGTTTTAACTGCTATAACAAAAAAAAGCACCTGACAGAAAAATAATATTTATTATCATATTCCGAAGATTAAGAATGTAGCATTGAAGGATTAATTTAGATTAAAAAAATGTCTATATTAATTCAAGAATTCTTTGCTTTCAAAATATTTAAGAGTCGTGCTTATGATTTGCGTTTTATTATGAAAAAAAAAAAAGTATTACTTGGTTTCTTTTTGATGCAATATTATTATTCACTCCATTCGAGTTTCTCACCACCTGCAGAGCCCGGTGGCTTCACTGGAGGCTATGACAAGCAAGTCTCCCTTCAAGGTCTCCAGGACCTCTTCTGAGTATTCCAGGCCGATCTCATAATGCTGTAGTTGGGATGGTCTCGATTCTTCCTCCGATTTTAATTCATCCAGACTCCTTTCCACCCCTTGGGATTGTTCCAAGGCCCCAACTGCACATTCGGCACGCACATTCACCTCAGTTTTTCCACAGTTTTGATTATTATTAATTATTATTATTATTATTATATTATTATTATTATTTCTTCTTTTTGATTTTCAACACAGCATTAGCTGATGGTTTTCACTCGAGTCTGTAGTGACAACAAGTGTCCTCAGGTCTCCAGGACTGAGTATTCTGGCAGATTGACAGCAGTGCAGTGCTTCTGAATGTAATCAATCCTTCCTCTGATTTCACAGACTTTTCCCAACCCTTTTCCACTTCTTTGTGGACCGTTCCAAGGGCCACCAACTACCAATTTGGTATCACTTTGACTTTCATATGTCCATAACTTTCAGTTCTCTGGCAATATTATTATCATTATTATTATTATTATTATTATTATTAAACATCCTAATAAGTGCAAGGCTGTCTTTGATTACCCTATTTTCTAGTAGGATACCCCACCTTCTCCCAAACTTTGCTTTTTATATACTTAACTATATATATATATATATACTAATATATATATATATATATATTATATAAAAAAAAGAACACCACGAGAGCGTATTATATAAAAAGTAACGACCAAAAAAAAATAAAAAAACCCAAAAAACGCGTCCATTTCCCGAAAATCGTCTCTGAAGATAAATTCACTTTGAAATCGATAGACAAAAATAACATTCTTTTTGTTTTTATTTTTTACTTGCATTGTTAATTGCTTCAATTAATACAATATATATATATATCATATATACTATATAATATATATATACTATATATATATACTATAATATACTAGAAGCGGCACTCGCGTTATCTGGGTAAAATGTATAATAAAAAGTTAGTCTCGTGAATCCATTGATTGTTTTAGTGCTCACATAATTGGTGTATGTATTAATCCATGAATGCAACCATATGATTTTTCCCTTCTCTTATATTAAAATCCTAATTTGTTAATATATTTCCAGATAATAGATAAAACAAAATCTTAATTATTTTTGCCACTAAAGGCAAACTCTGGTGATAGTGTATGTGTATTAATATAAATTACTGAGTCATTAATTGTTTTTATTTTCGTAGTTTTCCTTCCGGACTATTACATACGCACAACGCCCTTTATATTATGTGTTAAGATTCAAGGTTATAACAATGTTATAACTGTTGAACACAAAAACAAATCCGACCACGCTACGAGAAGGAGGTAGCAAAGAGGCCAGAAGAGTTTGAACCTCGCGCTTCAAAAATACCAGGTCCTCCCCGCGTGGCCAGCACGGAAACCCAGCGGGAAGGATAACTCTTCAGGAAAGGGGGAAGATAATCCAACATATTATAGATGACTTTATAATGTTTTTCAATACTTTGAGAGAATACAGGCAACTGATTTTTATCGGAAATGACTTAGGGAGTTAGAAAAAATATTTATAAAAAAGTTTCGTTGTAACTGTCGTGTTGTTCAGCGTTATATTTTTTGAAAGACGAGCCGCATCCGCACACGCGAAGATGTGCATGACACGTGACGTAACTCGAAGAAAATGCATTCAACAAAAGGACGAGAAAAAAGATTAATGGACTGGATTATATGGAGAACAATGGGGATAAAGTGGGATAATAACTAAATAATTAAATAAAGCTGTGGTATTTTGTAAGCTATTTTAAAATATTTTAGCTAAAAACGGTGATATGTTGAAAAATCCAGGTCAATTATTAAGGGAGGACAAAAGCGAAATTGCACCTGCTTCAAAAATCTGTCTTAGTCTTTGTTGTGATATGAGCTAATATGGTGGCATTTCACTTGAAACTGAACGGTTATGATCAGTTTCAGACATATGTACGAGGGTGTTCTTGATAATTGCCCAATGTAATATCCCGCTTGTGTATATAACGCCTCCTGAGAGTTCTGCAGTTTTCTCCCATTGTATTTTTTGTCGCCAATCTTTACATGATATGCCGTTAAAACAACTAAAAAAACCGTTACACTATCGCCCCTATTCAGATTCTGTTTCCCTCCTGGTCAAATATAAATGAATAGAGTCAGTATATCACATAAGCTTTCCCCGGGTATCAAAATCTCTTCCCCTGTCAACTGGGCGCCGTTAGCAATTCACCGACTGCACCTCTGCAGAGGGGTAGACTCCCTCACAATGGGACCACCTGTTTGCCGGGGGTGGTGACCCGTGATTGCTTAAGGATAGAACCCAGGTGGTTGAGCAGTACCCATGATGCAATACTCCACTTTGGCCCTTTATTGGGCTAGACGGGCGGCTCGGAGAGGCTCCTCGATGAATCAGCTGGTCACTTTTCAAGCCTAGCACTATCATTGATTGTCCCAACCCTAATTGCCCTTTATGCAAGCCCCAATGCTTTTTATCATATGGTGCGACGAGGTGGTGACTGAGGGTTTACATGTACTGGAATGACGTAAATTCTATCTCATGGTGAAGTTCCAGTTTTTGGAGGTTTAGGGATGTTGAGCATGCACTTCATCACCATTACTCCCAAGTCCCTCTGACCGGCGAGTGGTGAGTACCTGTAGGGTTCCCATCTATGGGTTAAAATTACAAAACATGAGTTTATAAACAAAATTGATTATCCATTCTAAGAAATGAATTTATTTTCAGACTTTGTTGGCAGTTAAATGACCCACTGAGTTGATATTACCGTAAAACAAACCAAACCAAACCAAAAATCTTCTTTTGGAAGACCAGAAAACAAAACCATCATAAGATTTTTTGTTGACACGAGCAACATTTTTTTATTAATCAAACTATCAACTCGGGCGTAAGGCTATTTATGTTTTAATGTAATGAAATTTATTAACTTAGAAAGACTAACGAAATCAAATAAGAATGCATATAAAAGACTCTCTTATGCTAATTATATCTAATTGTTTTTTTTTATATAAAATCATCATAGAATTGATTTTAGTAATCTGAACAATTAGCTACATAAATGAGGAGTAACCTCCCCTTGTTTCTTTACTTTGAGGAAGCCGTCTGTTTTGGTCGGCCATTTTCATTTCACCGTAAATCTACACTGAAAATTCGAATTTGTCTCGAATCAATTTACAACTGAGTGTTTTAACACGAAAATATCATAAAATGTGATTTAATTGTGCTTGTGCATTATTGAAATGAACTTAATTGTTATTAAGAAAATTTTATGAATATTTTCGTGTTAAAAAACATGCAGTTGTATTGATTCGAAAACATCGTATTGCAGTGTAGATTTACGGTGAAATGAAAATCTGACCAAACAGACGGATTCCTCAAAATGGAAAGAAACAAGGGGAGGTTACTCATTTATGTAGCTAATGTTCAGATTACTGATTTAATACGTTGGAGAATAAAAACAATTAACATTAGAGATAAATAACACCAAAGTAATTATTTATAACCCCTAATTTGTTAAAACCAGTATGCTAATTAACCATACCATATAGTTTATGTTTAACATTTACTTTCTTAGTGATATAAATGAGACATTGCAGTATTTTAAACGGCACTAATAACATGGGGCTGTTTTGAAGCAACTAACTCAGTTTTCTAAAAACATCGTTGAAAAATAAGATTTATTTATGTATTAATGATTTTGACTATAGTTATAAAATTTACAATACTCATTGATAAACTTACGCTGGTTCCTGGGGTATTGTGACATGACGCCAGTGACGTAGTACGGTCACAGGGCAGACATTACACCGAATCTCCTTATATAATATGATATAACACAGATTGCAGGATTTTAACGCACGAATAATGTGGGCTGTTCTTTGAGGCAAATCTAAACTCAGATTTTCATAGAGACGTCATCTAGAGTAAAGAGATTGTATTCTGTGCATTAATGATTCTGACTTATGACTATATAAATTAAAGCTCATTGATTAAACTTATTGCAGTTCCTAAGGTATTGTGACGTAAAGCAGTGACGTAGTTTCGGCTTATTAGACAGACAGATCCGAATCTCCATATAAAAGAATAATGTTTTGACTATAACCAAATACTCATAATAAACATGCCCGAATTTCTGAGGAGTATTGTGCGTAAGCATGATGTAGTTTCGGTTACTGACAGATAATGAGAATCCCCTATTATAATAAGATTAATGGTTTTTGATTATAAATTAAATACTCATTGATAAACCCAGGGCAATTCTCCCCCGACGGTATTGTGACGTGAGTTTCGGTAAGACGACAAACCACCGCATCTCCATTATAATAAGATTAACGGTTTGGACTATTAAATCAAATACTCATTGCATAAACTTACGCAATTCGAGGGTATTGTTGACGGAGTTTCGGTATAGACAGACAACGGCCGAATCGTCCATTATAATAAGAGTTAACGTTTTGACTATAAATCAAATACTATTGATAAACTTACGCAATTTCTGAGGGATGTGACGTAGTTTCGGTTACACGCAGGACAGATCATTACCGAATCTCCACTAAATAATATGATGATCAACAACATAACCCAACTTTATCTTTTACGCTTACGTGATTTTATTGTCAAGCGATTCTAAACGCACTCGATTAAAAATATCAAGACTTGTTGTATTCGAGTTCGCAATTATATCATAAGGGCTGATTATAAATTATGGTATCATTAGGCGTCGTTCCTATTAAGGGACACTTGTAAAGCAAGATTGGCAAGTTCCCGGCCGAACGGATATTTCCGTTCCACATGCCGAGGCGATGATTCCAGTGGTCTAACTGCAATAAGACGCATGTTGCGTAATTAAAAAACATTTTTGGGGCAAATCCAATCACCGATATGCTTTTTTTCTTACACAGATATTCAGTACACCCATTCCCCCACACACAACGACGATGTTAACCTGCCCTGTCATCGGATGACTCATTGATTTAAATCTTCTTCTTCTCTTCTTCTTCTTCTTCTTCTTCTTCTTCTTCTTCTTCTTCTTCTTCATAATTTTTTTCTCTTCCTTTCATCATATTTTTTCTTGTTCAAAATTTCTGCTTCTTCTTCTTCTTTCTTCTTTCTTTCTTCTTCTTCTTCTTTTCTTCTCTTTCTTCTTCTTCTTCTTCTTTTCTTTCATTCATATTCTTCTTCTGCCATATCTTCTTCCTTGTATTATATTCTTTTCTTGCTCAAATCTTCTTCTTCTTCTTCTTCTTCTTCTTCTTCTTCTTCTTCTTCTTCTTCTTCTGCTTCTTCTCCAGTCATATAAAAACTGACCATTCACTTCATTTATAGACTGGTTATCTTGAACCAACAAAAATTGTCACCGGTTCTCTTAACCCTTTCAATGTAAGATATTACTAGCAGGACCTGTGGATAAACTACAGTATGAGAATTCTAATCTATTACAAATTGATATGTTTCATTAAGAGTTAGTACAAATTACTTCAATATATAACAGTTTAATAATTCTTGATTTAAGCCCTCTTTCACTCATTTCTTTCTTTCTTTCTTTCCTTGTTTGCATCTGGAAACAGATTTAGCGTTATCATTCGCGCGGCCCAGTCATTTCTCTCTAGCTTACTCTCTTGTCTTTTATATTTGTCTCTTAACATGTCCTTTTTCTTCCCATTTACTTTCATCTCATCGATAAAAAGGAATGGTTCCCATTATTTAACTGAGGTGACGATCCTCACAAGAAACAAGAAGTTCGGCGGATAAGCAAACACAGATAATCAGGATTTGACATTTTTGCATTTTTATCTTGGACAATTTCGGACCGTCTCATTTTAAACAGAGTGGTGTTGCAGATGATACGGCGTTATAAGTTTTTAAGTCTTAAAGGTCATTATTTCGTAATCGGAAGTCTGACGTATTCAGTAGTAAATTCGCCGAGTAGTTCCATAGGTTAACCTTATTTCAGCAGCAGTGGAATGCGGTTAAATTTTTGTGAATTGGTTTTATTGGTACTTTACCAAGCAGCCGTTGCTGCTGCTGCAGGTCGAAAATATAGCGGTGATTCTGTGTGAGATTATACCAACAATATTCCAAACACCCCCTATTTCGGTATTATATGGAATCACCTGCTCACATATGTATAGCATTTATTGTATTTATGCCATATATGTTTGAAATAGGTATTATTTTAGGCAGCCATGTTTTCATGTTTTCATTCAAACAAATTTTGTTAAAACAAAATAGAATCCCTTATTTGTTTTCAGTTTTCTTGCAAGTTTTTAAAGTGAAAGAAAAAAAAACCCTTTGTCTAAACAATAGGCATTCTATTGTTTAACCAAAATATGATTGAACACACACAAGCCACCCACACACAACACACACACACACACACACACATATATATCTTATATATATATATATATATGTGTGTGTGTTGTGTTGTTTTCTGGTTTTTTTTTGGTGAAAATGTGTGTGAAGGTATAAAAATAAATGTACTGTTTTTTAAGTATGAGAGAGTGTGCCAATTGAATAATTCAATACTAAAGAAATACAGTTTACTTTCGATTCAGTCTGGACTTATTGTGTTTCTACTTTAAGTTATATCTAGCATTAGTCAGTCGCTGACTCCGGTCAGAAAGTATGGTAAGTTAATATTTTAAAAAAATTGAAAATCGAATATTGATAGAATGTAGAAAGTAAAGTCGTCGGGGCGGCCTCCAATCGGCGGTTTCAGCCAGACAGAGGAGTCTATCCCCTTTCAATAGCACTAGATCATGGAGATTATTTTAGCGTCTGTGGTGGGGGCCACCACACTATCATCAGCTACCACCTTTACCGCACAGGCTCCCCGTGTTTGGCGAGACCGCGTATGTCGAACCAGGAACCTTGTGATTCCTAGCGAACGCCTCTACGATTGAGCTAAATCCGACCCCATAATTTGGAAAATTATTTACTAAAAGAAACACAAATTAAATAGTCTTATGATTAAATCCCATGACAGCTTAATATTATTGTAACAAATAAATAACTTATCTAAAGAAATGTCTTTATAACGGCGTTGGATAATCTGACAATATGTAGAGTCATGCTAATATAATTGTATATATTTTTTTAGTATTTCTTGAATGAATTGAGTGTAAGTATTGGTGTGATTTACTTGGTAGACATTTTTATAGTACTTTTTTTGTTGTTTTTTTGTGCGAGAAGGGTAGCGATGGGTGATTTCTTGAGGGTATTGTGATTTTCAATTGGGTGTCAACCTGGTCGTCTGAAAACAATTAGAGATTCAGTGTGATTGCCTTCCCAATTAGTGTCCACCTTTGGGACTTCGAAAATTGGAGAAAGGATAAGGGATGTGTTGATTTAATCACCCCCCCATTAATCTAAAAAAATAAATGTACTGAGGTTTTTGAAGCATGCTGTAATTGTTTGCAATTAATAAATTCGAAAGGATCTAATATCTAAAGAAATACAGTTGACTTAACGGATTTCATCCGAACGTTTTGTGTGTTTATTTAAGATATATCAGCATTTCTTGTCACGCTTAATTTCTGGTTCAAAAAGGTAGTGTAGCTATACTGAAGAATATTTTCGGAATGGATTTACGATTTAGAATATAATGCTGTATAATTCGATAATAATTTGGATAATTTATTAAATACAGCAAAACTAATATTAAATGCGTCTAATGATTTAGGAATGTTGAAGATTTAATATTATGTAAAGTAATGAAATAACGGATTGGATATTCTTAAATTGTAGAGTCATTACCAAATAGCAATTTTTATATATTTTTTTATATGTTGAGGATATGAGGGGGTAAGTATTTGGTGTAATATTATTCTAGAAATTTTGTGCGTATTTTGTGTGGTTGGTGTCTTGGGGGATAGGGTGTACCAGCCTAAACGTTTAAAAAAACAGTAAGAGATACAGCTGGTTTGCCGTTCCAATAATTTCCGTCTCAGAGATATTAATGTGGTATGATTCCAATAGTCGTATCAGCTGATGACCTTGGGGTGAACGTGGTTTCGGGACCTTAGTATCATTACCATACCACTACCCAAAGTGTTCTAAGCAGTATAGTATGACACCAGACTTATGAAAGAGTGCTAGGGAAATTGCTGCATAAAATTACATTGATACGAATTCTGTAGAGAAAGACCAATTTGAACCACCACAGTCACACACACACACACACACATATATCATTTACTTACATTCTAATCAATATCCATTACTTCAATTTTTTAAAAGAATATTAGCTTACCAAGTTTTTTGCAAGGTTTTTAACTTTATATATATGTGTTGTGGTGTGTATGTTGTGTGTGTGTAATGTTGTGTGTGTGTTGTAATTCGACTGACATGGGCATTCAGACGTTTTTTTTCGAACTTCAAGTTTTCTAGCCAGTTTTTTAATTAAGTGCTGAGTCGGTTGATATGTCCACCGAGGTTCCATCACTAGTACTTTCGGCACTTCGTCTGTCCATTCTCATGCTGTCGATATAATCCAAGTTGGTTTCGGTTCCTTTTTTAACTTTTACCACGCTAGGTGGTAAGACAACACACTGAGTAACGGTAGGCAGTTAAGTAGAAGGAGTTCCCTACACCTGAGGATGGCAACTAGAAGTGCCAAAAAGTACTTTTTCATGAAGCCTTTTGGTGGAATTATCAACTGGACTACACCCTGACGTTAAAGAGCGGCCAGAAAACTTGAAAAGATCGGACAAGACATGAAATACTCGTTGGTTCATCAAAACATATATTAAAATGGAACAAAAGTACTGCCAATACTATATATATATATATATATATACTATATATCATATATATACTAATATATATAATCCAAAGAAATCTAGAGAAGGAAATCTTTTCCTTTACGACATAGAATTTTTTTAACAGGTGTCGTAATTTGCAGAGCTCAATGTGTGCTCTACTGTCAGGAATCACCCGAGCAAAGATTATAAAGTATAAAAAATATAACAAGAAGTCTTAGATTTTTTGCGTTATAGCTATTTCAGTAAGTCTAGGACAAGTGTCTATGGTTCCCAGCATCAGATGCGACTCCGATGACTGGGAACATAGACACTTGGGTCAAGACCTTACTGAAATAGCCTATAATGACAAAAATCTTAAGTCTCTGTTTGATATTTTTTGTACTTATATATATATATATATAGTCTCTTAGTCTACATTCTCTAAGAAGGAGAGTCAAGGCTCCGAAATATTACAATGAAATTAAATGAAAACTCCGACAAACTGAGTTTTACGATATATTTCAACCCAATGCTTACACTAAATCTCAGAATATATTATAGACAGTTGTATATATAATAACTACTATAATATATATATATATATATATACGTATATATATATATATATATTATATACACGAGACTCACCATATACGTATATATATATATAGTATTTATATTATACTATATTATTATATATATATAAGGGTCCGAGTCGGTTTGGTCTATATGTGTCGACTAGTAACTCAGAAAAGAGATATCATTTGAGCATTAAAATCGCGCATACTCTTTGATAAAGGAAAATACAAAATTAGGTTTTTGATTTTACTGATTAAAATGATATAATTCGAATACTAAAAGTCAATCACTCTTCAAGATCTTTATTCATTAGTAAGTACAAAACTTTAGAAAAATTATGTTTCAAAACACTCAATAGTTTAAGGTCCGCATTCTTTAAATAATATTTATGATGTAAATATTAAAAACAATTTCCTAAAACATCGCAATATTATATACGTGAAAGTTTAGCTCTTTGTATTCGTTAAATGTAATTTCACTTACTCTCTTTTTCATCTTTCTCTCTTCTCATTTGCTGCTCCGTAAAATCCTTTTAGTTTGGTCATAGACCGGCGTACTTCTTAGTGTATATATATATATATATAGTGTATATATATTTAATTGTGTGTGTTGTGTGTGTTGTTTGTGTGTGTATTAATCATTTATACTAAAGCTGATTTATTGACACAAACATTCATACTAAAATAATTCCTTAGTTTAGGGTTGAGTTATCTATAAATGAGATTCCGTGTCTGTCTGTAACCGAACCTATTCCCGCTGACGTCACAATACCTTCAAGAACTTGCGGCAGTTTATCAGGTTGTATTAAACTTTTATCAAAGCCATTAATATAGAATTCGATGACATTAATATGAATAAATCTTGTTTATTGACGACGACTCTATGATAATTTGAGTTAGATTGCCTCAAAACAGCCCATGTTATTATGCATTTAAAATACTACAATGTGTCTTATATATCACTAAGAAATAAAGGTTTATATAATAATAGGACCGAGTGTGGTTAAGACATTGGCATACTGGTTTAAACAAAACAAAAAATAAAAAAAAAACAAAAAAAAAAAAAAAAAAAAAAAAAAAAAAAAAAAAAAAAAAAAAAAAAAAAAAAAAATAACCGTGTTTTTAATAAATAATTACTTGGTGTTATTTCTCCTAATATATTGTTACACTCTCTATCTCCACACACCAATATTAAAATCTATAATTATCGTGTAATTATAACATTCTATATAGAAACAAATTTAAATATAGATCAAGAGTAAACCTGTAATCTTTTATATGCGTCTCATATTATTTCGTAAGTCTTTCTAATTTAATTATTTTCATTGCACTTACAATTCTTTTAACTATATACCCGACAGAGGCGTGCATATTCTTTTCTAGAAGATCGATTAATGGTCACTTTACAGTGTTATGGATGAAAAACTTGTATTAACAAGTCATTCGACCAAATGTCTTTCCTGTTTCATCATGTAGTTCGAATAATTTCTGGCGCGTGGGTTTTCAGACTATGATATCGTCTTTGTTCTGCTGTTGTAAGTGCCGAAAAAATCTCATTAATTTTTCGTACATACATATTTTACGTTCCCTGTTAAGTTCGAAAAGAGATCGCAATATATAATACTACTATAATATATTATATATATATATATGATGTATGGAAGTAGGATGAGAAATAAATCCGAGAGTATGTGGAGAACATTAGAAACAACACGGGATATTATGAATGGATGGGAAATCTTCTCCATTATATATTATATTATTTTATATATAGTAGTATCACTATATAAAATACACTGAAAAATTAGACTTCACAGATTATACCCAACAAGAAGCATACTTGACTCCAAATAACAACAACAACAATATATATATACTATATATATAGTATAGATATTATATATAATATATATACTATCGTAAGGTGATAAAAGATTTTATCACAGCTGAATTAACAGCAAATATGACGTTCAATATTATTGGTTTGCTGGGTGTGAGTATTAGAGTATTTTGAGTTCGTTTATCGCAAAAAGATTTATACACACACGCGGCAACCACACATTCATAAACACAGAAAAATGCACAATGCTTTTTTCGATAACACACTCTAATACTCACACCGCAAAAAATAATATTTGAGTCATAGTTTCCAAACCGTCCATTTTTCCAACGTTCTTTAGTTTTCAGACTTCAATTTTAAACAGACTTATTAAACAAGGACTATTACTCGCTTTTCGCATATATCAGATATACTATATATATATATATACTTATATAATATACTATAATATATTATACTATTGTAAACCATGGTTTTTGAATGCTTTTGCCGACAATTTTTGGGACGCGGACGAACAAGTGCCTAATTGGCCGTACCTAGATTTTTTGATAACATAATTAATTAATTATGAACTTTTAGGCGGGAACATACCCATTTACATGTATGGCGTAACAATCGAGAAAAATCAATCTCTGTATGTAAATTTCGGCCTATTAGGCTTCATCAGCAGAGCCTATAACACTTTATCTTGATAGTTTTCTGACATACCTACTTTATATAATATTACGATAGTATATTTCATATATATATCCTTATATAATTAATATAAGTCTGTCAGAAAAACTAATCAAGGATTGAAGCTGTTTATACCCTCATGTTGGGTATATACACAAAAGTGTTCCGATCACCACGTTGTGTCAGAGGGAGAGATGGGGGAGAGAGTAGACAGTATATCTCAGAGAGGATGAAGAGTAGATATCTTGCATACTTTAAATTCTCTCTTTTCTGGCCATTCTTGTGATCCGACCACGTCGCCATGTGAATTCTATCTGCTTTGTGACCCATTCTTGTTTGTCGATTCTATTTTCTAGCTAATACATAAATGCCACAAAAGTATGTTTAAACCTTATTCCTAATCTTAACTCACTACAACACAGCGCGCCGTCGCACAAGTGATGAGCTTTCAGCTTAAGCAACGATTAGTCTGCTCCTCGGCAACATTCGAGATTGGAATCTGAACGAGCTAACTCAGCATTTCACTTGATTTCACATGATTTGCGCGCGTTTACCCACCTCTGGGGTCAACAGGTCCCAACGTCTCGTATCTATTCCATTCTTGCTACTACGGGGTGTTCGTCAATAATCTATGCATACCCAAATTATGCAAACAGAAGCTGCTATTTAATTTCCTAATAAGAAGAATGACACAAGTCGAATGGAGACGTTAATTTTTTCCCAAAATATAAGGTGTTCGCTCAAAAAGATAGCCTTTAATCTTCGATACTCCTGCGACACTACCTTGTGTGTGTACTTATCTAATAATATAATATATATAATTATATGCTAATTATACCGATATACTATATATTCTTCAACATAGTTTTGCCTGGTTAGGTCCTCGTCAGGAGACAATTGCTTGGTTTCTTGTCAGATGTGGACCTGGAGAGTAATGTGATTGTGAAGGAGCTCTCCAATCATCGTTAATGCGAGCCTATATCAATCTCAAATTAGGATGGCCCATTGTTTCCGTTTGATTAGCATAGCCGATGAAACTGAAACAGTCACCAAGCGCTTGCTTTGACTCTGATGTCTACGCTCATCGCGTATATATACTATATTAAGCGTTATATATATATTATAGATATGATTATATTCTTTGCTATACTAAACATCTTCTGGTAGTTTTTTTCCTTATATATTGTCTTTTGATTTATTTCATGCTTTTAAAATATGGTCTGTTACCTACTTATTTTTGGAGGATATGTGCTTAATTGAAGTCGTACCCTAATTTTGAAATTAATAGTAATAATTAATGAATCTTTTCTTAGGCGGAGCCTATATGTTCAAATGTAGGCTAAACGAATCGAGAAAACTGTCAATCCCTGAATGTACAGTTTCGACCTATTAGGTTCTCATCAGCAAGGTTATAGACATGGGAGATGCTCCGTGCTGTGACTCAATGTTTTCCGATTTCGTTTAACCTTACATTTTGAGACATATATTGACCGTCCTAAAAAATTAATGAATTATTAACTAATAATTTTCAAAATAGCTACGACTTCATATACTATAATATCTATATATATATATTATATTATGCTATATATATATATTACGAAGTGTTTGTGGTGAGGAAAGTTTGGATTCTCTTATTTGGATTATTCGTATACAGGGATTATTCGTTCAAGACTTATCTTAGTTTGTTTTTGATTGATATCTTTGTTTGTTTAGGAGAACCAAGGATATCGACACTTTTAAAAAAACAATATAAGAAACAACGTCCAAGAAGCAATAAAAACATGGCTCCCTCATAGAACAACACCCCACAATCCCACCCCCACTTATTTTAAAAACGGTCTTCCCCAAAACCCATGAAAAGAAAACCTCCCTCGAACTATCATTTACCGGCATAGGCAGCGCGACGCACAAAATCGCCCGTGCCATCGACCAAATCCTAACCCCTTACTTGGCACCATCATCAGCCCGCTATATTTGTTAATTCTGACATCTCCTAAAAACCAAACTTCAACATCAAAACACCAACTATGAATGTCTTGACGTTAGTATCCCTGTATACTAAATATACCACTATATATATAATATAATATATATTATATATATATATTATAGATGGTTTCATCTTCACCTAATGATTGCATCGCATGAACAACCAGATATGTTTGTGAATGTTCCTTTGTCACCTAATAAATAGATATGTAAAAACCATTAATATATTTATCTTTATATTATATAACAGCTCTATTTTAATTGAAGCACTGTACCAATAATACTGCCTTTGGGTAACCACCATTCAGGCAAATAAGCTTGAAACAGTGACCATCTCACACATATATATATATATATATAATATAATAGTATAGTGGGGATGATATATAGGAGAAAATTAATCCGATCAGTATGTGGCAGAAAGGTAGACAGAAACGGGAATGTTGTACAACATTCCTGTGTCTGTCTACCTTTTCTCCACACACCACACACACAATATATATATAGGAGAGAGAGTCAGAATTATCTAAGAGCCATTCGGCTGTAGAAACCTAGGGTAGATCAGTACCTGGACTCCTATAGGTCCGATATAATCATGGCTCCACTTAATGTATTTGAGCACTTTTTAATATAAAAACTCGAAAACCGGTTTTTTGGGGCCAATATATTACAATACTGTGAATTGCTTTCAAGAAAATCGGACTGTGCCCGTCTCTCTTCTTTATTAAAAAAAATATGTTTTTCCCCAGGTCAGTTTAAAAATTATTTTACTTTGGAAAAACTGATTACCTGTTTTTTGTCCACACGTAGAGTTTAGAATTATATATATATATATAAAAGGACCCGGTGTCTGTTTTGGTAGTATGTGTCAACTTAGTTACTCATAAAAAGAGTTACTGAATATTAAAATCGCGGCATATAAGAAGGAAAAGTTACAGAATTTAGTTTGGATTTTTATTGTTCGTTGGCAGATGCTCAATATAAACATATCATTTTTAAATAAGATTTATTTCTCAAAACTTCAGCTTATGAAAATATTAGGAGAGCAATGATCGTTCAGTATGTTATATCATAATTACTTTTCTCCCTGTGTGCACATATTTAGGGCGCAATAATACATTGCGGACTACGCAGCGTGACCGCAATACACCTACACAAGCCGAAATTACTGCTGCACGTAAAAGACCTCTATTGAACTCATATAAAACCGAGTCTCATGTATTTCAAAACAAGATGGAGGACCATCTCCACACTGCCTTGAAAATTCGGTAGACCAGTCACTTTACTAGGGTAGATGAACTCTCCATCTACAGAAGTGATGTCAATATATGCATAGGAAAGCATGGACTGTGGAATTCAGTTATGATCATATATTTGTTGGCTACTGATCTCTGACCATACGAGCACCGAGTGTTCTGTTTATTACGACATTAAAAAAAAATAAAACCCTGCATCCCCCATCTGAAATCTTCTTCTGTTTCTACTATATCACTATTAATAACTGCTCGACCTTCTAAAAATGAATAAAAGTCCAAAGGATGGTTATGACCATTAGGCAATGGATGTTCGGGCACAATCATATAATTGCTAGGCTATGACGATTCAGCCGATTATCGGAAGGAACATTTCCACCGCCCGTCTCGCCCAAAATTCAGGAACCCAAAGTGGTAGTGTCGCATTGTCACGAACTGCTCAATACCACCTGGCGGTCCATTTCTTAAGCCTCACAGAGTTTCTATGTTTAACCGTGTGCGTATGTGACATCTGCTCAGTAGATGAGATATTTACTACCGAGGGTTATATCAGACTAGTCTACTTATTTCAAAGATGCATCTCTGCGAATGTTTCTGTTATGCCTTGCACAAATCTCTGAAGTTATCGTCAATAACCAACAAATTGATTAAAGATAGTTCAATGTTTTGATACCTCGAATCAAAAAAAAAAAAATCACTGTATTTTAGCCTGGCGGTAAAGGAGGATGTGAATGGCGAACGGAGACACATGTACAATATTAGACGAAGGTAACAATGCTCGAAGATGCTGAACAACCGAACAACAAATGATGTTGGAAGTGGGAATTCAGGAAAGAGATAGTGTCAAAGATGAGTATGTGAATTGGGGATTTCGAATTATGAAAGGGAGGCGAATGCAGGCGAAAGCTGATCGAAAGGGCCAAGGGTTGACAGCGGAAGGATGCGAATAGGTGAAAGGCAGGATCGGAATGGACGAAAGGAGGAGGAATGGTGAAAGGCAGGGAGGAAAGGATAAGGGGAATGGTGAAAGGGGAGGTGGCGAAACGAAG
This sequence comes from Doryteuthis pealeii, assembly GCA_023376005.1. Taxonomy (NCBI): domain Eukaryota; kingdom Metazoa; phylum Mollusca; class Cephalopoda; order Myopsida; family Loliginidae; genus Doryteuthis; species Doryteuthis pealeii. Next base: position 61,871,695 of record CM042163.1, read on the forward strand.
TGAGGAATGTGTAAAAAGGCAGAGTCGGTATAGTGAAAGGCGAGGGGGAAGGGAGGAAAATGCAGCGGTATGGCGAAAGGAAGAAGTGAATGTGAAAGTGAGGGGATGGGCCGAAGGAAGGAGGGAATGGTAAAGGCAGAGGGTATTGGTGAAATGGAGGGGGACGGTGATAAGGGAGGGGGACATGGCGAAAGAATGAAGGGAATGGTGAACGGGAAGGGCGTTGGAAAAGGGCGAAAGGAAAGAGGGGATGTTGAAAGGAGGGGATGGCGAAAGCACGTGGAAGGATGAAGGAATGGAAAGGAGGAGGTAATGGCGAAAAAGATGGAAAGGAAGGAGGGTATGGTGAAGGGAGGGGGAAAGGACAGAAATGCAAAGGATGGCGAAGTGGAGGATGGTGAATGTGAAAGGTTGAGGGCAAAGGGAAAGAGTCGGGAATGGAGGTCAAAGGGGGGGTCAGGGAATGCGAAAGGCGAAGGAGGAAGGAAGTGAAAGGAGGGCGAATGCGAACGGAAATGTCGAAGCGGAGGAATGGGAAAGGTGAAGAGAGAGAGAGGAATGGCAAAGGCCGGAGGGAATGGCAATAAGCGGCGGACATGGCGGAAAGGGACGGTGGGAATCTGAAACAACTACGGTCTGGTAAAGCAGAGGGTAATGGTTGAAAGAAGGAGGGAATGGGAACTAGGGATGAAAAGGGATGGGGGAATGGTAGATAAGTGGCGACAAGGGAGAGAGGGGATGGCGAAAGCAGGAGGGAATGGCAAGCAAAGGAGGGAGTGGTGAGCCATGGAGCTAAGGAAGAGGGAATGGTGGCGAGGAATGGAAGAGATGGATGGAAAAGGAGGGGGATGCAAAGTGGAAAGAAGGAGGGACAGGGAGGGATAGTAATAGACATGGGGAATGTGTGAAGAGGGAGGAGGATGGCGAAAGGGGGATAGCGCGAAGGGAAGAGAGCAATGGCGAAGGGAGGAGGGATGGCGAAAGGAAGAGGAAATGGCGAAGGCGGGAAATGGGAAAGGAGACGAGTGAGGAAATCGTGAAGGGCGAAATGGCAAGAGGCATGCGAAAGGTGGATTGAAAGCAGGATGGTTAAGGGGCGAGGAAGGCAAGGAGGGATGGGAGGGAAGGAGAGGAGCGAAAGGGAGGGGTGGGAAGTAGAATGGTAAGAGGGTGAAAGGGCGAAAGGGAGGAGGGAATGGCGAAAGGCGAGGAAACAGGGAATGTGTAAGGAAAATGGGAAGTGAAGTGGAGGAGGAAATGGCGAAAGGGCGAAAGGGGAGGGAATTCGGCGAAAGGAGGAGGAGATGCGTGAAAACGGGGAAAAGGAAGAGGGAGGTGGGAATTGGAAGGGGGCAGGCGGGGAATGGCGAAAGAGGGGGAATTGTGATAAAGGAATGGTTGAAGGGAGAGGGGATGACGAAAGGGGAGAAGGTGAGGAGGGAATGGCGACAGGGGGATAGCAAAGGAGGCGGAGGGGAATAAAAGGAATGTGTGAAAGGGGGGAAGTGGCGAAAGGGATGGAGGATGGGAATGGTGAAAGAGGAGGCGAGGAATGGTGAAAAGGACGAGGAATGGCAAAAGGGGAGGAGAAGGTGAAGGCAGGAGGGGAATGGCGAAAAAGAGGAGCGCATGGTGCAAAAGGGGGATATGCGAAAGGGATGGGCAATGTGAAAGAGAGAGGGAACGGTGAAAAGCAAGGGGATAGCGAAAGAGAGGGTGGAATGGTGAAGAGAGGCGTGAGAATGAAGGTGAGAAAATGAAAGCAGTGGTGGGCAAAGAGAGAGAGGAATGATGAAAGGAGGAGGCAATGGTGAAAGAGAGGAAGATAATGGTGAAAGCAAGGTGGTATGGCAAAGAGAGAGGGGAATGGTGAAAAGCAGGAGAAGGAGGGGAATGCGAAATTGGTCATTCAGCGGCTATTGTGAAATTGCAAACATCCTCTGTCCAGGATTTGAACTACAGTCAACAGTTTCTTGTAAAAAGCATTGTAGTCATATATTAGAAAGTGTGTAGTGAAGGATTTTTTGGCATATCAACCCTTAGTTGGGTTATTTATTGCCGAATGACATTTTGTTCTTATTTTCTTATTGGGTTATTAACTTTCTTTTAAACCGATTTATTTTCTTTCTTTAAACTCATTTTTTTGATTTATTTAGTACCATAGATCGGACTGTAACAGGTACCACCACTTCCAGGTTAGAGTGAACCTGGAAGTAATGTTGGCAATTGATGGGTACTCCTCTCTCCAGAGCTCCAGAATTGGAACCTTCACACTTAGATTAATTTAATGCCATTACAGAAGAATGAATTTTATTTCCGATGAAAATCTCGGACGCTATAACGTTTCGGTCTTTCATGACCTTCTTCAGAGGTAGAGAAAGTTCTTGTGTCGAGAATTAACTTCGGAGAAACTTCTCCGTCCAGAAGGAACTTATCGTCAGATGAAACTGATAAACTATAGCGTTGACATTATCACCAGAATAAATATTATCCTTTGTAATCATTCCATGTATGCTACATTTCTCCATATACCCCGGACTGATTCCCTCATTTTACTCCCATTAGATATAATATATATTATATATATATATATATATATATATTATCTAAATAATATAATAGATTAAAAGATCATGTTAATTCCAGTAGAAAGTCCAGTCGGAGTGGACAAGCACCATTATCAATGGTTGTCTACAAGATAATCACTGTTCCTTTTGTTTTTTTATAGAGAAAGGTTAATATGAATTTTATGCCTAGCAATATGGCATTTTATTTAAATGGAAAACATTTCCTACATTTAAGTCTGACCCTGTGTCGGCAGGGCCTGTCTGTGGAGGGCTGGGCTTCTCCAGTCACTATGGTCGCATACGAGAGCAGACGGAAAAGGGTACATGTAAAACAAGTGGATTCCGTGGGCCATCTGCGTGGTTCACAACTGAACTACTTGTAAAATGCCTCTTTTTCTGTGGAAAAGGACAAAAGAAAGGGGTTGGGGGTGGGCCCAAACGTCCAGTAGATGCTTAAAATTTATATATATATATAATATATATATACTACTACTAGTATTAATATATGACGCCTCCGGGTTGCAAGTATTTAAGTTTTAATGTAATAAATATTATGTTATTAGAAGGGTAAATTGGAAATAAATAAGATGCCGAGGAAAAAGATGTGAAACAGCGAGGGCGGAACAACTAAAACTTGCTTTTTCTTCCTCCCGTCTTTTCATAATTTAACTATTTAGTATAAATAGGAACGTAAAGAATAGCAATTACTGTTTAATATGTAAATGGATTTTACTTGGAGAAGGTTTTTGCTTCATATGCGATTAAGATAAAACCAACTAACAATTGAGAAATCAATAATACTGAGCATCACCTATTTATTAAAATCAAATTCTCTTAAATATCATATGCAACATTAGCCTTCCCTGCAACTGCCAAGCCACTTATATTGCTATATATAAATACAATTGCATGTTAATAATATGTGGATACATTGGGTCAACAGTATTAATAATGTAAACACTTAATCTTTATTAATAATTGATCGGTTTGAATGTAAAAATAACAATCATGTGAGAAATGTGATGCTATAATAACTTAAGGGAATTGTGACTCGATTAACTATAGTTCTCTGTCGGTTTACAGACAGAAAAGACACACAATTTCTCCATTTTATAATAAGATAATATATATAATGGTGATTGCCACTACAGTATATACTACTATCTATATATATATATATATACTATACATAATGGTTGATTGCCACTCTATATATATATATATATATGTGTGTGTGGTGTGTATATATTATATGATGGACTCTCTTCGTCGAATTTCGACGCAATGGAAGGTTCATTACAATGAAATCAACCCACACAGTGATTTGTTTATAGTGGTGAAGCTGCATTGTATCGGACCATCCGCACTTTTTGGCACGTCGAGTAGGAAAAGAATTTGGTATGTACAAGGAATACCAACAGAACCCAAATCAACGACTGGACGTGCCAGGTAATTTTTGAATCTCACAGCAGATTTCCTCTCTAGCACTGGTACCTACCCAAGATTAAAGACGGGCCCAAGCTCCTATCTGCCCTACCTATTTGTACCAGAGCTGGAGGGAGAATATGGATGGATTCCATACCCTTACCAAGGTTANTTTAGCGCTTGTCTGTGAAATGCAAACAGCCTTTTGTTGGGATTGAACTCGGTGTTGCGGCACGTCGACACATATTCATTTTACAACGACTCTAGCCATTACGCCCACAGCGCTTTTATATAATATATATATATATATATTATATTCTATATATATATATATATATATATATATAATAATATATTATATATATATATATTGAGAAAAAATGAGTAAAAAGAATCTAGATGGAAAAATGAATTTATCGATACACTTTTAATTCGATATCACTACAATGTGTTTCGGTTGTTTATCAAAATGTATACGGATTACGTTATTATTATTATTAAATAATCAGATGGAGTTGAAATGATGATGATAATAAATAATAGGAAAAATGCATAAAATGTTCCGTACACAGATTTTGCCGACCTTCATCAGAGTAGTATTTTTAAAAAATTTTTTTTAAATTTATTTATTTTTCTATTTTTTTTGTTGATATCGATTAAAAGTGATATCGATAAAATTCATTTTTATCCATCTACATTTCTTTTCTTTACTCATTTTTTCCTCATATTGTCGGATTCATTTCCCATTCTCACACACACACACACACACACACACATATATATATATATATATGAGACAGATAGATAGGTATATAGATAGACATAAAGAATTATATAGGGAAATTTCGGTAGAATCCATGTGTAAATATTTGAGAGTGAAAGGTGAAAAATGGTCATTTCGTTTGTTTGTTGGTTTTGGAAATAACATTTTTTTAAAATTCCTTGATGCTATAAACACTGGCAGATGTTAATAATTTTAATCGCCTGGGAGACAGTATTTATGATGATATCTCATCCTCGAAATCCCGATGCATCTAGCGCAGATGCAGATGATTTTTTGGACACTACGCAATCGTCCTGGGACGGAAAGGTGGCAATAACAATACACACGAACACACACACACACACACACACACACACACACACACACATTAAATATATATATATTATATATATATATACGTAGTGTACGACCTTATTTTACTTCGGGATTTTTTCACTAAAATTAATTAAAAACTGCTCAATATAAAGAGCTAAATAGACGATTAAAATTTTTTAACTAAACTATTCGATTTTAATCGTGTATATATATATTATTATATATACATATATATATATATATATATATATAAGTAAGTAAGTAAAGTCGACGGGACGGCCTAAAGTCGGTATCAGCCAGTCAGCGAAGGAGTCTATCTCCTTTTCAATATCCCCTTTTCAATAGCGCTAGACCAAGGAGATTGTTTTTTAGCATCTGAGGTAGAGTGCCACACCTACCATCAGCTCCTTACTTTACCGCACAGATCCCTGTGCTACTCATACGCTGAGTTGGCGGGGACCGGTATCGAACTAGGAACCTTGTGGTTTCTAGCCGAACGCTCTACCGACTGAGCTAACCCGGCAATGCAGCTAGAGCACCCCATTCTAAAGCGGCCTCTGCGTAAGCGGCACATGACGGACGGCGTGGAAACATCACCTACATCCAAGACAGACCACATATGTGACCTGTGTGGCAGGATCTGCCTATCGAGGGTTGATTGCGTATAAACTTTGTTCTTGTGAACGTTGTTTTTTGGTATTATGAAACATGGAAATGAACAAGTAAAAACAAAAAACCCCAAAAAAACCCCCAAAAAACAAAAACAAAAAACAGAGTTTCAATAGCCAGCTGTTTTATTCGGTCTCTGGTTCGATTTATTCCGATATTTCGGGTGAACCTTCACCGTTTAACAAGGTATGATGACTGTGTGTGGAAAAGTGAAATCCAGCAAATCGTTCGGCTAGGAAACACAAGTTCGATACCGGCTCTCACCAACTCAGCATATGAGTAGCACAGGGATCTGTGCGGTAAAGTAAGGAGCTGATGGTAGGTGTGGCGGTCCACCTCAGATGCAAAAACAATCTCCTTGGTCTAGCGCTAGTGAAAAGGGGATAGACTCCCTCGCTGATAGTCTGATACGGACTTTAGGCCACCCCGATGACTTTAATTTTTTACTTTATATATATATATATATATATATATATATATATATATATATATATAATAGAATATTAAATGGGTTAGACACATGAAAAAACTTCAGATGTTGATTCTCAATGAGATCAGTTCCTTTCTATTTAATTACTAATTTTTGCTCTACTTGGCATTGAGCCTATCACACACACACACACACACACACACACACACACACATATATATATATATATATATATATATATATATATACAGGGTGTCCACAAAGTCTTGAAACAGTTTTAAAATATTAGAATATTAATAACTCACAAATGATAAAATCTTTTCATAAAAAACATTTAAAAGTTCAACTCTTAAAGGTTTAATATTGATGTATTTTTTTATTATTCCACAATATTACCGCCATTTTGTTGATACATTTTCAACCTGTAGCGGGACTTTATGGACACCCTGTATATATATATATATAGAAAGAGAGAGAAATATTTAATATACATAGTTATCTATTAATGAGAGTTAACGTAGGCATTTCTTTGTTTTCTTTTTGATAGCCTCCCCACAGTCAGCGACTTCAATTCCTTTGCACTATGTACCTCTTCTTTTATTGATGGCCATTGTGTAATTCACATATTCTCCCCCCCCCCTTCCCGACCCCCCGACCCCACCAGACAAAAAGACAGACTGAGTGCAAAAGGACTTGAACGGTTATTTTTAATGTTCGGAATGTTTTAATGAGCAAACGTTTTTAATGGGCAAATTGGGTAAAACAAGTTCAGCGAACTTGGCATTAAGAATTGTCTTCAATATGTTTCTCAACCATGTCCGTACGGCTCCCCCATAGTGGAGCTTAGGAGCTATGAAGAAGCGGTGCCTTGTATATGTAGATATGCCCAACATATCTAACTCCGGTTTCGATCGGGGGCCCAGTGGCTTCGGCCCTAGACTTTACAAGACCCTCCCCCCACCCAATGGACCATCAGTCGGCCGTGGATGGCAACCCGCGATGCTGAAGTATGTAACCCTGCTGGGTCCAGTGGCTTCGGCCCTAGACTTTACAAGACCCCCCCCCCCCCATGGGACCATCTGTCAGCCGTGGGTGGCAACCGCGATGCTGAAGTATGTAACCCTGGTGGCTGAGCAGTCCCTGACAGGTCAAACTCTACTTTGGTCCTTTCTTAGGCTAGATCAATCGGCTGGTTACGTCAACCCCTAGCATCTAGGTGAAGTTCCAATTCTGGAGCTCCGGGGAATGTGGAGTACCACTTCATCACAATTATTCTCAGGTCCACTTTGACCCGGAGTGGTAGCACCTATTAGGGCCCCATCCATAAATTAAATAGAAACAAACGAGTAAAAAAAATGAATACCATCATGTATGAATAAAAAAAACGTCTTCGGCATAAAATAACCAAACAATGGTTGATGTGCCGTAAAATCCAACGTCAAACCAACCAGTCAACCAGTCAACCATTGTTCGAGATAGAATGATGTTTTTTTTATGGGTATAGAGGAAGGACGGGTAATCTGAACATTAGTTACATAAATGAGAGTAACTTCCCCTTATTTGTTTCACTTTGGGGAAGCCGTATGTTTTAATAACAATTAAGTTCATTTCAAATAATGCGCTAGCACAGTTAAGAACACATTTTATGATATTTTTGTGTTAAAACATGCAGTTGTATTGATTCGAACAAATTCGTATTTTCAGCGTAGATTTACGGTGACTAGAAAATGACCGACCAAAACATACGGCTTCTTCAAAGTGAAACAAACAAGGGGAGGTTACTCTTATTATGTAGCTAATGTTCAGATTAGCGAAGGACGGACAGATATGATTAAAGTATACCCCCACCCCTGTTAGTAACTAAAAATAGTGCGTGTCCGCATGTGTATATGAGGGAGGGGGCGCTCGGAATTCACTGGGAAGTTAAGGGGTCGCTAGCCTGAAAAAGTTTGGGAACCACTGATATATCCGTTTACCAATCCCTACGCACAAGTAGGATGTGACAAATGGTCACAAGGTCAATTTCTTAAGCGGAGTTTAATAGGTTTGAATTCAGACTTTTCTTTCTCTTAGACTGGTTACCAAGGTTAAAGAGCCCAGTCAACCGTACTATTTACTCATAACTGGAGGGAGAATAGTTGGATTCATACCTTTCCAATGGTATTAGCGCTATGTGAAATGCAAACAGTCTCGCCCAGGACTTGAACTCGGATCGACGAGTCCACTTCCTGAGATTTTAACCACTATACAACAGGTGCCTCCATATAGGTATAAACACGCATATATATATATATATATATATATTATTTACCAACCCCTCCGCACAAGCAGGGGTGCGACACAAGGTCAATTTCTTAAACGGAGATCAACAGGTTTGAATTTAGAGTTTTCCTTTCCTAGACCGGTTGCCTAACCAAGGTTAAAGAGCCCAGGTGGAGAGAGAGTAGGATCCATACCTTTCCCAAGGGTATTAGCGTTAAGTGAAATGCAATTACCACGTTCAGATTTGAACTCGGGGCGACGAGTCCATGTTCCATGACTTTAACCATTACACCACGCGTTTCCACGCTATATATATATATAATCGGGATAGAATCACCAGCTCAAAATACTTTCATAGAATTCATCGAATCCAGGATTCCAGAATTCTATGCTATCGGAAATAAATAAACTTATTTATTGTTGGGCAACGATAAATTTAGATTCCAATGAGTTTCATTTCGATCAATACATTTTTATTCTAAGCTGAGATGTAAATGCGTAATCATTCATCATCATTGGCATTTCAGTCTCGGAAGACTATGATCAAGTTTTTTTTTATGTGCCCCTGAAGTTACAGCGCCTCCTGTGACTGTGAAGTCCGATGTTGAAAAACATTCGCGACCACAGATTTTGCATTTGAAGGCTTTCCTGAATATGTTGATGTTCCGATGCTTTGTTGTTGCTGCTTTCTTCTGGACCTCTTAGCTTCATGGTGTGAATGCGTTAAAGTCGATAGTTAACTCTTTGCCTACTTTAAACCGCTCACAGTGACTCTAAGCAAATCACAAAAACTAATGGTTAGTTCATTTGTCAGGTCAATTTTTAAGCGGTGTTTAACAGGTTTGAATTCAGAGTTTTCCTTCTCCCAGATCAATTGTCATACCAAGGTTAAATATGCTAGTCTGCCATACGATTTACCATAGCTGGTGGGGAATAGTAGGATTCATACCTTTCCCAAGGGTGTCATTTAATAAATATCATAAAAATTTGGCATTAAATAACCCACAGGGTTGATATGCCAGTAAACCAAACCAAACCAAACCAAACCAAACCAAGGGTACTAGTTCTATATGGAATTCAACCAGTCCCGTCCAGGATTTGAACTCGTGTCGTCATATTTCCAGTGACGATAACCATTAAACTACGAGCGCCTCCATATATGTAAATATGTAAATACTATTAGATGTTCTTATTTGTACACAAGACGTTTAATGGAACACTTCTCACTGCTTATTTTAATAGAGACATGGCAAATAAACAAATTCTCAATCTACACGTTCATCCAGCCAAGGGCAAAGGAGTAATCCCCCCTCTCTCAAGTTGCTTCTTCTTTCTCTTCTTTGTCTCTTTCTCTTCGTTCTATGTCCTTTTCTCTTTTCCTCTCTTCTCTCCCCCTCTCTCTCTCTAGTTGCTTCTTCTTTCTCTTCTTTGTCTCTTTCTCTTCGTTCTCTGTCCTTTTCTCTTTCCTCTCTTATTTCCCCTCTCTTCTCTCTCTCTCTAGTTGCTTCTTCTTTCTCTTCTTTGCTCCTTCTCTTCGTTCTCTGTTCCTTTTCTCTTTTCCTCTTATTCTCCCCCCCTCTCTTCTCTTCTAGTCGCTTCTTCTTTCTTTCTTTGTCTTTCTTTTCTCTTCTGTCTCTTTGTCTTCTTTCTCTGTCCTTTTCTCTTTTCCTCTCTTCTTTCTCTTCTCTCTCTCTATCTATCTTTATTGATATCATTATTATTATCATCATCATTAGGTTGTGTTGACAGCACGGATGCCCATGACTCTCTCTTTCCCCGTCTGTCTGTCTGTCTGTCTGTCTCTCTCTCTTGAATTGTTTCCTTTTGTTCTTTATTGTATAAATAATATTTCTCCAACTTTTTTTCTATGTTATTTTTATTTTCAAATCTAACGGAACTCATTTTGATTTGATTTTAATTGTTTATGATTTAAGGATTCTGTTTAATATTGAGGAACACAAGGATCATAGGATTCCACTCAAAACGGATCCAACTTAATGCCACAAGGGATCTCCACAGTAAAGTGCTCATACCTGCAGCCTAAACATGGCCACAAGAATCTCAACTCTTGTTAAAAAATGAGACCGTCCAAATCGTCCAAGATGAAATGCAAAAATGTAAATCCTGGTTATTTGGTGTTGCTTATCCGCCGAATTCTTATTTCTTATGAATATCGTCACCTCAGCTAAATAAGGGACCATTCAGGGAAGAATCTTCTTCATTTAATAACAGTTCCCGCACCACTTCTGTGTATATTGAATCCTATGATCTTTGTGTTACTCCGTGTTAAGCAGAAAGAGATTTTTTTTATGGTAGGTGGCTTTATGTGGGGTTGGTTTGATTTTGGCGTATTGAAAGTATTAAAGATTAATTTACTAAAAAAAAAAGGTGAAATACTGAAAAAGCCAGGTCTCGTATTTACTGTTGGTAATGTAGCTATTGTACCTGCTTCAAATATTTGTCTTAACCTTTTGTTGTGGATGTGGGCTACTATCGAGGCACTGTTGAAATTAAAGTTATAGTTAGTTTCGGTTTAATATCATATGTGCCAAAAATGATTAGTGTAGTCAAATAAAAAAAGGAAAAGTTAAGGATATGAATAGTCATGATTATTATCGAACATTTAGAAATCAATCAAATTTTGAGCATTAAATTAACACAAACCTGTTCAACTCTGTTTAAGAAATTATCCCTGTTTCCCATCCTCTCCGTACAGAGTGGTTGGTAAATATGTTTATACTGAAATGATTTGTTCAGGATCACGCGTAGCATTCTATTAAAGATTCATTTACCTAAAAAAGGAGATATACTGAAAAAAAACAAAAAACGTATTTACTGATGGTAATATAGCTATGGTACCTGCTTCAAATATCTGTCTTAACCTTTTGTTGTGGATGTCGGCTACTATCGAGACACTGTTGAAATTAAAGTTATAGTTAGTTTCGGTTTAATATCATATGTGCAAACAAATGATTAGTGAAGTCAAATACAAAAATGGAAAGTTAAAAATATGCTTATAATCAAACATTCAGAAATCAATCAAGGGAAACTTTGGGAGGATCAAATTCTTGAATTGTTGTCGAGACTGGTTTTCTCAGCAGGACCCCAACGGTGAGACGACCGTGTCTTTTATTTGTTATAAATGTCATTGTTCTTATTTTAAGGATATGAATTTCTAATGACCAAGTAGGTATAGACTCAATTAGTTCAAGCTGTCAGTCGCTATCAAGACTTGATATTAAACATTGTTCTGTGTGTAATTAACGGGTATAAGAATCCAAAAGAACGACGACTAATTACACGGACATTATCCGGCACGATTGAACTGTTGTGACAATTGCTAATTTCTACTTGACCAATCCATCAGATTGGATTATTAGATCCAATTATTGGATCCGATTTTCTCCGAGAGATCAGATCCACTTGTTTTGTTTTCGTTTTCTTGGCGTCTTGGATCAAGGTAAAGACACGTAATGGATTATTAAACCTTGCTAGTTAACACCCAACTCCCCCCAAAAACTACAACAACAACAACAGCAATAACAACAAGACAACCCCCACCCCCCAAACAAACAAACAAACGAAAAAAAAAGGCGCCTCTTCGTTGAAGCCTAGAATGCACTAGTTGTATTCCTTTCATAGAGGTAACCTAGATTTGACACTGAACTACATCTGATGGTGAGGTTACAATTCTATCTCTATATAAATACCTATCTATCCCAGTTGGTTTCTATCTATCTATCTATCTATCTATCTATCTATCTATGTTAATTATCTATCTATCTATCTATCTATCTATTTGCTAGGGCCCTATTTATAAGTAAACTTGATCTATTTAAAAATTATTCATATTAGATAGGACCGTATAAAAATACTCTTAAAAATTACACAAAAATGTAAATATTAAGGCAACTTCCTCTCTCAAGGTATAAGGTAACCCTAGATGGACTGAAATGCCGTTAAAATCAATCAATCGAGACAAAAAGTGGAAATTCATTAATGAACCTTGTTAGTAAAAATAAAAACAACCCCTCCACAAATAAACAGCGTGGGCACAGGAAAAAATAAACAAAACAAATGCATAGTGTATCCCCAACCCCTCCGCTACTGGCAGGATGTGATACAATGTCAATTTTAAAGGGGAGTAATGCTTGTTTGAATTCAGAGTTTGCCTTCTCCTAGACTGGTCAGCCCTGTCGGCCGCGGCTTCAGAATACACCGACTGCACCTCTGCAGAGTTGTAAGACCCCCCCACCAATGGGGCCACCTGTTGGATATGGGTGGTGACCCGTTATGCTTAAGAATAGAACCCTGGTGGCTGAGCAGTCAATGACATGCAACACTCCACTTTGGCCCTTTGGCTAGACGGGCAGTCAGTGAGGTCCCCTTCGATCAATCGGCTGGTCACGTCAAGCCTTAGCACCTATATGATTGTCCCAACCCTACTGCCTTTGTGGCAGGCGCTAACCCTTTTATCATATATGTACTCGAAAGCATTTGCTGATGATCTTAATGTCCTGGGTATGATGTTAAACTCTAACTGATGAAGTTCCAATTCTGGAGTCCTGTAGAATGTGGAATATCTCTTTGATCACCATTATTCCCAGGTCCACTCTAAACCGAAGTGGTAGTACCTGTTAGGGTCCCATTTATGGGTTGAATAGAAAAAATAGTTTAAAGATGTGCTTAAAAAGTTTGAGTTTAAAAAAATTTGAGTACCCATCAAGAATGAATCAAACAAAACGCCTCCCGTATAAAATAAACCAACAAGGGTTGACATACCTTAAAATCCAACCAACCAACCAACCAACAAACCTAGACTGGTTGCCTAACCAAAACTAAAGAACAAAGCCTGTCCTGCAATTTACCCATAACTGGAGGGAAAACACATGGGTTCATGCCTTTCTCAGTGTTATTAGCACGAAGAGTAACGCAAACGGCCTCATCCACGATTTGAACTCTGATTCCATTTCGTACGACAATAACCGTTACGCTAAAACACGGCTCCTAACACCATCTCGTCAGTCACGAGCAGGATTTGACACAAGGTAAATTTCTAAGCACGGTCCCTAACTCCAACCCCTCAGCCAAGAGTAGGATGTGACACAAGGTAATTTTCTAAGCACGGTCCCTAACTCCAACCCCTCAGTCAAGAGTAGGATGTGACACAAGGTAATTTTCTAAACACGGTCCCTAACTCCAACCCCTCAGTCAAGAGTAGGATGTGACACAAGGTAATTTTCTAAGCACGGTCCCTAACTCCAACCCCTCAGTCAAGAGTAGGATGTGACACAAGGTAATTTTCTAAGCACGGTCCCTAACTCCAACCCCTCAGTCAAGAGTAGGATGTGACACAAGGTAATTTTCTAAGCACGGTCCCTAACTCCAACCCCTCAGCCAAGAGCAGGATGTGACACAAGGTAAATTTCTAAGCGGAATACGACTGGTTTGAATTCAGAGTATTCCTTCTCTTAGACTGGTTGCCTAACGAAATATCAATAACCTAATTCGTCCTACTACTTACACATAGCTGCGGGGAGGTGAAGGGAGAGAAAACAGTTGGATTCATACTTCCCACGGGAGCATTAGTAGGATGTGAAATGCAACCAGTCTCGTCCAGGATTTGAATTCTGATCGTCGATTCCATTTAAATGACCCCGTGTCACACTCCGACTGCGGCGGAGGGGTTGGGTAAATAAATGCTCAGAAAATTGTCTTTGAATTTGTGAGGATTTATTAATGAATAAAATTGTAAATAAAAAGATCAAACTAACAATGAAATTAAATTTTCGAGGGTAGTGGAATTGTGGGATATTTTATTTTATTTTATTTTTGTATTTCATTATTAGTTTTATCTTTTAATTTGATTTAATTTAATTTTCGGTGCCAAAAAGAAGACTCCGATCAATCGGTTGGTCACATCAAGCTCTAGCAGCTATTTGATTGACCCAACCCTATGGCCCTTATGGTAAGACCCAGCTCTTTTTATCATATACGTACTAGGTGGCTGTGGTTGATGGTCTTAGTGTCCTGGGTATAACATTAAATTCTATCTGATGGCGAAGTTCAAATTCTGGAGCTCTCGGGTATGTAGAGTACCCCTTCATCACCATTACTCCCAGATCTACTGTGAACCGGAGTGGTAGTACCTGTTAGGATCCCACCAATGGGTTAAATAGAAAAAAAATGAATTTAAAAAATGTTTAAGAAATTAAGTTAAAAAAAAGTGAGTACCCATCAAGAATGAATAAAACAAAGTTTCTTCGGCATAAAATAACCCAACAAGGGTTGACATTCCGTAAAATCCAACCAAACAATCAACGAACCAACAAACAACCAAAAAGGAGAACAATCTCTTCAGGCCTTGCCAACCCACTGAAAAAGACGTGGGTTTTGCAGCCAACAGCAGAAAGGAGAAACAATAAATAGTATATAACTTTTATAATAATAATTCATGGGTTTAATAAAAAGAACATTCTACAAGAAAAGATCGTAAAATTCATTGCTGGGAGGAAACTGCATTTCTTGTTCTACATTCTCGACTACAATGGCTTCTCAAAAAAGAAAAAGAAAGAAAAAAAAAATGAAAAGAAAGATAACTTAAATATTTCTCAGGTTTATCGAAGCCGTTTCAGTGCTTAACAAAAATATAGCTTTTAACCACGACAATACCGTCACATTTAGTGACAAGTTCGTGTTTTTAAACTGCTTATAACCACACTTGCGGTATTTCGTTTGCCAATAAGAAACTTAATAAAAAGATAAACTCTAATTCCTTAACAGAATCTCAACTTAATAAATATATATATACTGGAGTTTTTAAAGCAATATAGATAGGATAATTGTGAATTAATATATTTTTTTTTATTGAGAATTTAGACCTTACAATTTTTCTATTTTTTGTACATTTCATTTTGATAAAAATCTGTTTTTCATTCTAAATATATGCCAGAAATGTATAGGCCATTAAAACCTGTACTCTTTTTTTCAATTGCTAGATTGTTTTTTCTTACATCATACTCTCATTTTTTATTATTGAATTATCATTATTTTGATTACTACTTTGACGAGGAACTTGTAATACTGAGGAACAACCAAAGGATTCTTTACCAAAGGATTTCCGCTGGACAAGCGCTCTTGCCTGAGACCTAGAGGATGGCCCGTAAAATTGTAACAAAGATAATGTATATATTTTTATGTGTTGTAGTTTGAACGGATTGGAGACAAACTCCCGAGACGCCATTTATGAAGCCCTAACTTGAAATAGAGACAAGAGTTTTAATTTATTTGTTGTACACTTGATGGTTTCCTCTGTAAACCGAAATGTTCGAACATCGACTGTAAATTTCCATCCATTATAACATCCCGTGTATATATATATATATATATATATATATATATATATATATATATATATACTGGAGTTTTTAAATCATGAATTAGTGGTGAATGTAAGTGTTTAAATAGACTAATATTTAAGAAATACTGTTGACTTACCCGTTATGTTCGAAATAACAATGTAAATGATACTGGACTCAGAAGATAGTTATACTAATTGTTGTTTGCTGATTAAGGAAGTAAAGCCACTTGGTGTAATCTTTTAAAAAAGTTAATGGATTTTTATTGGAAGATGGTTTATGTGTTGAAAATTATTTACTAAGGAGAACTACTAAGTGGTTTTGTAATATTTAAACTGAAAAGAAATTGGATAAATCATGTTTTAAAAAACACAGTATTTATACTTTTTTAACTCAGACAACAAATCATACGCGAAACCCTTAAAACTCTGTCCCTCCCTCTTTCCCCCCTCTCTCTCTCATACACACACACACACACACACATATATATATGTATATATATATATATATATATATATATATATATATATATATATATATATATATAATACTAATAATGTTATTGTTAGATGGAAAATAGAGGATCTACCATGGTTTCATTCAAATTAAGATGATTTCCTCAGGACCCTACTCTACGTTAACTAAGTCGATGTAATTCCTTAGTTAAATTTAACTAAGGAATTGCATCGACTTAGTTATCTTAGGGTAGGGTCCTGGAGAAATCATTTCAATTTGATTGAAATCATGGTAGACCCTTTATTTTCCATCTAACAATAACATTATTAGTATTATTACTACTCTATATGTTTAATATATACTTTTGGATTATTTACTGACGCCACTGCGACGGAAAAGTTAAAGCGGCAATTGGATACTATATATATATATATATATATATATATATATATATATATATATATATATATATGGTAACGAATAAAGAGAAAGGTTTAGACAAAGGAATAACTCAGATAAGTAGATGTAGGAGATATATTTCGCTGTGCATTGAGCACGGCTTCTTCAGTCAGTGCATCATACATGTGTTTTATAGAAGAGAAAGTGAACGGGTGAAGGATGAATTTAGTGATGAAGTGAGGAGGATGGGATAGCGTTTGTGAGGATTTGATTGGTCAGAAGAAATCTTTCATAGATGGGGAGGGAGATAAGATAAAAAGCGTGTAAATAGTTGGAAGAACTATGATAAGTAGGGTGGTTTAGTGCAAAGGAGGAGAATCATGGTAGGGGAGAAATTAGGTCAACCTTCTTTGGGTAGTTTGGAGAAAATTTTGATTCGTTGAAGTAGAAGGGAAGAAGTTAAAGATGAATGAGCAGGGTGGAAGGGATAGGTCATCATTCGTTTAGTGGGCTAGGGAAAGTTTTTGGAGATTTTTTGTATGATGCACTAATGTTCAAATAAATGACTGAAGAAGCCGTGCTCAATGCACAGCGAAATATATCCCCTACATCTACTTGTCTGAGTTGTTCGTTTGTCCACACTTTCCCCTCTATTCTTTACCATATATATATATATATATATGTGAAAATAAAATGGAAATTAATCCGACAGTATGAATAAGATATAATGAAAAAACAAACGATGTTTACAACTGAAATAGGCTCATCAAGAGAAAGTGTGCAAACCGTTTCGTCAAGAGAATTGGCCCGAAACGGTTTGCACACTTTCTCTTCTGATGAGCCTATTTCAGTTGTAAACATCGTTTGTTTTTCATTATATCTTATTCATATATATATATATATATATATATATATATATATAATATATATAATATACCAAGCGTGTTGGTAGATCCTTGCGGTGAGAAAAAACCCAGCAAACAGTTTGATTGTAAAAATATACTACCAAACATCAACCGGGGAGAAAAAAATTTTTGAAAAAAAGAAACGACCAAGATAGTCGTACCAACAAAAAATAATCTATTGGTACAGTTTTTGGCCAAAAGAAAAAAACAATTTATATGTATATATATGTATATAAGATATATATATATATATTCATATAACCGCTAGGAGAATAGCTAGTAAAAAGTAATAGTAAAAAGTGCTCAATACCTAAGTAGTGCAAATAATAAAGATAAATCTAATGAGTCAGACGAACCTACTATTAGTTTCGCTTAATGCTCTTCAGGGCTAAGATCTTAGCCCTGAAGAGCATTAAGCGAAACTAATAGTAGGTTCGTCTGACCCATTAGATTTGTCTTTATATATATATATATATATATATATATATATATATAATCTTAAAATCTTAACATTTTGACCGTCTCGTCTGATGATTGCAGTAAGCATGAAACTAATTGTAACGAGATATTAAATCCATACTTTCCCCTCTATTCTATACCACATTCTGTCGGATTTATTCCAATCCTCCTATCCTCATATATATATATATATATATATATATATATATATATATATATATATATAACCTGAGTGCTTGGGAAAATCTAGCATCAAATCGGAAAGAATGGCGTAAGACATGTTTCCCTAGACAAAAGAGCTTTGAAGAAAATAGACTGAAGCATCGAGATCAGCCCCGTCTAACTTTAAAACAAAAACATTTAACTCCCGCCTTAGAACATTTCATTTGTCAGTGTGGCTTCATAGCTTGCAGCAAGGCTTGGCTGCTATCACACTAGAGGAAACACAAAATGTCCTATTGATAGCATGCACAACTTGTGAGGAAACAAATCACTCACTGCTGTCACTCATCTATCATTCACGATTGAAGAATCCACCATATATATATATATATATATATATATATATATATATATGTGTGTGTGTGTGTGTGTGTGTGTAGTATAGTAAGAAATTTGAAAAAACACAGGTTTAAATAAAATAAGTGGTAAGTTTATTAGCCGACGCTGCAGTGTTTCGATCTGTTAAGTAGATCTTCTTCAGGGCATTTGTTGATACAAGGAAAAGTAAAAAATTATTATCACAGAATAACGAGAAAAACTGCGATAGTCCTTGTTTATCAATTTGTTCAAAATGTGAAGTTTGAGGAAGGGACGCTGGAAAGGTAGACGGTTGCCCTGAAGAAGATCTACTTAACAGATCGAAACACTGCAGCGTCGGCTAATAAACTTACCACTTATTTTATTTAAACCTGTTTTTTTTCAAATTTCTTACTGTACTACATACCGTCTGATTCACTTCCATCTCTTCACACACACACACACACACACACACATATATATATATATATATAATATATATGAATTCTGATTAACAACTTGGATTCTTTAAAATTGAAAGAATGGTTAGTTTCTGAGATGTGTTTTTGTGAGTGCGTTGTTCATTTGACCATTTCTGATATCTCTCTTGTGTTCTCGGATTCGTTGGTCAATGTGTCTAGATGTCTCTCCTATGTATTGTTTGTCGCAATCCAAACATTGAATGGTGTACACACCTGCACTGGACCTTGTGTGAGTGTTGTTATTCCTCCAAAACCATAAAAAATATTATTAATAACCAAAAAAACAACACTCACACAAGGCCCAGTGCAGGTGTGTACACCATTCAATGTTTGGATTGCGACAAACAATACATAGGAGAGACATCTAGACACATTGACCAACGAATCCGAGAACACAAGAGAGATATCAGAAATGGTCAAATGAACAACGCACTCACAAAACACATCTCAGATATATATATATATATATATAAGCAAAAAATATAACAGAAGATTTAGATTAGAGCCTATTTCAGGAAGCCTAGAGAAATGTCTACCCTTTCCAGTCATCAGATTTGCATCTGATGACTGGAAACACTAGACATTTACTCACCGGTTTCTGCTTACCACCGCATACCCCAGCCTCTATTTGGCCACCGTCATCAAGCAGCCAACTTGAACACAATACATCCGTTATTAGCGAATACTTACGAGCGGCGAGAAGAAGTGGTGAGACCTTCGCCAGTCTAACCATGTGGTCGGTCAGCGGTCTTTTGTCCCTATTTTTTACTTATATAAAGTTGCTCTGTGACTCTGACAATAAAAGCACACATTGAGCTCTGCAAACTACGACACTTAAAAAAAAAAAAACTTCTATGTCGTAAGAAAGATTTCTTAACCGGATTTTTAGATTATATTATATATATATATATATATATATATATTATATATATATATATATATGGGCGACTTAAATTAGCTTTCACCGCCAGCATAAAGCAATGATCGTCTGTTTACTGACTGGATCTCCTTGGTGATCGTAAATAATATATAAACGAATGTGTGTATAAAATAGTTTAAACACCGCTGCTTAAACGGCAGTTGTCAAATGACCGAGAGGTTAACGGATCGGGCTGATGAAAAGTCAGTCGGATTTCGCTCCTGGTCTAGAGGTAGTTGTTGTGTCTAGCCACACTGAAGGGACGGGAAACGTCGAAACTGTAAAGTTTTTAAATGCCACCCATGGCCAGTTGAAAAGGGCTGAAAGAAAGTCCTATGTTATGGAATCCTTTGGTAAGCGTATAAGTCATATCCTACGTATTGGTAAAGGTCCAGTGATTTAATCCTATGTCCGTCGTCCATGAATATCACAGTAATTAGTAGGGTCGGTTAAGTATTGTATCAGTCTCAGAGTACAGCCAGTGATTGGCCAAGAGATGGATCACATGATCTCGCCTAGTCTATAAGTAAGAGCGAGGATCTAGCACACACCTTATATACTCAAAAATCTCAACAGAAACACGGTGTCTAAATATATTTATTATATAACTGATACACAGGAGTTTTACATGTTATCTAAGTTTTTAATATTACATTAAGTTATTATTACTTTCAGGTAGTGATATCCATTGGCCATCCAGATCACCTGATCTAACCTCAGTGGACTATTTTCTGTGGGGTTACCTGAAAGATCGGGTATACGCAGGCAGGCCCTACACGACAGCGGAACTGAAAGAAAGCATCCGTAGAGAGATAACAGCTATTCCAGTTGATATGCTAAACCACACTTTACGTAATATGAGAAATCGAGCTCTCGAATGTTACCGTTATAATGGGACCATCTCAAGGAGATAATATTCAAATCTTAGATCACATGTAAAACTCCTGTGTACAAGTTATGTAATAAATATACTCAGTACTCTGTGTCACTTTTGTAGTCTGAGAAAATAGCATTTAAAATGTGTCCCATCATTATGGGCTGCCCTGTATATTATGAATTATTTTCTAAATGTAGACATATCAACAAATTACTCTTGTGTCATTTACCTCCTACCCAGTTAATACCATATTTACGCCTCAATTTAAAAAGATATCTTTTTTTTTTTTTTTACATCTGAATGTTGTGTGCATTAAAACATAAGCATGTTAAGTTTTTGAATAAAAGTCTTGCGTAAAAAGACTCAATCACGAGAATACTGATCACAATATCTAACCACTTTTTTACTATTCCCTTGTCTGAGGATTGCATAATACGCATGAAACTTGAATAACTGTTATATAGTCCCATATTTTTGTATTTTAGGTTTTAAACCTGCCCTACTAATTTAGCATTGAGCACTTTTTTATGCAAATGTTTTTTTATTTGCTATCCTTATATATATATATATATATATATATATATATATATATATATATATATATATATATGTAACATTTAAAAAAAAATTCATTTCAATAAAAATGCCATAACAAGACGACAACTACTTCAGTTCCAGTGTTTTTCTTTTGAAGAGATTTTATCTCGAAATATTAAGAATAAATCACAGGTTAACAAACAACACCATTGTTACCTTATTTTTTCTTTACATCTGCATTGTGATAGTCTTCAAAATCAACCTCCAAAACAATATATATATATATATATATATATATATATATATATATATTATATATATATATATATATGAGTATAGATGAAAGGATATGAAAACAACACAATATGCTGTTAAAGTGAAAATATTTTATATCATATTCATAGCTAATATTGAACAATATTTCGATTTATAAAAATCATCTTCAGAGCTTGTTTTACTCCGGACTTAACAACTGCGGAGACGAAAATAATATTAATTCAAAACGAAAACAAATAATATGAATTCAAAACGAAAACATTGATGTTGCTGACCGAGAAACGCGTGGGCGGATGTGCTTATATTTGAAACTACCGCATAACTTTTTTGCAACATCAATGTTTTCGTTTTGAATTCATATTATTTTCGTCTCTGCAGTTGTTAAGTCCGGAGTAAAACAAGCTCTGAAGATGATTTTTATAAATCGAAATATTGTTCAATATTAGCTATGAATATGATATAAGATATTTTCACTTTAACAGCATATTGTGTTGTTTTCATATCCTTTCATCTATACTCATACCGTCGGATTCATTTCCTTTCTATTATATATATATATATTATATATATATATATATATATATATATATATAAGGAAAAACTTAAAAATCCGGTCTCTACAGGTGCATATTGGGACCCTGGTTTACTAATATTTTGAAGTACTTTCCTCTTTCTCGAAGGTTTATGATAGACTGACTGTTTGTTTGCTTGTCTGTGTTCTTTTTTCGGGACCATGTGGTGTTCTGTTCAGCCTGGTGGTTTTGGCTTGTTGTTTTTGATGTTGTTGTTGTTGTTCTCTTTTTTTTGCTGTCCCTTTTCTTTGCGAATCATTTCAACAAATCAGAACACACATTAAGCAACTTAAAATGCATCCTGATAGCTCACAACTTTCCATCAACCCAAATACGCAAACAAAAAGAAACAAAATAGATAGTTCATTTTAATTCACACATACACACAGGGTTTTTTTTGCTTGATTTCACTTTTCCACATACAGTCAGCATACCTTGATAAAGGGTGAAGATTAATAAATATTCTTATTCTATATATTTGTTTAATATCTTTTATTCTTTCTATTTAAGCTTACCTTTTAAAAGTTCAACGATAATGCTTCTGTTGCTATTTAATTTAAAGACAATTTGGTGTACGTAGTTCCTTACTTTCTGTAAAAAACAATTACTTCGATTTCATGGATGACCTTCGCTGGATTTTGCAATTGTCACATCTTATGTGGCGGCATAAATTGTTGACAGACCCCGTAGCGAGGATTCAAGGGTCCAATGGCTTCCAGATCAGGGAGTGGAAAAAATACCAGTAACGGTTATAGCTTGTTGCCCCCCCCCGAGACGCGAATCTCGCGCGTCACGTGATTTAGTTAGTTTAGATTTTAGTTTCAAACTCAGATTGAAGCAGAGAGCACGTGCATCTCTCTGTTGAGGGTCTTGTTAACTTTCCCGCGCGGAAGAACATGGGCTAGAGTAATAAATCTTGATCAAGGGAAAAAAATGTCTTGTGATTTAATTAATTGCATGACTAAAAAGTTAGCCTTAAAAAGAAGCCCTTAAAAGAAGTCTTTAGAAGAAACAGTTAGAAGAACATAGCAACCAGACGACAGGATGACGGCCAAAGAAGAAGAGAAAAAATGGCGACTATAAGTAGTAAAGAAACGAAGTAACAAGTAAATCTCTAATCGACTCTTTATCTGTCTCTCTCTATCACCCGAGTTTCCTCTCTCGGACCATATGACCTTTAGGCACCCCTTTTGCGGTCTCGTTTCATTAGGACATTTTTTTCATTTACACCGGTTAGGGGTTAGGGTTAGGGTGAGGGGTTAGGGTTAGGGGTTAGTTTTATAATAAAAAAAACTCTAATAATCATCTGTTAACAAACAACCGGATATTGACGGTATAAATGAAAAAAATGTCCTTGTGAAACGAGACCGAAAAAGGGGTGCCTGAAGGTCATATGGTCCCCTCTCTCATATATATACCCAATGGTCGACGATGGGGTATATAACACTTTACACTATAACAGCAATTAATTTCAATTATTCCCAATTTTTTTTCCAAGATATAAAAATCGCGTAAAAAATTACCAAAAAAAATTGGAGTAATAAAACTGTTTTTAATTTAACCAACGGAGTCGGCCTGATACCAAAATGGTATTATATGCTGGGCTACGGCATCTAGGAGTAAAGTTGAAAAATGTGACATACTAATATTCATTATTAGAGATTATTTACCAGGGTTTATCCGAGGTTTCAATTTGCTTACGGTAAATTTTGTTTATTAAATGGTCACACATATAAGAAGTGAGCAGGCTCATCTTTGCTTAACTTCCTTGATATAGCAGGAATTGATGCTTTCAGTGTGACTTATGGCTGAAAGTCAAAACATAATTTAGTTGTTTTAGTTTTTTAATGATAAAATCCGTCACGAAAATTCACTTGAAATCTAAATATAAAGTTGCATGGTTGTTTAATGTTTTTAGACTGCTATGATGCCAAAGAGAACATGGCTGCGATTATTGTGTAATGTTTGCTTTGCCTATCTTTAAAGGCTTAGGGGTGAGAGAGAGAGAGAGAGAGAGAAGAGAGAGAGACAGACAGACAGACAGACAGACGGGAGAGAGAGAGAGGGAGAGAGAGAGGGATAGAGAAAGGGAGGGAGGGAGAGAGTCGGGGAGAGAGTGACGGGGGAGAGAGAGAGACAGACAGACAGATGGGAAAAAGAGAGAGAGAGAGAGAAGGGAAAGAAGAGAGGAAAAGAGAAAAGGACAGAGAAAGAAGAGAGAGACAAAGAAGAGAAAGAAAAAGCAACGTGAGAGAGAGAGAGAGAGAGAGAGAGAGAGAGAGAGAGAGAGAGAGAGAGAGAGAGAGAGAGAGAGAGAGTTCAAAACGAAAGAAGATGACTATGAGAAAAAGACGGCTCGAAGGATGAAAAGAAACAGAAAAGAGAAAAAAAAAAATCTTCTTCTTCTTCTTCTTCTTCTTCTTCTTCTTCTTCTTCTTCTTCTTCTTCTTCTTCTTCTTCTTCTTCTTCTTCACACTTATCCTTTCCTTTTCTTTCTTTTCCTTTCTTCTTTAATACTTTGCACATTAAAGAATTATTACCCCCGCTTTTTTTTCAACAAATTCTTTATTTACCATTTCTCTCTCTCTCTCTCTCTCTTCACTCTCTCTCTCACTCTCTTCTCTCTCTCTTCATCTCTTTTTTTTTTTCTTTTTTTTTAACTTTTGTTTTCTGTTTTTGTTTTGCTTTTTCAATTTTGCATCTTCAGAAACCTATCGTCACTTCTTGGTCGCCATCTTTCTTTCTACCTCCCCTCCCCTCTCCATTGTTAATCAACAAGTTTCCCCCCTCCCAGCATTTCACTTCTTCTCCTCCTCCTCTCCCCTTCTCTTTCCCTCCCCCTTCTCTTTTATCTCTACCTTTTTTTTCCACCTCATCTCGCCCCCTCCCTCCCACCGAACTTCATTTCATCAAAGTTGACAAAGAGGACACCGAAGTCCGACAACTACCACTCTCTTCCTGTACAAAAGCCACCTGTAGCTAACATCTCTATTGCTAATGATGCGGATGGTGAGAAGCATCTTTGTCACCATCACCGCCATCATCAGCAGCATCATCAGCGTCATCGATATCACTGGAAGTGCGGTCACTACTAGCACTCATACTACTACTGGTACTACTACTACTACTACTACTTGGAGATTTCGATCAACTCCGTTGTCATTAGTTGAGGAGTCGCGAGGGAGACGAGAGCAGGCGGTCGCAATACGTTCACTCTCTTCATAAAAAAAAGAAAAAAGAAAAGAAAAGAAAAAGAAAAGAATATCTTGTTCGAATCACACTGAAGGAGTAGGAGGCAGCATCATGAGGAGGAGGAAGGGATAAGATCGCTTACGTTGAGACTTCGTGACACACTCACACACACACACACACACACACGGACGCGCACACACAGACACACACACACGCACACACACACACACACACACACACACACACACACACACGCATACACATACACGCACACTTGCGGGAAAACACGCACGTACCCATCAAACATATCACAAACACAGAAATAGATATATATATATATATATAACATAAGGATGAATATAGAATATAAACATATAGATAAAAAAGAATATAAACAATAATATACAAAAAGAATATACACATACACGCATATTTGCGCATATATACCAATAATATCACACACACACACACACACACACACACACACACACACACACACACACACACACACACACACACATATATATATATAATATATATATATAAAACAATAACTACATATAACAATTAAAAAAAGAATATAAACGATAATATACAAAAAGAACATATATATATCTTTATATATTTTGTACATACGCAAATACATACATACGCACATACACATACGCAAACACGTGCATACACACCCAAAATATCACAAATACAGCTATAACAACAACAGCAACAACAACATATAACAATAAAACAGAATATAAAGAAAGTTATATAATACATATATAACAAAATTATATATATATATATATATATATATATATATACTTTGTACATAAAGAAATTTTGAAATAAATTAATCATGACTCTTATATACACCCACCTGAAATCTGCGCAGGTGCACAAAACTATAGATATGTATATATGTGTATGTGTGTGTACGTATATGGGTGAGCATATGTATACAGCAAACAAGTTGACAAGTATATAACTTTATCTAAAATCACGATAACGCACACAACATTTTCCATATGAATATATAAGTCCAAAAATATAATTATTATTATTATTATTATTATTATTATTATTATTATTATTATTATTATTAACGTCATCTTCATCATCATTATTGGAACTTGGCTTAAAGAAAGACAAATTCATGTATGTGCACAGTTTACAGAAGGTGTACTGGTCAAATGACAGAAGTATATAAAGATGTACATATTATAAGAATGTAAAATAGTTAAAAAAGAACCAATTATAGGTATATTTATACATACATACATACATACATACATACGTGTATATGCATAAGACAAGAGATATTTTGTGAATGTGAATACGCGCTTTCCGTGTGAAAGTACATATACAAAAAACAAATACATATAAATAAAAATACAACAAAAAACACATATACCAAAAAGAAACAAAAAACTTCAGATGATTGAATAAAACACACACACGCACACAAACACAAACACACACACGAACACACACACACACACGCACTCAAACACGCACTGTCACACACATACACACACGCAACAAAAACAAAAAGAAAGAAAAAAGAAAGAAAGAAAAAAGAAAGCAAATACATACACAGTACAAAAGACGGATATTCACATTTCAAGTGGTAATATCTATATTTATAT
Source organism: Doryteuthis pealeii (assembly GCA_023376005.1). NCBI lineage: Eukaryota > Metazoa > Mollusca > Cephalopoda > Myopsida > Loliginidae > Doryteuthis > Doryteuthis pealeii. The sequence goes on from CM042163.1 coordinate 61,898,741, forward strand.
CTATACATCTAACAAAAAACACAAGCTCTTATATGGATACGTCAAACCAAACAACACTGCATTATATAAATAATATAAGTAGATTTTGTCTATTAACATAACTTTCAATATTTAAACATTTAAAAAATAAAAAAACCCAAAAAACCCCAAAAACGGAATAAAGAAGACAGAAAGTTCATTTATGATTTAAAATTATCTGCTGTTTGGAAAGTTTTACCTCATCTGAAAGTATTTTCATTGTTTCTGAAAATTTCTATAAAAAAACAACAACCCCCACCCCACAAAAAAAACCTAACTTATATATATTTTTACCATTACTTATCACTTGCGAATACACTACATGGAAAAGAGAAGCAATCACACGGACCAGGCTGTAGTAAGCACTGATATGTAGATATACATTTTTTTACAATATTTATATATATATATATCATATATACCCGAACGCGCACACTTGTCTATATATGTGTACATACGGGCATTATGTCGAATGGAATAAATACTACGGAGGGTAAGTATATTCTTACTTATATCTTATTTCTGAGGTGTATTTTTTTTTTTTACTTTTTTTGGTGGGTGGAGAGAGAGAGAGAGAGAGAGAGAGAGAGAGAGAGAGAGAGAGAGAGAGAGATGTAGGTGTATCTGAGTGCTAGAGGGCGCTTGAACTTTATAAATTATCCTTTATCTTTTTTTAAAAATCATACGTGACGAGAAATAAAAGAGTGAGATAGATTGATAGATATATTGATGAGAGTGATATATATATATATATATATATATATATATATATATATATATATATATATGTGTGTGTGTGTGTGTGTGTGTGTGTGTAATATACAAAACTTATTGGTAAACACTTGCGGTAAGAAAAAACCCGGCAAATACCTTGATAGTAAAAATATACTACCAAACTTCCTCTGGGTAAAAAATGGAAAAAAAAAAAAGAAAAAGATCAAGATGGTCGTACCAACCGAAAATAATCGATTAATACAATAACACTTGGCCAAAAGAAATATATATATATATATATATATATATATATATTATATATATATATATATATATATATATATATATAAACCGCTAGGGTTATCTAAAGCTAAAATGTAAAAAGTGCTCAATACCTAAGTAGAGCAAATAATCATAATAATAATAGTCAGATTCTTAGCCTGATGAGCTACTAAGCGAAACTATTAGTATTTATATCTGACGCATTAGGTTTAACTTTATATATATATATATATATATAGAGAGAGAGAGAGAGAGAGAGAGAGAGAGAGAGAGAGAGAGAGAGAGAGATTTCTTCGAATATTTCATCAATTTTACTTAAGCTCAAGAGAGAGCGAGATATTTGTATAAATAGATGGATAGATACATACATATAGAGAGGGGGTATTATGTATGTATGTGTTTGTGTGTGTGATAGACACAAGCGTATTCTGTGTGTATGCACGAGAAAGAGAGAGAGAGAGAGGGAGAGAGAGAGAGAGAGAGAGAAGAGAGAGAGAGAGAGAGAGAGAGAGAGAGAGAGAATTTTGTGTATGTGCGTTTGCGTGTGAGAGACAAGTGTATTGTGTATATGTATGTGTCTGTTCGTGTGTGGTATATATATATATATATATATATATATATGTGTGTGTGTGTGTGTGTGTGAGAGAGAGAGAGAGAGAGGAGAGAGAGAGAGAGAGAGAGAGAGAGAGAGAGAGAGAGAGAGAGAGAGAGAGAGAATTTTGTATATGTGCGTTTGCGAGTGAGAGACAAGGGTATTGTGTGTTTTTGTGTGTGAGTATGTTTTCGTGTATGTGTGATTATATAAATATATACATATATATATATGAGGTTAAGTAAACAAACAAATGTGTTTATTTTTTATATGGCTTTAAGCCGACAATTTTTGGAGTATATGTGCTTAATTGAAGTCATACCTAATTTTGAAAATTAATCAGTTAATAATTAATGAATTTAGACGGGCATATATGTTCAAATGTAAGGCTAAACAAATCGAGAAAATGTCAATCCCTGAATATACATATATATGGAGAGAGAGAGAGAGAGAGAGAGAGAGAGAGAGAGAGAGAGAGAGAGAGAGAGAGAGAGAGAATCTAATGTCAATCCCTGAATATATATATATGGAGAGAGAGAGAGAGAGAGAGAGAGAGAGAGAGAGAGAGAGAGAGAGAGAGAGAGAGAGAGAGAGAGAGAGAGAGAGAGAGTCTAAGCTGTTACTGTATATTAAATGTGAATTCAAATTCCCTACAGGTTTGACACCGGCTCAACGTAGAAATGATCAGAATAAAAACAAAAGGTTGTCTAAAGAAAAACAAATAAAACCACAATGTACACTAACACATACAACACTCTGACACATTTTACACCACGGACACAAATAGAGATAATCAAAAGCTGTATACATACACATCAACATCGAATAGACTTCTTTCTTTAACTCTGGTGTTTGGATATCTATCTATCTATCTATCTATACATACATATATAAAAGGCAGTTTGTGTGTATGTATGTCCAGAGGAAACTATGAAAAGAAAACAATTAACGACAAAGTAAATATATATACACATTCACTATCACCAGAGCTAGCTTTTTGTGCAAAAATAAATAAAGTCTGATTTATATTAGTGAAGATAATTGAAAAATAAAATTTAAATCATAATAGCATAGAATTTTTTTGCATTTAATATTTCACATTAATTTTTCTTTTTGGAGTGGCTGGATCAACGCAAGGTCTTTTTTTTACGTGGGATTTTAATTGGGCATTCTACGAGGAAGATCCAACTTGCGATTCAATAATAATGGATCTGCGAGACTACCCTTTTTTTTTTTTTTTACCTCCACCACCAACCAGGCAAAGCTCGGTAGCAACAGCTTCTAGTCTATCTATAAAGGGCAGTTGGTGTATGTATGTCCGGATGACACTACTAAAATAAAACAATTAACGACAAAGTAAAAATATCACCGGTTCTTGCTTTTTATGCAAAAATTATGAGAGATTTGATTTATATTCGAAGATATTTAAAAATTAAAATATACATAGAAATAGCATTGAAATTCTACTTTAAAATATCCAGCATTTCTAAATCTCAAAAGTAAACAAATCAGTACACCAGGGCTTTTTCCTCTGTCTCTACCACGTCGATGCTGGGTATCCGCTTCTCGTACATATATAAAGGGCAGTTATGTATGTATGTATGTCCGGCTAAAACTAGGAAAATAAAACAATTAACGACAAAGTAAATATATATACACATTCACTATAACTGAAACTAGCTTTTGTGTTAAAATTTATGAGGATTTGATTTATATTTGAAGATTAGATATCACCAAAATAGGTCACGTGGTCAGTTTAGGCCATATTGAAGGAAGAAACGTAAATATTTTTGAACTTTTAAAAAAATCTCGCAAAAAAGAAATAACGAACATAAAGAGTTGTTACAGTTAATTAAAAGATCAAATTATCCGATTGGGGAAAATTATTCATCGTTATCGTGAAAAATAAGTAAAACAGTCCGTTTATTTACAACACGGTCAATTTCTTTACTGATATTTTTTTAGCAGAATTCCGTATTTATGGTTCTTTTATTAAAAAGTTCTCGCATTGAAACTTATAAAAATCTTTTAATATAATTATTTAGACTCTTATCTTTATAGAAAAAAAAAGCAAAAATCGTTTTTTGTCGGTTCATTTTTTCGTATTTCATAAAATAAAATAGGGGGGGGGGTAGACCTCGTAAAAATATTTTCCCTAATATATTTTAGAAAAAAAAACTATTTCAGACATATTTTCATCAAAAGTTAGTTGATTTTTCATAGAATTTTTAAAAAAGCCTCTAGTAACTTGTTTTTGGTTACGTTAAATTTCAATTGATTTAATGGTGCAAATATGTAAACATTGTTTTTCGTTTATAATTTTCATTATTTCCGTCAGCTGAATTAAAAAAAAAAATAATCAGGAGTTTTTTTAATGCTTCTTCTTTTGAATGGACAAAAAATTTTCAAGATAATATTAACATTTAGGTAAGTTTTATTGTGTTAAATATAGGGGGGGGGGTGTACATTTCACAGGGAAAATTGGTGGTACCTATTGAAGATATTTCATAATAAAAATATTGAATTCCACTGTACTGTCGACAGCCTCATGTATATCTTTTCTTTTTTAATTGTAAATTATTGAAAAATTTATAATTTCTAACTATATTGTTATCTGTGAGGTCATTCCCTCTACCCATGCGACGCCGGGTAGTCCCTTCTAGTACACATATTAAGGGCAGTTAGTGTGTATGTATGTATGTATGTACGGAGGAAATTACGAAAATAAAATTGTTAACAACAAAGTAAATATATATATACACATTCACTGTTACTGAGTATAGCTTCATTTGAACTATATTTGTGAAGATATTTAAAAATTACAATAGCATTAAAATTTCACTTAAATAAATGCGTGAATCTCAAAGTTAAACAAATCAATCGATTAACATAAAGTCTTTTTACATAGGGATCTTTATGCGGAATCCAGCAAGGATTGAACTCGCAATTTCAGTAGTAACGAATACTGCAAGACTAGCTTGCTAACCATTACACAATGTTCTTTTTTTTTTGAATTGGAAATGATTTTTACAGTAAAAATGCTTTGTCAATGATTTTTACATTGAAAATGCATTGGGAAGGTTTTTTTTTTTTACTATAAAAATGCTTTGGAAATAATTTTTACTATAAAAATGCATTGCCATTGATTTTTACTATGAAAATGCATTGGAAATGTTTGTTTTTTTACCATAAAATGCATTGGAAATGATTTTTAACTATAAAAATGCATTGAAATGATTTTTACTATAAAAATGCATTGAAATGATTTTTACTATAAAAATGCATTGGACAATGATTTTTACTATAAAAATGCATTGGACAATGATTTTTACTATAAAAATGCATTGGAAATGATTTTTATAGTAAAAATGCATTGGAAATGATTTTTACTATAAAAATGCATTGACATAAAGAAAGAAATACAAGAAAGAAAAAAAATCAAAGCAAGGAAGAATATAACTTTCATAAAACTCTGATGACAAATTTTTTTGTCATTGGGATATCAACCTTCGCGGGTTATTTAACTCTTTGCCAACCAAATTTTCCCCTACGGCAGTACCAAATTTTCTTGGTATTTTTTCACTGTATGGTTCCCTATAGCAAAAGGACCAGTTCTAGGGTTGGTTCACAGACAAAACAAAAGATGGCAGGAGTGTTCATGTAGTGATTTTTCAAGTGTAAACAAGTAAAAAGCGCGGGAGCCGCTGCCAGTGGTTTACGGTAGGATCATAGTAGTGGCATGCCGTTGCGAGCGGTTTAAAGTAAGCAAAGAGTTAATAACAAAAAAACCCTTGTAGAAAAACAGTAGTGGTACTATTTACCCCATAGCTGGAGGATAAGCGGGCTTAGTACCTTTTCTGTTTATATTTGCCAACCACTCCGCACGAGTAGGATGTGACACACGGTCAATTTCTTATGTGTGAATCCAGAGTTTTCGATCTCTTAGATTGGTTGCCTAACCAAGGTTAAAGAGTCAAGTTTGCCCTACTATTTACCCATAGTTGTAGTACTTTCTTGCTTGATGGTTACAAAAGCTTGACTTATCGAGGATCGAACTCGTTGTCAATAGCTTTCTGTCTTTTTGTTTGTTTATCTAACCCTTTCTATCACCCCCACCCAATAAAAACAAAACAAAAACAGATTTAAAAGAAAATTAATTGATTTTTACTCATGTGCGTAAGTTGATTTGTAGGTGGATGGGACTGATCGATTTGCTTGCGTGGTAAGATAATTTTTTCATTAATACTCAAATATATATATATATATATATATATATATATATATATATATATATATATATATATGTTTAAATTCGAATGGTTTAAAAACTACCGACTTAAGTAGTTCCTACCATCGTTCTGTATTTTTATTTAGTTTCCTCGCTTATAAATTATCACTCCACTATCCCAAAGATTTATGGTTTTCCCAAAACCCATAAACCAAATATTCCTCTAAGACCAATCATCTCTGGTATTGGTTCTGCCCCCCATAATATTGCCAAATTCTTAGCCAAAACCCTATTCCCTTTATTATGTACTATTAGCGATGCACATATAATTAATTCTGGCTCACTTCTCAACAAATTAACCAACATCAATATAAAAAACAAATCCTTAGCTAGTCTTGATATAAAATCTTTGTTTACTAATATACCGGTAGACAAATGCTTAAAACAATTACAAAATCACCTATCAAAAATTAACATTAACTTACCTCTATCCATCTCTAATATATATATATATATATATATATATATATATATATATATATGAGTATAGATAAAAGGATATGAAAACAAGACAATATGCTGTTAAAGGGAAAAGATTTTATATCATATTCATAGCTAATATTGAACAATATTTCGATTTTATAAAAATCATCTTCAGAGCTTGTTTATACTCCGTACATCAAGAGCGGAGACGAAAGTGATATTAGGTTTTCGTTTTGAATTCATATCACTTTCGTCTCCGCTCTTGATAATACGGAGTATAAACAAGCTCTGAAGATGATTTTTATAAAATCGAAATATTGTTCAATATTAGCTATGAATATGTTATAAAAATGTTTTCACTTTAACAGCATATTCTGTTGTTTTCATATCCTTTTATCTATACTCATAAATACAATTGCATGTTCGTAGTATATAGATAATGTAAAACAATTTTATTAATAATTGATGTTTAAATTAAAAAATATAATCACGGAGAATGTGACGTAAATAGTAAAGGGAATTGTGACTTGTGTAGTGATATAGTCTCGGTTACAGACAGACAAACACAAGATGTTAACGGTCGTACTTTTTAGGAAAACGAGTATTAATATAGTTTATTATATTGATTCTTTCCTTATGTAAATTGTATTAAACACTTGGAAGTTAGTTCTGATGGTGAGGCTCCACTTCTGGAGCTCTTGGGAGAAACTAGTTCAATATGTAAAAAGTATAATAATTTTGATTTAACTCATTCACGCTCTCTTTCCTTCTTTCTCACTTTCTCTCTTTCCTTTTGTATCAAAATTTTCAAGGAATGCAGCATTGAAGAAGCACATGCAAAAGCACACATGGGGGGAACCATTTTTCTTTCCAATGTGTGGGTCATTATTTTCAGAGAATTTCCAGTTGACAAGTCACCTGCAGATTGTCATCTGGAATAAACATGAAAAACTGCCTTTATTATAGATGTAGCCGTCCTAATGATTATGGCCTCTGTAGAACTGAGCATGAAAAAATTACAAGACCTCAAGAATGACCTAAAAACAATTTGGTCATTGAAAGAAATTAATATCATACCAGTTGTTGTAGCGGCAAAATGGTTAGTGAAGAAAATACTTTGAAATAATACTAGGTAAACCAAGCTGCTATGAAGTACAAATAGCAACTGGGCAATTCCATCTCAGATCATCCAGAAAAAAAGTAAAATTATCACCCACCCTCTTCAATTTTTCTGAAATTTTGTAAAGGTTTGTTGAAGTTTGAAGTCTTATTTCTACCCACGCTTAAGAGAAAGTTAAAACCATGAATCTCTCTCTCTCTCTCTCTCTCTCTCTCTCTCTGAGATATGATATGATATAAAATCTTTTCACTTAACAGCATATTGTGTTGTTTTCATATCCTTTTATCTATACTCATACCGTCGGATTCATTTCCTTTCACTTAACTTATATATATATATATATATATATATATATATATATATATATATAATATATATAAAGTAATGGTAATTTGCTTGAAGCATTGTTAAGTATGTTAGAAAATAATAAAATTCGAAGGCAATACAATGCGTAAAAAAAAAAAAAAGTAAAAAAAAAAGACAAAAAGACAAAATAAGACAAAATAAAGACAAAAAGATGTTTTTGTCTTTTTTTTTTTTACGCATTGTATTGCCTTCGAATTTATTATTTTATATATATATATATATATTAAGGAAAAACTTAAAAATCCGGTCTCTACAGATGCATATTGGGACCCTTGTTTACTAATATTTTGAAGTACTTTCCCCTTTCTCGAAAGTTTATGATAGACTGACTGTTCATTTGCTTGTCTGTGTTCTTTTTTTGGGACCATGTGGTGTTCTGTTCAGCCTGGTGGTTTTGGCTTGTTGTTTTTGATGTTGTTGTTGTTGTTCTCTTTTTTTTTTTTCGAATCTTTTCAACAAATCAGAACACACATTAAGCAACTTAAAATGCATCCTGATAGCTCACAACTTTCCATCAACCCAAATACGCAAACAAAAAGAAACAAAATAGATAGTTCATTTTAATTCACATACACACACAGGATTTAAACACAGATCTAGATCTGTAACGCATACAAATACTCACATAGCAGTTCACCACAAACAAACACAGCAACCCAGCACGTTAACTACTAAGCCACGACGAACCCCTTTGCTTGTGGTGAAGAGGTTGGGTAAATACAGATATGGTTTCAAATAATTAATGATAATCTTTTGTAAAAGATAACTATTCTTAATACAAAGAATTTACATAGATGGAACCGGTGCTTTGAGCGTGTATTGCTCAAAAATCAATATGCTCTGAATTATATGTTGCTCATCTTAGCCAAGTAATCGCCAAAAACATTACATATTGAGCGCTAGTACCAACCTATGTGTATCAGGCCCTGTCATCACCTCAGATAAATAATGAACAATTTGGTTTTGATTCATAAGATATGAATGCATGTATTCAAATGTTCTGCCATGTCATCACCTCAGATAAATAATGGATCATTCCATTTTGATTCATAAGATACGGTAGGTGTGGCGCTCCACCTCAGTGAAAACAATCTCCCAGGTTTAGCGCTGGCAAAAAGGGGATAGACTCCCTCACTGTCCGGTTGATACCGACAATAGGCCACTCCGACAACTTTTAACTGTACTTTAAACACCGCTTACTTATTGGTCTCGTGTCGCATCCTGTACGAGTAGAGCGTGAAGGGGAGGTGCGGTTGATACACATGAAACAGTAATTACAAATCTTAAAAAGGAAAAGTAGCTGAAATATAGGATTCAACAAAAATTAGTCAATTTAATGAATGCGTGACTGGATTTTGAAAATAAATGAATCTTTTTTTTACTTAGAATATAATGAAAATGGATTTGTTTTGTAGGTGTTTCTTGCTTGTCAACTAAGTTTAAAGGTCAAATGAGTACGATGGTCTTTTGACGAAGGAGAAGTATGGATGAGCAGACATGATAAAATTTGATATCACTCACAAAGTAAAGTTAATTCTCATAAGATGGAATATTATAGAAAAAAACAACTTTTCATTAATAATGCTTACATACTATAGACACATGTACGATCTCTCCCTCTCTCTCTCTCTCTCTCTCTCTCTCTCTCTCTATATATATATATATATATATATATATATATATATATATACATATATATATATTTATGTATATATATGTGTGTGTATATATATATGTGTATATATGTATGTGTGTGTGCATATGTGTATATATATGTGTGTGTGTATATATGTGTACATATATAAATGTGTGTGTGTGTGTATATATGTGTACATATATAAATGTGTGTGTGTGTGTATATATGTGTATATATATGTATGTGTGAGTGTATATGCATATATATGTATGTATGCGTGTATATATGTATATGTGTGTATATATATGCGTGTGTGTCTATACTGTCGGATATAATTCCCTATTTCCCTATTTACTCACACACACACACATACACACACACACACACACACACACACACACACATATATATATATATATATATATTATACTAAAGCTGAACGGATCAATGTTTGTCTACTAAAGGTTTTTTTACTGGTTTAATGACACGAAAGTTATAATGAATTATTCCTTACTTTTAGGGTTGAGTTATGTTTGAAAAAATCCATTTTACTTGGTTCTAATTAGTTGTAATTTACATTTAAGTAAAAAACTGACTGACTGAGAGAGAGAGAGAGAGAGAGAGAGAGAGAGAGAGAGAGAGAGAGAGAGAGAGAGAGAGAGAGAGAGAGAGAGAGGGGGGACAGACAGACAGACAGACAGACAGACAGACAGACATGGGAATCCATGCTGTCCGCACGACTTGATGTTGATGTTGATGATGAGTAATAGTGTCGATGTCC
>CM042163.1:61913960-61973960 GCA_023376005.1 Doryteuthis pealeii
TGGGACGGCTACATCTATAATAAAGGCAGTTTTTCATGTTTATTCCAGATGACAATCTGCAGGTGACTTGTCAACTGGAAATTCTCTGAAAATAATGACCCACACATTGGAAAGAAAAATGGTTCCCCCCATGTGTGCTTTTGCATGTGCTTCTTCAATGCTGCATTTCTTGAAAATTTTGATACAAAAGGAAAGAGAGAAAGTGAGAAAGAAGGAAAGAGAGCGTGAATGAGTTAAATCAAAATTATTATACTTTTTACATATTGAACTAGTTTCTCCCAAGAGCTCCAGAAGTGGAGCCTCACCATCAGAACTAACTTCCAAGTGTTTAATACAATTTACATAAGGAAAGAATCAATATAATAAATATATTAATACACGTTTTCCTAAAAAGTACGACCGTTAACATCTTGTGTTTGTCTGTCTGTAACCGAAACTATATCACTACACAAGTCACAATTCCCTTTACTATTTACGTCACATTCTCCGTGATTATATTTTTATTTAAACCTCAATTATTGATAAAATTGTTTTACATTATCTATACTAGCAAATATATGCACCCTCCGGGTGCAAGTATTTTAGTTAAATTTTATTATAAAATATGATATTAAATTAGAAAGGCTAATGAAACTGAATAAGAATGTAGATAAAAAGATTTTGAACAGAGGGGGTATAATTGAAAAATAGAACAACTTTGAAACTAACTCTTCCATCATTTTCCGTTACTCCCGTCTTTCATTGGTAAATTTTCCTAATTAACTGTTTACAGTTATTTCTTCTTGTTAAGGGATTTCTTTTAAGATTTATTGAAGAGATTTTGCTCATATTCAATAAGATAAAACAAACAATTAGAAATCAATAATACTAAGCATATATTTATTAAAATCAATTTTTTTAGGATCAATATGCAAATTAGCCTTCCCATTCATACTGTAAACCTCTATTTTGTTGTATATATAAATACAATTGCATGTTATTAGTATGTAGATATGGTCAACAGTGTAAGTAATGTAAAACAATTTTATTAATAACTGAGGTTTAAATAAAAAAAATCATGGAGAATATGATGTAAATAACTAAAGAATTGTGACTTGTATAGTAATATAGTTTCGGTTACAGACAGACAAACCCACAATGTCCATTATAATAAGATACTACGAACATGCAATTGTATTTATGAGTATAGATAAAAGGATATGAAAACAAGACAATATGCTGTTAAAGTGAAAACATTTTATAACATATTCATAGCTAATATTGAACAATATTTTGATTTTATAAAAATCATCTTCAGAACTTGTTTATACTCCGTCTTATCAAGAGCGGAGACGAAAGTGATATGAATTCAAAACGAAAACCTAATATCACTTTCGTCTCCGCCCTTGATAGTACGGAGTATAAACAAGCTCTGAAGTTGATTTTTATAAAATCGAAATATTGTTCAATATTAGCTATGAATATGATATAAAATCTTTTCACTTTAACAGCATATTGTGTTGTTTTCATATCCTTTTATCTATACTCATACCGTCGGATTCATTTCTTTTCTTTTAATTGTATTTATATATATTAACAAATTAGCGGTTTACAATGTGAACGGGAAGACTAATTTGCATATTGATATCAAAAGTTTTATTTTAATAAATATATGCTTAGTATCATTGATTTCTAATTGTTTGGTTTTATTATAATGAAAATGAGCAAAAATCTCTGGGATAAACCTTAAAAGAAATCCATTAAGAAGATATAACTGTCATTTCATTCTTTACTTCCTATTTTAACAAAATAGTTAAATTAGAAAAATTTAGCAATGAAAGACGGGGAGCGATGGAAAATGATGAAAGAGTTAATTTCAAATTTGTTCTATCTTTCGATTATAAAAATTTCAAATGATTTTATCTGCACTCTTATTTAGTTTCATTTGTCTTTCTAATTTAATATATTTAATTACATCAAAACTTAAATACTTGCACACGGAGAGTGCATATACTTGCATGTATTATTAATGAATTTAGTTATCAGCACGAAGCAAATAGTCGATCGTGTGATAGCTCGTAACTCGGAAAACTCGTAAGTTGGGTCACTCGTATGTCAAGGTGTATTGTATTTATATAAAAAAAAAACTTTGCTCAAGGCATTTTTCGTGATTTTGTTTTCAGTAGCGTTTCATTTTTTCTTTTGTTTCTTTTTCTTCGTCTTTGACTTTTTTTTGATTTCTTTTTGTTGTTTTTCTTTTTTTTTTTCTTTGATCTTCTTTCTTTCTTTTCTTTTTTCTTTTTCTTTTCTTTCTTTTTCTTTCTTTTTCTTTCTTTGTAAAACCCTTTCTATCTAATTTCATTTCACAATAACTCTTCTTTCTTTTTTCTTTCTTCTTTTTTACTCTTTTTTTTCTTTCTTTTTTTTTCTTTCTTTCTTTCTTTTCTTTCTTTGTTTCTTTCTCTATTCTTTCTTTCTTCCTCTTTTTTTCTTTCTCTTTTCTTTCTTTCTTTCTTCCTTTCTTTGTAAAACCCTTTCGATCTTTTTCTTTTACTTTAACAATAATTTCTTTCTTTCTTTCTTTCTTTCTTTCTTTCTTTCTAAACAGTTGCCTTCTTGTTCTTGTTCTTGTTCTTCTTCTTCTATAAATCACGTTCCTTTTTTGTTTGTTTGTAAAATACATGCAATCCTTTTTATTTTCCTTCCTCAACAACTTTTATTTTCTTTCTTTCTTTCTTTCTTTCTTTCTTTCTTTCTTTCTTCTCTTGCATTGTTCTTGTCTTCTTTTCCCTTTCCCACGTAAACCCCCTTTGTGAGCCTGTGCATGTGAGAGCATCTATGTATGTGTGTGTGTGTGTGTTTTGTTGTCCTTTATTTCCCATCATCCACTTTCCGTTTCCGTTTCTTCTATTCCCGCTCTTTTGCTCCACCCTCTTTTTTCTAAAGTCATTTAAAATTTGCAAAATAATTCAACCTTCGCACGCGCCAGGAGAGAACAAAAAACACGCGCCAAAAAGTAAAGAGAGATAATGTATGTACACGTGACAGCACACGCATGCGCAGAGTGAGCGCTTCAACTTTAACGCTTTTAAAATGAAACACCTGTTAACGTCTGTGTATCAAAAAGTTTCAGCGCCAGAATATTTACCTTGCGCACTAATGATATATTATTTAGAAACCACAAGGTTCCTAGTTCGATACCGACCCTCGCCAACTCAGCGTATGAGTAGCATAGGTACCTGTGCGGTAAAGTGAGGAGCTGATGGTAGGTGTGGCGCTCCACCTCAGACGCAAAACCAATCTCGTTGGTCTAGTGCTAGGGAAAAAGGGATAGACTCCCTCGTTAATTGGCTGATACCGACTTTAGGCCACCCCGACACTATTATTATTATTATTATTATTATTTATTATTATTATAGTGTAGTAGTAGTAGTTTTTCACATCAGCGTTAGCTGATGGTATTTCCCTGGAGTCTGAATGACAACAAGTCTCCCCAGGTCTCCAGGACTCTTCTGACTATTCTAACCGATTGCAGCAGTGCAGTAGTCTGGATAGTTTCAATTCTTCCTCTGATTTTCCAGTCTTTTTTCCAAGCTTTTTGGCCATTCCAAGTGCACCAACTACAATTGGTATCACTTTGACTTTCATATTCCATAGCTTTTTCAGTTCTCTGGCAAGGTCCAGGTATTTGTACATCTTTTCGTTTTCCTTCATCTTCACCATCTGCTGGAACTGCAAAATCAACCAGTTGACAAGTTCTTTCTTTTTTGTTAATTAAAACTAGATCTGGTCTCCTTATTATTATTATTATTATTATTATTATTATTATTATTGTAACTAGCATGAATATGCACCCTTCACCGTGCGTTAGTATTTAAGCTTTAATGTAATGAAATATATTAAATTAGAAAGAACGCATATAAAAAATTACACTTACTTTAATTATATTTTAATTGGTTTCTATATAAAATCTTTCATAGGATTAATTTTGATACATTGGAGAATGAAACAATGATATTAGAGATCAATAGCACCAAGTAATTATTTATTAAACCTGGTTTTGTTAAGACCAGTATGTAAATTAACCACGCCCTATACCATGTAAACCTGTATTTCTTAGTGATACTAGCAAATATATGCACCCTCCGGGTGCAAGTATTTAAGTTTTAATGTAATAAAATATTGTATTAAATTAGAAAGGCTAATGAAACTAAATAAGAATACAGATAAAAAGATTTGAAACAGAGGGAGTATAATAAAAAATGGAACAACTGAAACTTACTCTTTCCATCACTCTCGTCTTCCATTGTTATTTTTCTAATTTAAGTATTAGTTAAAAGAGGAAGTAAAGAATAAAATGACAGTTTTTTATCTTGTTAATGGCTTTCATTTAAGATTCATGGAAGAGATTTTTTGCTTATATTCATTAAAATAAAACCAACAGTTTAGAATCAATAATACTAAGCACATATTTATTAAATTCGATTTTTTTTAATATTTAATATGCAAATTAGCCTTCCCGTTCACACTGTAAACCGCTATTTCGTTGTATATATAAATATAATTGCATGTTGTCAGTATGTAGACATAGTTAACAGTATTTATAATGTAAGACAATTTTATTAATAATTGAGGTTTAGATAAAAATAAAATCATGGAGAATGTGATATCAATAACTAAGAGAATTGTGACTTGAGTAGGAATATAGTTTCGGTTACAGACAGAAAAACACACAATCTCCATTATAATAAGATATAAGACACATTTCAGAATTTTAAATGCACAAATACTATGGGCTGTTTTGAAGCAAATCTAACTCAGATTTTCATAGAGACATCGTTAATAAATAAGATTTAGTCTATGCATTAATTAATGATGTTGACTATAAACTAAATATTAATTGATAAACTTACGCAATTCCTGAGGATATTGTAACGTAAGCAGTGGCATAGTTTCGGTTACAGACAGACACCGAATCTTCATTATCCTAAGATGGAGATGGCGTGTCTGTCTGTAACCGAAAATACGTCACCAACAACGTCACAATTCCCTTAGTTATTTACGTTATGTTCTCAATGGTTATTAGATAATCATTATTTAATAATAATTAGCATTTTTTTTTTAACAATGTCTCTATTACGGTCTAACTGAGATAGATTTGCCTCAAAACAGCCCTTATTATTAATGTTAATGGTGTTTAAAATCCTGCGATGTGCGTTGTATATTGTTAAGAAATAAATGTTTGCATAGTATATCGTGTGAATAATGTTACATAATCTATGCATAGATTATTGTCAACCCCCTGTATTTAAGAAGGGATGGCCCTTTTCATATCACGGGCGGGACTTTCCATGGAATATTACAGAAAGCCCGCGACATACGTGAAGACACGTGGGATCTGGTTGGCTTTCAGTTTCAGCTTGGACGTCAGGCAGATAAGATGTTACTGCTTTAGCCGAGACTCACTGCACACGCGCGCTGTGATTAGTTAGAGAAATATGTTTAGTTAAGAAATAAAAGTTTAAATAAATAATATGGTTTTGTGGTTGATGAATGTCTTGGCAACAAGACTGACCTAGAAGACCAGACACGAAGTCCTCAAGACTAGGTCCAGACGCTGGAAGAAGAACGTAAGATACCAAAGATGACAGAAGAAAAATAGAAGTAAAGAAAAGAAAGGGTATACAACAATAAATTAGCATACCGTTTTTAACAAAACCGTTTTTGTATTATTTGGATTATTCCGACTATTGTCCTCATCAATTAGATAATAATAGAGAATAAGATATTATACAGTCGATGTGCCTTCCGGCTTTCTTCAGTTTTTCATCCATCTTCTCTTTTTTTCTTCTTGGCAGGGTATCGCTTGTCGGACTCGGGAGCCTTCTCGAACTCGGAACCTCCTTGTCTTAATCGTAGCCAATACGCAACTTTGAACCCAACCTTTATTCAACCCCATGGGGTATCCTGTTCTCATTTTCGCACACCATAGCTGGCTACAAGTGTTAAGCTGTGTTAATTATTATTCTATGTTAATGCAGCCCTTGACCAGGATTGAACCTGCAACCTTAACCCACGCCTATATCCACTACACTATATGTTAAATTGGATACATAGCGCAGTGGATATAGTGGTTCAAAGTTACGCGATGGCTAATACAAACAGCCTCGTTCAGGATTTGAACGCCGTTATAGTATGTGGCTACCTTTTTGATTCTGTCATAATATGTGACCTACTCAGTTTGAATGTCCTACCTCAGTAAGAGTATATTTATAGATATAAGTAGTAGGCAATTTATTGAACTAATTATTATTCACATATATTCAATTTCAAGATATGCAATTCAGTCATACGCTGTATATAGTATTAAGAATAATTAAAAAGAATTTATCTATAATTTACATGAATCAGAGATCTATTTAATTCTAAAATATTCTAAAATTCTGAAATAGGGTTAGGGTTAGGAGTTAGTAGTTATTATTATAACCTTATAAATATCTTTTTATGGTAGGCTACATACTATAAGAGAGACATGATTTCGTAGGCCACATTCAAAAGGTAGGCCACATACTATAATGGTACCTCACAGGTCTTGCTAGTATTTATTGTATTCTCGTTAACGTAACATGACAGTAGAGTCCCCTCACTATGAGTCTAAATCAGTGTTTCTCAAAGCTTATTCAGGATAGCGCTCCCTTGGCCTCCTATTGGATTACTATCGCCCCTCCATAGCAATAGGAATAATCTTTACATATCACTCGCGTCCCTCACAATCCTATAACCCCCACCAGAGACCTTTCCTCACATGAGCCCTCAAATACTCATCACCCGCTGCAGATCCACAAAATTTGATGCAAATATGACATAGGAAGGACGTCTTCTCGTTGTATCAGATGATAAAATTTGATGTTCTATGCACCACCATATTTCTCTTAAGACCAAGAAGCTGACTTACAGACTTTGTTACAGATTGCACAAGACACATTGTTTGTTCCTGGAATTTGCATGAATTATCCGCCGATACCCAGGATTGTCCTATGNCCAAAGAGAGATAGACGAGACTCCTGCACACGCGCGCTGTGATTAGTTAGAGAAATATGTTTAGTTAAGAATAAAAGTTTAAATAAATAATATGGTTTTGTGGTTGATGAATGTCTTGGCAAAAGACTGACCTAGAAGACCAGACACGAAGTCCTCAAGACTAGGTCCAGACGCTGGAAGAAGAACGTAAGATACCAAAGATGCAGAAGAAAAATAGAAGTAAAGAAAAGAAAGGGTATACAACAATAATTAGCATACCGTTTTTAACAAAACCGTGTTTGTATTATTTGGATTATTCCGACTATTGTCCTCATCTTTATTGTTATCTGTAGAACGTTTCGGTCGATGTGCCCTCCGGCCTTCTTCAGGTATCGCTTGTGGACTCGGAGCTTCTCGAACTCGGAACCTCCTTGTCTTAATCGGTAGCCAATACGCAACTTTGAACCCAACCCTTTATTCAACCCATGGGTAATCCTGTTCTCATTTTCGCCAACCATAGCTGGCTACAAGTGTTAAGCTGTGTTAATTATTATTCTATGTTAATGCAGCCCTTGACCAGGATTGAACCTGCAACCTTAACCCACGCCTATATCCACTACACTATATGTTAAATTGGATACATAGCGCAGTGATATAGTGGTTTCAAAGTTACGCGATGGCTAATACAAACAGCCTCGTTCAGGATTTGAACGCCGTTATAGTATGTGGCCTACCTTTTTGATTCTGTCATAATATGTGACCTACTCAGTTTGAATGTGTCCTACCTCAGTAAGAGTATATTTATAGATATAAGTAGTAGGCAATTTATTGAAACTAATTATTATTCACATATATTCAATTTCAAGATATGCAATTCAGTCATACGCTGTATATAGTAATTAAGAATAATTAAAAAAAGAATTTATCTATAATTTACATGAATCAGAGATCTATTTAATTCTAAAATATTCTAAATCTGAAATAGGGTTGGGTTAGGAGTTATAGTTATATTATAACCTTGATATATACTTTTTATGGTAGGCTACATACTATAAGAGAGACATGATTTCGTAGGCCACATTCAAAAGGTAGGCCACATACTATAATGGTACCTCCACAGGTCTTGCTAGTATTTATTGTATTCTCGTTAACGTAACATGACAGTAAGTCCCCCTCACTATGAGGTCTAAATCAGTGTTTCTCAAGCTTATTCAGGATAGCGCTCCCTTGGCCTCCTATTGGATTACTATCGCCCTCCCATAGCAATAGGATAATCTTTACATATCACTGCCGTCCCTCACAATCCTATAACCCCACCACCAGAACCTTTCCTCACATGAGCCCTCAAATGACTCATCAAACCCGCTGCAGATCCACAAAATTTGATGCAAATATGACATAGGAAGGACGTCCTTCTCGTTGTATCAGATGATAAAATTTGATGCTTATGCACCACCATATTTCTCTTAAGACCAGAAGCTGACTTACAGACTTTGTTACAGATTGCACAAGACACATTGTTTGTTCCTGGAATTTGCATGAATTATCCCGATAAGATTTCCTATGATTGACATATCCAACCTTAGAAAGCAGAATCGACCACATGTCTGACATTTCCAACCCTCCATGTTCTCTCCAATATGGCAGGTGTATCCTTTTCGAAGTTGACGCTTGAGGTTTTCATGCTCAATTCTTCCACTCTCAAAACTGGTACAGCCATCATCCACGAGTTCTCGAGTCAGTTCTCTTCAATACCAGCTTTTCCCAGTTGTCAGGATCTATTTTTATTTTTACAAGGTTGTTTTTATGCGATCCTTATACCTCTTCCTAGGCTTATGCTGTGGTCTTTTGCCATCATGCACCCTCTCATACACACATACGAACACACACTAATCATTTTTGGTATGCTGCAAATTGAAAACAACAATATTAAGCACAAATAGTAAATTTGTGTAAAGAAATATAAAAAGAAAGAAATCAAACGAATTAAGTAAGTAAGACCATTATTTTTTTATTTACAATTAAATATAAACTATCTGAATCTACCAAGCCATGCACGGGACATACATTTTCCGGTTATGTATACAATACAGCTGTAGCGTAATTATTGTTGTCTACGGGGATTGAAAGGAGAAAGAGAAGAAAAAGAAATAAGAACAAACAAAGGTTAAAATTTGGAAGAGTAAACACTAAGCGGGGTGCCAGTAATGTGACCGTCGAATGACCCCGGAAATAGATTTAAAAATAAAAACGGTTTTTGACCGGAAACGGATGTGGTTCTCCCACCCTAGGACGAGAAACGGAAGAGAAGAAAATCGGTCTCCTTTCGGCCAGGCCCCGTGGTAAGCAGGTAGGGCTTTCGCGGTTCCGCCTATGGGTTCGATAGAGTAGTAGCGAACATGATTTACGACAGGATAATTTGACCGTGCCCTCTCTCCCTTTCTTTCCTTCTCTGTGAAAAAGAACCCACGGGACTAGAAATAAATAAACAGCCCCTTGTGACTATACAACCTGCGTGTGTTGTTTCTGGACTAACGACCATTACTACTATTAACGACGACTACTACTACAACTTGAGTTGGTCCTTTGCGACATGCATCGTTCTGGTACAACAGAACTTTTAAAATTTTATGTACGCATTTTAATTTATTCAATTATGTGACGACATTTTTTTGTTAACTTTCAAATTAATTGAGTGCTGTTACCCAATGATTAATTATAATTATACCATTTGAACACAATTCTTTATTAAAGAATTTATAATGCAATACAATGTACTAATCACCATATTTTCTTTACTAAATGATTTTTTAAAATTCATTTATTCATAAATCTATTAATAATGGAGATTCGCATACGGTTCTTGTCTGTAACAAAAATTACGTCACTGCTTACACATTACAGAATAAATACACTCAAAATTTGAACATGCAACATTAGACAGTCCTCATTGTTTTTTAAAACAAGTTTTAATAAATACATGACTGGTATTATATATCTATATATAGTTTGTTTTATTTTAATACATATTTAAAGTTTACATTTCAAATTGTTTTATTTTTTAACCCTTTAATGAATTTGATGATTTTACTTACTCAGGGTACAAACTCGCTGACATTGAATTTTTTACTCCCATCCCTCAGGCAATATGTTTCAAAAATCTACTTTTACATCGCCCGGAGGGCGTTTTTTATTTTGTACTTGTAAAACCTACTTTATTAAACCAATTCATTTAGCAGTTTTATCCTTTTCAGCAATATGGAAGGATTCATCAACATCTTATCAGTAACCATAGTAACGTAGTTCATGGTTGGAAGCGTAGTGTAATGGTTAGCGTCGTATGAAATGAACTCGTCGACCTGAGTTTAAATCCTGCGCGAAGCTGCAGTTCATATACAGCTAATACACTTGGGAAAGGTTTGAATCCAACTACTCTCCCTCCAACTATGGATAAATGGTAGGACAGACTGGGCTCTTTAACCTTGGTTAGGCAACCAGACTAGGAGAAGGAAAACTCTGAATTCAAATCTGTTAAACTCCGCTTGGGGTGGTCACTACTAGAATAGGCTCAGTCCTAATTAGTAATCTATTTCACTAATTTTAATTAAAAAAAATGTAATTGCTTTCACAATTATTAGCTGTTTTTAGTTTTCAATTTCTTAAAATTTAAAACTCCTAATTTATTTTTCGAATTAAGATATTTTTTACCAACTTGTCTTTCAATCTTTCTTTTCTTTTTGTAATTGACACATTTAACTGTAATTTGGCTATAAAATTGCGAGGGAGAAGGGGGTGGGGATAAAAATTAAAGTTGATTGGTTGGGTTTTACGGCATGTCAACACTTGTTGGGTTATTTTATATTGAAGATTTTTTGTTTTATTCATTCTTGATGAGCATTCAATTTTCTTAAACTTATTTTATTCTTAAGCTCAATTTTAAAACAATGAGCCGAATTCAAATCCTTGATGAGGCTGTTTGCATTTCCGTCCCGCTTATACCATGATGAAATGTATGCATCCACTATTCTCTCTCCAGCTAGGAGTAAATAATAGGGTAGGTTGGTTGGTTAATTGAACTTTACGGCATGTTAACCCTTGTTGGGTTATTTTATACCGAATACGTTTTTGGATTATTCATTCTTGATGGGGACTTTTTTGATGAGCCATTATTGTCGAAAATGTAGAACAAGAAATGCAGTTTCCTCCCAGCAATGAATTTTACGATCTTTTCTTGTAGAATGTTCTTTTTATTAACCCCATGAATTATTATTATAAAAGTTATATACTATTTATTGTTTCTCCTTTCTGCTGTTGGCTGCAAAACCCACGTCTTTTTCAGTGGGTTGGCAAGGCCTGAAGAGATTGTTCTTCTTTTTGGTTGTTTGGTTGGTTCGTTGGGTGGTTGTTTGGATTTTACGGAATGTCAACCTTGTTGGGTTATTTTATGCCGAAGAAACTTTGTTTTATTCATTCTTGATGGGTACTCACTTTTTATAACTCAATTTTTTAAATGCATTTTAAACTCATTTTTTCTATTTAACCTATAGATGGAACCCTAACAGGTACTAACACTCCGGGTCCGAGTTGACCTGGGAATAATGCTGATGAAGGGGTACTCCATACTACCCAGAGCTCCAAAATTGGAACTTCACCATAAGATTCAGTTTAACGTCATACACAGGACACTAAGATCCTTAGCCACGCCTTTTTGTACATATGATAAAAAAGTTTGGGCAATAGGGTTGGGACAATCATATAGGTACTAGGGCTTGACATGACCAGAATGGGGGTCGCCTACCGCCCGTCTAGCCATGTAAGGGCCAAAATTGAGTGTTGCAAGTCACGGACTGCTCAGCCACCAGAATTCCGCCATCATGCATATCATGGGTCGCCACAACAGGTGGCCTCGTTGGGGGAGGTCTTACCCTTTTACAGAGGTGCAGTTGGAGTATTCTACAGCCCCAGCCTACAGGGCAGGAATTAGTAATAACTTGAATCAAAGAAGGAAATGATAACACTATAATTTGTATAATTTAGATTTTTCGGACTGTTGTCCTCATCTTTATTTAACACAAAGTTTCGGTCGATATGCCTTCCGACCTTCTTTAGGTGTTTCTTGTCGAACTAGGAACCTTCTCGTTGAGCTCGGGAGGCTTAATGTCGTAATCCTTCGCGGAACTTCGAACCGAACCCTTTATTCAATCCACTGTGGTAGACTGTTCTCATTCCGTTCACTATGACCGAGCACACGTGTTTAGCTACGTTAAATATCCTATGTTATTTTTTCGCTCGTAGTCAGGATTGAACCTACAACCTTCAGACGATAGTCACTTAGAACTGTATTAACTCAATGCCTTTATCCTTTGTGCCACAGGTCCAACCCCAATAAAGGTTTCGTTTCGAATTTCCGTGAAGGCTCCCGATTACGACACGAAGGCCCAACAAACTTTCATGTCGTTGAAGGTGCATTAACCATATTAACATTGCAAACTCCCAACAGACGTATTCCACTCGGGTGCTTGAATACACACTCTCTCAACATCATGGCTCTTCACACCATGATTCAAACCAACCGCCACCCACACACAAAAGCTCAACACCGAGCATGCATTTGAAACCGCTCTATAAAACAGACGTTCTTGCCATCAATACGTAATTGGTTTAATGCCTTTTGTGTTTAAAAACTGAATAACGACACAAACTTCACACTAGGCGGTAGCGTCAATTGGGAGCTCATCAGAAACAACTGACAAACAACAAATACAACAGTGTTGCCAACAACTACACAAACAGTTTCCTTGTATCTCCAGTGCTCTGGAGACCCTACTTTTGGGATTACCCTTGTAAATAAATAAAAACTCAATATAATCACAAGAAATCGGACTTTAAAAGAGGATTTTTTCTATACTAGAAAATTTCCAACAAAATGAATTCAAGTGTCGCTATTGATGCCTGTTCTCTTTATATTCTATGTTATTTTTCGCCCGTAGTTAGGATTGAACCTACAACCTAGGAATGATTGTCACTTAGAACTGTATTAACTCAATCATTTTATTCTTGGTGCCATCCAACCCCAATGGATTAAATAAAGGTTTCGGTTCGAAGTTCCGTAAAGGCTCCCGATTACGACATGAAGGCCCAACAAACATGGTTATTTCCTATTAACAAAGGGGGACAACTCTTGACTGATAAATCATTTATTTATTTATTGTTTTACTAGGAAAAAGAAGACGGGGTTAGGGTTTAGGGTTAGGGTTAGGGTTAAGGTTAGTTTAATTGGAAAATAAATAAATAATTTATCAGTCAAGAGTGGTTCCCCTTTGGATTTATAGGAAATAACCCAACGAACTTACCTTATTTTCTTGTGCCCATTCTCATTGTCCTTATGTTCTGAAATAATAACGCATAGAGTCGTACTAAAAGTGTAGGTTAACAAGACAGCTCGTGAACTAGCCAGGTAAATACGAACAGATGGAGATAGTTAGCTAGATAAATAAACCGAGATCGATATATGAAAGTAAAGATTTTTTTCAGACACATTATGTGTGTTTATATTTAGAATTAATTTCTGACGCCATTCGTAATTAAACTGTGTGAACATTCGCCGCAAATGTTTATTTTTATTAAAAAACAAAATGAAGAGAAGAACCTTTTTAATCAACACACACACACACACACACACACAACACACACACACACACACACACACACAAAAAAAAAAAAAAACATCGTCCAGGGACATCTTGGTTCTTGACTTCCTGTATTTTCCATGTTCTTACATAATATTTACATTTCTTTATATTTAATAGCAAAATAAAAAAACTTCCTGTGTTGTATACCTCTTTACTTACTTCTATTTTCTTCTGACGTCTTTTCTATCTTACGTCTTTTTCTAACATCTCTTCTAGCGTCTGGACTTCTCTTGGGGACTTTGTGTCTGGTCTTCCATTGGGGATTTCTCTTTATCAGAAGCCCTGTGTCATTGGTAGTTTTTAGATAATAACACAAGACTTCGATTTAACTTAGATCATATTTATTTCGAAATCCCCATCAGACTACCTGCGCAGATCGAGTCGGAGCGTGAAATACACGACTCACCACCGTCGTGGTTTCTGGCCGACTGACTAAAATCTATTTCTAATCTAAACCAGAAGAGGGTCTTCTCCACCGATTCTCACGGTATCCACCGGAAGGAAGGATCAGAACAGGTTAAGCCTTGTCATTCAAATCCTTCAAGGTCGTGGGCTGCAACTTATAACAGCCATTTTGATTTCTACACTACTGTACATAAATATTAAGAATCTAATAATTATGTAATACCTGTATTTTTCATGTTCTTATATAATATTTATATTTCTTTATATTTAATAGCAAAAAAAAAAAACTCCGGTGTAAAAATAATTTTTGAAAGTTATTGCTGGGGGTTAAAAATTCAATGTCAGAGAATTTGTATCATAAGTAAGCAAAATCATCAAATTTATTAAAGAAGTAAAAAAAAAAAAAAAAAAACGTCCTCGAGGTGGTATAAAAATTATTCCATGTCAGAGAATTAGTACTATAAGTAAGTAAAATCTTCAAACTTATTAAAGGAGTAAAAAAAAATAAATAAATAAAAATAAAAAATGCCCTCGGGGTGGTGTAAAAATAATTTTTGAAAGGTATTGCTTGGGTGGCGGGCGTTAAAAATTCAATGTCAGAGAATTAATATTATAAGTAATAAAATCATCAAATTTATAAAAGGGTAAAAAAAATTAAATATAAAAAATCTGAAATGGAAACTTAGTTTTGTCCCCTCAAATAAAATGTTGCGTGCATCTATTAATTAATAATTAGATAATTATTTTGAATATTTTACTCATAAATTTTACACAAAATTGTAGGTATTTATTTATTCGTGAATTAGTTAACTTCTTGTTATTAAAGAAAAGGGCGAGACTAAAAATATTTTTTAAAATTGTGGTGGCTTCTTTCCTTTCTTTTTCACTCTTTTTCGTACCTTGTTTGACAAGGAGGTACTAGGCCACGGTTTCTGCACCAACCTCCCATGTGTTGGTATTGATGAGCATGTCTTCATGTCCTTGCAGACGTCTTAGGAGGCGTCAGGCCACTCGGTTTTCTGCACCAACCTCCCATGTGTTGGTATTGATGAGGCATGTCTTCATGTCCTTCTTGCAGACGTCTTAGGAGGCGTCAGTGTTGGTATTGAGGCATGTCTTCATGTCTGCAGACGTCTTAGGAGGCGCAGGCCACTCGGTTTTCTGCACCAACCTCCATGTGTTGGTATTGATGAGGCATGTCTTCATGTCCTTCTTGCAGACGTCTTAGGGGCGCCAGGCCACTCGGTTTTCTGCACCAACCTCCATGTGTTGGTATTGATGAGGCATGTCTTCATGTCCTTGCAGACGTCTTAGGTCGGTTCTGCAGCATGTCTTCAGTCTTTCGTTTTCTGCACCAACCTCCCATGTGTTGGTATTGATGAGGCATGTCTTCATGTCCTTCTTGCAGACGTCTTAGGAGGCGCAGGCCACTCGGTTTTCTGCACCAACCTCCCATGTGTTGGTATTGATGAGGCATGTCTTCATGTCCTTCTTGCAGACGTCTTAGGAGGCGCCAGGCCACTCGGTTTTCTGCACCAACCTCCCATGTGTTGGTATTGATGAGGCATGTCTTCATGTCCTTCTTGCAGACGTCTTAGGAGGCGCCAGGCCACTCGGTTTTCTGCACCAACCTCCCATGTGTTGGTATTGATGAGGCATGTCTTCATGTCCTTCTTGCAGACGTCTTAGGAGGCGCCAGGCCACTCGGTTTTCTGCACCAACCTCCCATGTGTTGGTATTGATGAGGCATGTCTTCATGTCCTTGCAGACGTCTTAGATATCCCATGTGTTGGTATTGATGAGGCATGTCTTCATGTCCTTCTTGCAGACGTCTTAGGAGGCGCCAGGCCACTCGGTTTTCTGCACCAACCTCCCATGTGTTATTGATGAGGCATGTCTTCATGTCCTTCTTGCAGACGTCTTAGGAGGCGCCAGGCCACTCGGTTTTCTGCACCAACCTCCCATGTGTTGGTATTGATGAGGCATGTCTTCATGTCCTTCTTGCAGACGTCTTAGGAGGCGCCAGGCCACTCGGTTTTCTGCCCAACCTCCATGTGTTGGTATTGATGAGGCATGTCTTCATGTCTTCAATACAGCGAGGGTTTTCACCAACCTCCCATGTGTTGTCTTCATGTCCTTCTTGCAGACGTCTTAGGATCTGTGGTCTTTACCAACCTCCCATGTGTTGGTATTATGAGGCATGTCTTTAAAGCGTAGGCGTGGTCTCCCAACCAGTCGGGAGCTTTTTACTAATTCGCCATACAGTAGGTGTTTGGGGATGCGGCCTTTGTCCCCACCCCAACATGACCGTTCCAGCGCAGTAGATTCAGCTTGTTCTGGTGTTTCTAATGTCCTTTTAATGACAGCATTTGATGTTATCGATGCAGCTTGTTCGGGAGTTTGAGAGCTTCTAAGTCTTTGCAGGTGCCGTTATAGCATGTGGCTTACCTTTTTGATTCTGTTATAGTATGTGGCCTACCCAGTTTGAATATGTCCTACCTCAGTAAGAGTATATTTATAGATATAAGTCGTAGGCAATTTATTGAAACTAATTATTTTTCACTTATATTCAATTTCAAGAAATGCAATTCAGTCATAAGCTGTATATAGTAATCAAGAATAATTAAAAAAGAATTTATCTATAATTTACAAGAATCAGATCTATTTAATTCTAAGATATTCTAAAATTCTGAAATAGGGTCAGGGTTAGGGTTAGCAGGTATTATTATAACCTTATAATATGCTTTTTTATGGTAGGCCACATACTATAAAAGAGACATGATTTCGTAGGTGTCTCATTTAAGCTAAGCTTAGTAAATAACTGAGCATCTCATGTAGTTTGTTTGTTTATTGATTTTAACGGCATATCAACTCGTCTGGGGTTATGTCATGCCTAACGGTTAGGAAGTAATACATATCCTGTATTTATATTTATACTTTTTACTAATTGGTTTTATCATGTGTTAGCATTATTGGGGATTATGTTGTATGGTATTGATTTGTTTCATGTCTATATTCTATGGTATAATTTTATTTCCCTAAAAAAGAGAGAATATCCTCCATGTTGACATTTTCAAACAGATCTTTCATATTGTTTGTTTTAAAATAACGATTTCTGATGTGAGCAAAAAACCTGCATTCCATGAGTAAGTGTTTAACTGTCAAAGGTGTTTGACATGTTCCACATTGTGGTTGTTGTTCTTGTTGGGGTATATAGGAGTGCGTTAGTCTTGTAGTGTAATGCTCAGGAAGCTAGACAAGCAGACCATTGTTAGTAAGTTCGATGCCCACTGGGCGCCCCTTATTTCTGGCCTTGTGCCTCATTTAAGCTAAGCTTAGTAAATAACTATAGATTCTTATTGGGCACCTCCAGTGGTGCAATAATTAGCAAGCTAGATTCGCAGACCGTTGTTAGTGAGTTAGATTCTCATTGGATGCTCCATACTTCTGACCTTGTGCCACATCTTATCTAAGCTTAGTAAATAACTATATGAGGACACGACCCCTTGAGGTAAAGTGGAGAAAATGTGACACATTGACACACTAACATTCGCATTTATTATTAGAGATGAACAAGCAAACCATTGTTAGTGAGGTTGATTCTCACTGGGCGACCCTTACTTCTGGTCTTGTGCCACATATAAGTTAAGCTTAAAGGAGTGTTTTAAAACCTCATATCTCCACCAATTTTTTGAAGTCCCCATTTTTGTTGGTCTACAGCCCTGTCAGTGGGGCTTTAGATTACACCTGCACTGTTGCAGAGGTGTTAGCTCCACATTCAATGAAGCCACCTGTCGGCCGTGAATACCAACCCGTGATGCTTAAGGATGGAATCCTGGTGACTGAGCAGTCTATTACATGCAATAATCTCCTTTGGCCCTTACGTAAGAGAGAGTCCCCTCCGATCAATCAGCTTGTAACGTCAAGCACTAGCACCTATATGATTATCCCAACCATATTGCCCTTATGGCAAGCCTCAACCATTTTTATCATATATATGCTTGAAGGCGTTGATTGAGGGTTTTAATATTCTGAGTATGACGTTAAATTGCAACTGGTGGTAAAGTTCTAATTCTGGAATTCTGGGGGAATGTGGTGTACCCCTTTATCGCCATTACACCCAGGTCCACCATGACCCGGAGTAGTTGTACCTGTTAGGGTCCCATCTATGGTTTCGATTGTTGAGGTTTGGTAAGTAGCAGAGGAGTGCATAGTGAAAATAATGCGTGGAATAATAATAGAATTTACAATAGGTAAAAGTATAAAGTGGGGAGCTGGTCACATAAGGTACGGATAAAGATAAGGCAGCAGCGGTTAACACCACGAGGTGAATTCAACAAGGGTTTATTACGAAACTGATTCAATTTCATACAAGGGTAAAAAAAGCGGGAACAAACATTTTGGGCGGAAGTAGGCAGAGTCCACTCCTGCTGGTATTGCATCAAATATATTTATAGAAATGTAAGCTTATAAAAAACTTAACATCGATAGTTAAAAATGAGTATTAAAATGTGTTTTAAAAAATTGAGTTTGAACAAAAAAACTTGAACACCCATCAAGAATTAATCAAACAAAATGTCTTCGACATAAAATAACCCAGCAAGGGTTGACATGTCGTAAAATCCAATCAATCAGTTTAAAAAACCCAACTACACAGAAAATGTAAATAGGAATGTACTATAAATGCGATTCCCTAACCTCATAAAATAACCCAAGATGGATTGATGTGCCGTTAGAATCAATCAATCAACAAAACAAAATCAAGCAGAATTCGAACTCTAATCGTACAATTACGTTCACCTTCGGACTAATACTCTTGGAAAAGGTGTGCACCCCTCAACCAACCAATCAACCAATCCCCTGTCTCTTTTCCCCTTTTTTTACCGTTTTTTTTCCGTTTCGTCATTCATTCACGTTCCCTCTTTTGCTATACCTTTAAATCTTTATCATCCTTTCCAGTCTTGTTTCATTTCTTCTTTCCCTTTCGTTTTTTTCTCAAACCCCTGTTGATATTACACACCGTCTTCATCAGATGCTAACTGGATTAACACAATTGCTCCATTCATCCCTCGTTCGGTAAATCGGCTGCGGACATGCAATTTCCCACAATGCAACGCGACGATTGTCAATTTGAACAAGTGAGCTGCCCACTGTCACAATTACCTGCTGTCTCGATGTCTCCTCTCTGTTCCAAGCAAACCATTAACTAATTACATGATTAGACTATCAATCTGGACGAAGTGATACCACGATTGCAGATAAGCTTTTGCTGTCCTAGCCGGTGCTAGACGATTAAAATTCTCTGTGAAAAATCGATCAATTTTTCTCATACAACGTTACACTTAACATGACTTCACTTGAATGATGCAACTTTCGCCTCAGGCGACGGAAGGACAAAGTACAAACTTCCAGGTTTATCGAGATTGGGTTGCTCGATCGGAATTGTTGAAAGTAACACGATAGAAGACTACTAATTTTCTATGGCCATTATTTACCAACGATTTTTATATGAAAACTCATTGGAAAGGATTTTTACTATAAAAATGCATTGCCAATGATTTTTTACTATGAAAATGCAATGGGAAGGATCTTTATTACAAAAAGGTATTGGGAAGGGGCTTTACTTTAAAAATGCATAGTAAATCATTTTTACAATAAAAATGGATTGCAAAGGAGTTTTACTATAAAAATGCATTGTCAATAATTTTTACTATAAAAATGCATTGCCAATGATTTTTATTATAAAAATGCATTGGAAATGATTTTTACTATGAAAATGCATTGGAAATGATTTCTACTATGGAAATGCATTGGAAAGGATTTTTACTATGAAAATGCATTGTCAATGATTTCTACTATGAAAATGCATTGTCAATGATTTCTACTATGAAAATGCATTGTCAATGATTTCTACTATGGAAATGCATTGGAAATGATTTCTACTATGGAAATGCATTGGAAATGATTTTTACTATGAAAATGCATTGGAAATGATTTTTACTATAAAAATGCATTGCCAATGATTTCTACTATGAAAATGCATTGGAAAGGATTTTTACTTTAAAAATGCGTTGAAAATAATTTTACTATATAGTATTATATGCCCCCACCGACAGGACGTGATACATATTTTGTTTTGAGATGGTAATAAATAAATTAAGAATGAAACAACATAGTTTTATTATCTACTCCCCCTCATTTTGTCTCGGTCTACCGAGATTGTGTTCAATTCAAATAGACATTTTCCGGCTATTGCGGAATATCATATCACCATTCAATAGGTATTTTTTTCTTCTTCTGTCGATAAAGAGTTCAATTCCGTAAATTAAATCCTGTTTTTTCTCTAGGGGCTGAGAAATTAATCCCCCTCCCCCCACGATCAATTAATATTTGGACTTTTATTTTACAATTTATTATGCTCATCGAATCAATCCTATAATACCAAAATAATGATGGAGACACGTGGTGTAATATAAAAAATACTTAAAAAAAAGCTCCATAAAAAGTGTAAATTTTAATATACGATGCACGTGATTCCCTAACCTCTAGGCATAAAATATATATTTACCAACCCCTCCGCACGAGCAGAATGTGACACAAGTCAATTTCTGAATCAGAGTATAACAGGTTTGAATTCAGAGTTTTCATTCTCCTAGACTGGTTGCCTAATCAAGGTTAAAGAGCCCAGTATGTCCTACTATTTTAGCCATAGCTGGAAGGAGAATAGTTGGATGCATACCTTTCCCAAGGGCATTAGCGCTATGTGATATATACACAGCTTCATCCAGGATTTGAACTATTTCCTACGACTCTAAACATTATATCACGCGCCTCCTCTAGGCATAAAATATCCCTGGACGAGTTGACATACTGTTAAATTCAATCAATCAATCATATTGGATGTTATGTTGGCATCCTTCCGCCTACTAAAGACGATGGCGTAGTGTCCAATTTTCTCTCTCTTGCAACTGCGTGAGTGGCTGAACAGACCAATTTTTGAATGGCAATCTCTAGTGCAGTGACTGCAAACAAACAGTAATGCTTGCTGGAATTGCTGTTGTCTCTCCTTCCTTCTGGCTCTCTTTTCTGCGGCGGCTTCTATCCTCTCTTTTTCACTCTTTTTCGTTCCTTGTTTGGCGCCAGGATGCACGGTCTTCTGCATAAACCTCCCATGTGTTGATGTTGATGTGGCACGTCTTCATGTACCTCTTGTAGACATCTTTAAAGCGCAGTCGTGCTCTCCCTTGGATGTTATAGTCACACTGTTTTAGCATTGTTGTGTTTACGTTGGGTGTATACAAGTGGAGGGGCGTGGTGTAATGGTTACCGTACTAGGAAATGGACAAGGCAAGACGAGTTCAAATCCTGGACGAGGCTGTTTGCATTTCACATAGCGCTTTTGCTCTTGGAAAAAGTACGGATTCAAATATTTTCCTCCGGCTATGGGTAAATAGTAGGGTAGACTGTGTTCTTTAATCTTGGTTAGGTAACTAATCGAGGAGAAGGAATACTCTAAATTCAAGTCTGTTAAACTCTGCTCATGAAATTGACATTGTGTCACATCCTGCGTTTGCAGAGGAGTATTTGTCTCATACCCCACTTGTATGGACTGGGCACAAGGCCTCGTTTTAACGTGGGCCCACCCACAAGCCGAAGCTGATGGATGGGAAAGAAAAAAATTGCGTCGATCCCTTCGGCATTCCCCTCAAGGGGGCGCCTCAGGCACTGGGTAATAAACCCAGCCCTGTCCCTTAGTCAAGGGGGCAGGTATTGCATGGGGGGAAAGCCCCCTGGGATCGACGCTATTATTTGTACCTTACCGGTCCAGTGGCCGAGGCACACTGGACCCCTGCCCCGAAGGCCGGGTGAAAGGCAATTAGAGTTGGGTTAGTAGTTAAATATATTTAATAAGAAAATGATTATCATGAGCATCAAGTCATGTTAACAGCACCGATTTCCATGACTCTCTCTTGTCACTCGTCCCTATCACTCACGGCATCCAGTGTCCATACAGGTAAATTCTTCGGCAGAATACAACTAGTTTTAAATTCAAAATCATAGACTGGTTGCTGTAACAAGGCTAAAGAGCCAAGTCTGCCCTACTATTTACCCATAAGCTATGGCTATATAATCAAAACTATCAATTGCAAAAAGAATATTGCACTCGCAAAAACCAATCTTATAATAACCAAATAATAACCAACATTCATGATATTCCTCCTAATAATAATATTCCTTCTTTACAAAAATCAAACTCACATTTCAACACAATTTTCATACTGTACGTTTTTAAAACATTTTTAAAATGCCACCCCCATATAAAATACAAATAAGATTCCTCGGTACCAGCAATACCATTACCATAGAATATGCAATTATATTGATCGTTAAGTTTTCTGTAGAATTAAATAGATTGTAATAACAAACGATAAGACTTTGGAAAGTCTTATTCTACTTAGAATAATTGATACACTTACTGAAATTTTATATAGTCTAGTATTACCAGAGTGTTCTCCAAAGGGGAGGTAATCATAAAATAGGGGAGCTAACTCTCAATTACTTATTACATACATACAAATGATATGTGTATTAAGAATCATATCGATTGTTATTGTATAGTTTTGTATTATTTATTGCAAAGACAACAGTAGGATTTATATATGTAATGAAATTGCAAATCATCATATCTGGCTTAAATAGCTCCTCTTGATTTTTGTTACTTTCCTGGAAATTCCATAGTTATTAAGGAACTGAAACCTCACCACCGGATGCAATTTAATATTACACCCATGGCACCCCACTTTTTTCAGTTGGGGGTGAGGAGTCTTACCCCTGTACAGATGATGAAGTCGGTGTATTCTAAGCCTCACCGATAGGGTACAATAGTTGAGGCGCTGTGGTTTAGACCAGCATTTGGTTGACTTGTAGATGCAGCTTCTTATATTGTCGCCTGTGGCTGGACACAGAATCAGATGAAATGGCCGAAACCGTCTAGAAAACACACATGGGAAGAAAAGATCTCGGACGACAAATTATTGTGAATATCGTTTATTATGCAATTATGTTGGTGAAACAGAGAGAAAACATTCAGTTTTTTTAGGTGAACAAAAAAAAATCAGGACTTCAACTCGGGGTTAAAAATTGAAAGAGATAAGAGATTTGTTTATTTACAATACAAATATGTAAATAGACTTTCATATTAAAAAATGGTTAATACCGTAGAAAATGTAGAAAAATGGCCAATGTTTTTAGAAATACACTAGAAGCGGCTACCCGGTGATGCCGGGGTAGAGGGTATGATACAAAAGTTCCATTGATCCATTGATTGTTTTGGTCTTCCATAATTGATTTGTTTATGTTTTAATCACAAATACCACCAATGACTTCCCCTTCTCTTACTATTCAAATTCTAATTCTTAAATATCTTCACGAATTTAAATAAAATCTTCATTATTTATTATATATTCATATATATTCAGAATTATATATTAAAAATGTTTAATACCGTAGAAAATGTAGAAAAATGTCCAGTGTATTTAGAAATACATGAGGAAAGTGTGTTCTTGGAAAATAAAATATGGTTTCTCAAATACTTCCGTTGATCGCTTAATTAGAATTTAAGTAGATAGAAGAAAAGAGTTCTTGTAGTATTGTGGCTTTGACCAGAATCTGGTTGGTTTGCAGATGTAGCTTCTTATATCATCGCCTGTGGCTGGATACAGAATCAGATGAAATGTCCGAAATTGTCTAGAAAACAACACGTTATGAAGAAAAGATCTCGAAATCGCCTGCAAAACATAACAGCGAGACTGGAGCTGGAACTCGCGTACTCGGGTATCACAGCCCAGCACGTTAGCCTCTACGCTACGGGGACTCCTCCACCCCACTCCCCACTGTTTAAGAGTTCTCAATATGTGCCGATAATTAGTTATTTAGAAACAGACACATATCACGTGACATGGTGTTGACGTAATGAAGTGGGATTAGATCAATTGACATTTTCTTGACGACTGTTGCCACGAGTTATAACCTACCCTCCATTTCATCAATAAAAAAATAAATGTTTACTAATTGTTTATTAACAGTTTAGGTGCACGTGGAGTAATGAAATCGATGAACGGGTTCAAATTCCGGTCAAGGCTATTTTGCATTCATTTCGCACAGATGCCCTTGGCAAAGGCAGGAATCCATTATTTCACCACCCCGTATATATATCTATTTGGATTACCTTATACATATATATATATATATATATATTATATATATATATATATATATATATATATAATTACTGTGGTATGTACAGAATAACTTACTCGAGTTTAACCATAAGGATCTTCAGTGTTAAATCTACTAACTATCATAAACTCCTGCAGTTGATTGTAATTAATCAATATCTTGATTCATTCAGTGGATTTAACCCTGAATATCCTTATGGTGAAGCTTGAGTAGGTTATTTTTGTACATACCACAGTAATAAATTCGCTCTACTTACGTATTGAGCACTTTATATTTGTTATATCGCTCACTTATAATGG
The DNA here is from genome assembly GCA_023376005.1 of Doryteuthis pealeii. Lineage (NCBI taxonomy): Eukaryota > Metazoa > Mollusca > Cephalopoda > Myopsida > Loliginidae > Doryteuthis > Doryteuthis pealeii. The sequence goes on from CM042163.1 coordinate 61,938,595, forward strand.
TAAAACTTGTATCAACTAACAATTGAGACCAATTTTCATATATATATATATTTATATACATAAGTCATCCCGTTATATATACTAGCAAATATATGCACCCTCCGGGTGCAAGCATTTAAGTTTTAATAAAATAAAATATCATATTAAATTAGAAAGGCTAATGAAACTGAATAAAAATGCAGATAAAAAGATTTGGAACAGAGGGGGTAATTGAAAAATAGAACAACTTTGAAACTAACTCTTCCATCATTTTCCATTACTCCCGTCTTTCATTGGTAAATTTTCCTAATTTAACTATTTAGTTCAAATAGGAAGTAAAGAATAATATTACAGTTATTTGTTCTTGTTAATGGATTTCTTTTAAGATTTTTTCCCCAAGATTTTTGCTCATATTCAATAAGATAATACCAAACAATTAGAAATCAATAATAATAAGCATATATTTATTAAAATCAAATTTTTTAGATCAATATGCAAATTAGCCTTCCGATTCACACTGTAAACCGCTATTTTGTTGTATATATAAATACAACTGCGTGTTATTAGTATGTAGATATGGTTAACAGTGTAAGTAATGTAAAACAATTTTATTAATAATTGAGGTTTAAATAAAAATAAAATCATGGAGAATGTGGTGTAAATAACAAAGGGAATTATAACTTATATAGTAATATAGTTTCGGTTACAGACATACAAACCCACAATCTCCATTATAATAAGATATATATATATATATATATATATATATATATAAATGTAAGGTAATCCAAATGACTGGTTGCAAGGGATGATTCTATTTGGGATCTTCAACATCTCACTGTATAACCATACCGTATGCTCTTGTAGGTGCAAAAATATACCCATACAAGAATTTTTATAAATCCCTAAAGGGATTTATTTTTTGAGTTTCTGGTTGAAATAAAAATTATAACGGGATGACGGTTTGTTAAGTTTTTCTTTTATATATATAATATATATATATATATTAATATATATATATATATATATATATAAATCTTAACATTTGACCGTCTTGTCTGATGATTGTAGTAAGCATGAAACTAATAGTAACGAGATATTAAATCCATAATATATAATATTTGATTGTAAATCTGCCCTGCTTTTTAGCATTGAGCACCTTTATATGCAAATACTTTTCTCATTCTCTATTCATTATATATATATATATATATATATATATATATATATATAGAGAGAGAGAGAGAGAGAGAGAGTTGTAAGGGTTGTCTGATACTGTGTTTTTTAAAGTATGATTTTATCCAATTTCTTTTCAGTTGAAATATTACAAAACCACTTAGTAGTTCTCCTTAGTAAATAATTTTCAACACATAAACCATCTTCCAATAAAAATCCATTAACTTTTTAAAAAGATTACACCAAGTGGCTTCACTTCCTTAATCAGCAAACAACAATTAGTATAACTATCTTCTGAGTCCAGTATCATTTACATTATTAATTCGAACATAACGGGTAAGTCAACAGTATTTCTTAAATATTAGTCTATTTAAACACTTACATTCACCACTAATTCATGCTTTAAAAACTCCAGTATATATATATATATATATATACACGGGATGTTATAATATGGAAATTCATAGTCGATGTTCGAACATTTCTGTTTACAGATATATATATATATATATATATATATTATATTATATATATATATATATATATCATTATACTAAAGCTGAGTTAATCAACTTTTGCTTCCTAAAGGCTTTTTTACTGTTTAGTTTAATGACACGAACATTATACTAAATTATTCCTTAATTTTATGATTGAATGATATTTGAAAGAAATTCTTTTTTACTTGCTTCTAATTAGTCGTAATTTGCAATTAAGTCAAAAACCGACCAATCTCTTACTTTACTCTGTGTCTACCCCTTTCTTCTCCTCTTTTCATCTCTTGAATACCTCCTCGTTATATATTGTTAATTTCTGGAGAGAGAGAGAGAGAGAGAGAGGAGAGAGAGAGAGAGAGAGGAGAGAGAGAGAGAGAGAGAGAGAGAGAGAGACATTATAATGTATTTCTATGTTAATTAAATTTCACAAGCAACCCGTAGCTTAAATGAGGTCAAATATTTCCTTCTTAGAAAGCTAACAAAATGATTTTAATGTTTCGTTTTTAAAATTTGTATTCGCTTTGTTAACTCCCTTTTCCCTAATCTCAATTATCTAGCCAGAGCTCAATGGGTGATCCAATTTGTCACGTTTTGTCTAATATATATATATATAATATATATATATATATATATATATATTATATATATCAACATCTCCACACAAGTAGAATGTAAGACAAGGTCAATTTATTAAGCGGAGTTTAACAGGTTTGAATTGAGAGTTTTTCTTCTCATGAACTGGTTTTCTAAACAAGATTAAAGAACCCAGTCTGCCTACCCATAGTTGAAAAATTTGAAACTTAAGTCTCGTAATAAGATAAAAATTCATATTATAGCTTATTTTCTAAGGAATTTTATATTAAAAGTTTCTGTTGTCTACTTTTTCTTCTGTTTTTTAGGGATTTTTTAAAATTTATAAAATGTAAAATAAATACTTTTGTTTATTGTATAGCAAAATCGTATTTACTTAATTAAAGAAAATATTGTATAAAAAATATCTAGCTAAAAATAATGACATAATATAGTACAGTTTTTATAAAAGAAATATTGAAAATAATGTTTGAATTAAAAATTGTCGTCATTTTTATTAATGGAAGTATGTAGGGGACATAATATTCTATTCTTTTGTTTTTGAAAACCGTTGTTGTGGTTGCTTCTGCTGTGAATAATTTCAAATAAGTTCAAATCCGTGACACATGTGGAGTGCTTGTTTAAAGAAAAAAATTATTTTTGAAATGATAATAAAAATCTAAAATTTGATGGTACCGTGATTGGCTACAGAAATTACAATTATGAAATTGTTTATTATACAGACGACACTTATATGGTGACCTTGGCAAGACCGGTGTGCTAGATCAAGTGTATCATGTTACAGTTAGCCCACTGGCCTTTCGTTCGGCTGCTAACTTATGCTGACAATACTACGTGGGCCAGGTCTGTTCCCCAGTTGAATAAACACCCACCTAAAAAATACTTTTGTTTCTAATGTATTTGAAAAATCGAAATCAGTACCGGAAATGGATATAAAAGTTTGTGTATGCTATTTAAACATGCATAGGAGTGAGTAATAAACACACACAATGGCTAACACGGTTTGTTATAATAGTTATACATTTTGTACATCAATACAATTATTTTAGATTTGTCGTTTTTGCTCGGTTCAATGTTTATGATCAAAAGGATGATGATATCCAAAAAAGTTGATTTGCAGTTAGAACTTGTTAAGACAAAACTGTCTACATTTCTTTCTTTCTTTTTTTTCTTTCTTTCTTTTCTGTTTTCTTTTTTCTTTCTTTCTTTCTTTCTTTCTTTTTATTCTTTCTTTCTTTCTTTCTTTCTTTTCTGTTTTCTTCTGTATTTATTTTCATTATTTTTTTTATAGTTTATTCCCCTCTTTCTTTCTTTTTATTCTTTCTTTTTATCCTTTCTTTCTTTCTTTTTTCTTTCTTTGATTCTTTCTTTATTTTCTGTTTCTCTTCTTCTTTTTCTTCCTTTCTTTCTTTTTTTCTTTCCTTCTTCGTTTCTGTTTTCTTCTCTTCTTTGTATTTTCTTTCTTTCTGTTTTCTTCTTCTTTTTCTTCTGTTTTCTTCTTTTTTCTTCTTCTTTTCTTCTTCTTCTTCTTCTTCTTCTTCTTCTTTCTTCTCTTCTTCTTCTTCTTCTTCTTTCTTTCTTTCTTTTCTTTCTTTTCTTTCTTTCTTTCTTTCTTTTTCTTCTTTCTTTCTTTTTTCTTTCTTTCTTTCTTTCTTCTTCTTTTCCGGGTTCCTTGTATTTCTTTCTTTCTTTTTATTTTTTACTTTCTTTCTTTCTTTTGTTTGTTTGTTTGTTTGTTTCTTCTTTCTTTGTTTTCGTTATTTTTTTAGATTATTTTCCTCTTTTCTTCTTTCTTTTTTCTTTCTTTTATATTTCTTTTTGTTATTTTTTTTAGTTTACGTTCTTCGTTTTCATTTGTTCTTTATTTTTTTCTTAGTTTCTTTCCTTCTTTATTCAAAATTCTTTTTTCTTTCTTTCCCTTTTTCCTTCTTTCTTTTCTTCTTTTCCGCGTTCGTTGTATTTCTTTATCTTTTAGTTCATTTCTCTCTTTTCTTCTTTTTGTCCTTCTTTCTTTCTTTTGTGTTTATTTTTATTTTTTTAGTTTATTTTCTTCGTTTTCATTTGTTTTTCTTTCTTTCTTTTTTTTCAAAATTCATTTTTCCTTCTTTCCTTCTTTTTCCCTGATTCTTTGTATTTATTTCTTTCTTTCTTTTCATTATTTTTTGTTTCTTTTCTTCTTTTCGAATGGTTTCTTTTTTTTTTCTTCTTTTCTTGGTTTCTTCTCTACATTCGTGCACTGATTCTGTGACACTGCACGGCCTTATTTTGAGGCAAATAGGAAAATTATAACCCCCCCCTCTAAAATCGGAACTGTAAAGTTTAAGACAAAATAATTTGGCACACTTTCCTAACTCATAAGGGGAACATTTGTGCCAAATTTCAAGTAATTCGGTGTCGGTGGGTGTAACGTCCTGGTGAATTGACATGGAATGACCCAACTTTTATCTCACACTCAAACAGTTTTTGGCATTAAATAACCCAAAGGATTATTATACCATTAAACAAACCAAAGCAAACCAAACCAAATGAATTTAATGAAAATTATTTATAACAATCTGAAGATATCAAGAACTTGAAACATAGAAACTTTTATCAAAATGATTTGTTTTCGGCATTAAATCACCCGAAAAGCAAACCAAACCCAACTAAACCTTTTGCAGATATTTTTCAGCCCAGATATCAAAGTACTTTGGGTTGTTGTAGCACGTGTATAGGAGGCTTGAAGTACTAAGTCAGATAACATTTGGTTGGCTGGTTGGTTGGATTTTACGACATGTCAACCCTTGTAGGGTTATTTTAGGCCGAATATATTTTGTTTTATACATTCTGGTTGGGTATTCAATTATTTGTTTTCTAACTCATTTTTAAACATATTTTTAAAACTCATTTTTGATCTATTTAACCCATAAATGGAACCGTAACTGGTACTACGGCTCCGGGTCAGAGTGGGCCAGGAAGTAATGGGGATAAAGGTGTACTCCACATTCCCCAGATCTCCAGAATTGGAACTTCACTGCTAAATACAGTTTAACGTCATACACAGAACATTAAGACCCTCGGTCACCGCCTTCTAGCCCATATATGATAAAAAGGGCTTTGAGGTTGCCATAAGATCAATAGGGTTTAGATAATCATATAGGTGCTAGGGCTTGATTTGACCAGTCGATTGACCGCCCATCTAGCCTACGTAAGGGCCAAAGTGGAGTGTTGGATGTCATAGACAGCTCAGCCACCAGGATTTCATCTTTAAGCATCACGGGTTACCGCACACGGCCAACAGGTGATCATATAGGGGGGGGGGGTTACACCTCTGCAGAGGTGCAGTCAGTAGATTCTAAATCCTCTGTAGAAACCACTTTATATCAAAATTACAATATTCTGCTGCAAAATGCAATCTTTCCTTGATAGGGCTGGGACAATCATATAGGTACTAGGATATGACGTGAGTAACCGATTGATCGAAGGGGCCTCTCCAGTCTTCCGTCCAGCGTACATAAGGGCCAAAGTAGAGTGTAGCATATTATGGACTGCTCAACCACCAGGATTCCTTCTTTAAGCATTACGTCTTTGATAACATATGCATGGGTACTTGCGTGTATGTGAAGGTATGCGTGTCTGTGGTTTCTGATACATTTTATTTCCAAAAAAAGTTTTTAATTTATTGCCTTGTTTAAACACGCATTTACATAAATAATCTTTTGAATATTTTCATGTTCCCTTGATCCACATCCGTAAACTTTTAACACACTGCTTGCAGATCTTGTGAGAGGCTCAAGACTTGTCTTAATAAACAAGTTTTAATTTAAAATATACAAAATATAGCTTTATAATTGCGTTAATGTTTGCTCTTTGACTGGGAATCAACCTAGTCACCAGATCTAAAAATTCTCTTATCTTTTCAATGAGATGATCAACGTAATCAGTTGTGTTGGCAATTATAAAGGCAAGATAAAGACAAGGATAAAGATAACAGGTAATGAACACAACTCAAGGCTTTACAACAAAACAATGCGTTTATCAATCACAGGAACATGTAACATACAAAATACAATACGTGAGTTGAGATACAAGTATATGTAAGGTTTACAAAGTGTATGCAGGTTTACAAAGTGTATTGTTAATGCTGTATAATGGTTTGCAAATTAATGCCTTTGCGAAACTTATCTGTCTCTTGTATTTGAAGTCTTGATTTTTACGAAATCTACGGCTCTACCCTGGGCAGGTTTCAAAATATGTCGTTCTCGACGTCAGTAGCTGGCAGGCTTCAAAAGCACGTCTTATCTCGACCTCTGTTGCTGGGGAAAGAGGAGATTCGTGGTATCATCCCTCGAAATTAGCGGGTAATCTAGGCCTAGTAATATAGGCCTCTGATTGGTTGCTGACAAAGGCCCTTAGCCAATCGTATGAGGTTTCTCATCAGTTTATGGCTAAGACCCTTGGCTCTGTTTGCTATGGTCAAAGGGAGATCACTGTAATTGTTTAAGATAATATTTCTTATAGTTGAGCAGTCAAATTACTTACAGACAAACAATACAATTGAGTTTATTTGGAGAGTATATATTAGTATTTCAGTCTCGGAAGACTATAATAAGTTTTTTGTGTCCCTGAAGTTACAGCGCCTCTTGTGACTGTGAAGTCCAATGTTCGAAAAACATTCTCGACTACAGATGTCGCATGTGAAGGCTGTCCCTGAAGATGTTGATGTGCCGATGCTTTGTTGCCGTTGCTTTCTTCTAGACATCTTAGCTTCATGGTGTTGCACCAGGGTGACTTCAGATATGAACAGTCCTCTACGGAGACCCTGCAACCATCGAGGGCGGTCCTGAGCCAAATTTTCCCAGCTGAAAGGGGCAATGCCAAAGTACCTGAGATCATTCTTGCAGACATCCTTGAAACGCAGCTGGGGGCAACCAATCAGTCTCTTACCAGACGAAAGCTCTGCATAGAGGATGTCCTTCGGTATTCGTCCATCATCCATTCGGTGGACATGACCCAGCCATCGGAAACAACGCTGTCTCAGTAGAGGACACAAGCTGGGGAGTTGAGTTCTCTCTAGAACTGCTAGAATTTGGAGAGTAAGCTGTAGAGAAAACATTTTGACGTGATAGAAAAAACTGACTACAGTTTGAAATCAGCGTACCAATATTAGTCTAAAACAAATGAAAATCAAACTCAACAGAAATTATATCCAACTAGCAAATATATACACACTCCGGGTGTAAGTATTTAATTTTAATGTAATAAAATATATTACTGAATTAGAAAGAGTAAGGAACTAAATAAGAATGCAGATAAAAAGATTTGAAACAGAGGCGGGTATGATCGAAAAATAGATAAACTGAAACTTATTTTTCCACAACTCCCGTCTTTCATTGCTAAATTTTCCTAATTCAACTATTTAGTTAAAATAGTAAGTAAAGAATAAAATTACAGTTATTTCTTCTTAATAGATTTCTTTTAAGATTTATCACGAGGTTTTTTGCTCATATTCATTAGATAAAATCAAATTATATAATCAATAATACTAAGTACATATTTATTAAGATCAAATTTTTAATATCAATATGCAAATTAGCCTTTCCGTCTACACTGTAAACTGCTATTTTGTAGTATATATAAATAAAATTGCATGTTATTAGTATTTAGATATGGTCAATAGTATTAATAATGTAAAAAATTTTATTAATAATTGAGGTTTATCAATTGAGGTTTGAATAAAACTAAAATCATGCAGAATGTGACGTAAATAATAAAGGTATTTATGACTTGAGTTGTGATATAGTTTCCGTTACAGACAGAAAAACACACAATCTCCATACAATAATGTTTTACCCCCTCCTCATTAAGACATTCTTGCGTTCCCTATTGTAGTTCTTTTTCCCGTGCCAATCCTCTGACGAGACTTTTGTACAAAAAATACTTAATTAGCACAGATAAAAGGTCTTTTTAATATATAAAATATATATATTATATATAGACAATCTTCTTTGGATGCTCTAAGTACTTTTTATTTTTAGTTCTTTTTCCTGTGGTAATCCTCTGATGAGACTCAAATGAAAAAAAATTGCTAAGAATGAATTCACTTATGATTGCAATTCTAATATTTTTGTACGAAATAAGAAACGAAGAAAACAACCCCCCCCAAAAAAAAACAAAAAAACAAACAAATAGCCGCACGAACAGTTTCCATCTCTTTGGAGACCTTACTTTTAGAATGGCCCTCGCAATAAAGCTGTCAACTAACAAATTACAGAGTCTAACATTTTCAGATATTTTTCAGCCCAGAACCCAAAGTACTTGGGGATAATGGCACGGGGTGTGGGAGGCTTGAAGCACTAAGCGTTAAGTCAGATAAAAATCAAGACCGGTATTCCTTTAATCAAAAGTGTTACTTGAAAAGGAGAAAAAAAGGCTCTTCACAAAAAGTAGCCAATAAAGTAGTTGTTCTTTTTATGGTTTAGTCACGTCTGATCAATATTTTGATGGATTATTGATTAGTTGTCTCTAACTGGTGTTTTGGATTCGTTGCTAAGCAACAACATCCGGTGTCAAAGTAAAAATGAAAATTTGTATTTATATCTTCCACTTTTAGTTTTTAACAGCTGAAGCACGTTGTTATTTTACTAAGCTTACATCTGACACATATACGGTACCTTTTGTGATTAAGTTCTGGTACTTAGTGGTCACCCATTTGAATGCTGAGAAGCACATCCTTGCTTAACTTCCTTTCTTTTTTAAATCCTCTTCACAAAGTAGCCAATAAAGTATTATTTACTAAACTATGTTTATATCTGACACTCAGGCATTAAGTTTCTTACAATACCTGCTGTTACTAAGTGCTGTTACGAAGTGGTCACCCATTTGAATGCTGATCAGGTCCATCCTTGCTTAACTTCCTTTCTTTTTTAAATCCTCTTCACAAAAGTAGCCAATAAGTATTATTTACTAAACTATGTTTATATCTGACACTCAGGCATTAAGTTTCTTAAATACCTGCTGTTACTAAGTGCTGTTACGAGTGGTCACCCATTTGAATGCTGATCAGGTCCATCCTTGCTTAACTTCCTTTCTTTTTTAAATCCTCTTCACAAAGTAGCCAATAAAGTATTATTTACTAAACTATGTTTATATCTGACACTCAGGCATTAAGTTTCTTACAATACTGCTGTTACTAAGTGCTGTTACGAAGTGGTCACCCATTTGAATGCTGATCAGGTCCATCCTTGCTTAACTTCCTTTCTTTTTTAAAAAATCCTCTCACAAGTAGTGCCAATAAAGTATTATTTACTAAACTATGTTTATATCTGACACTCAGGCATTAAGTTTCTTACAATACTGCTGTTACTAAGTGCTGTTACGAAGTGGTCACCCATTTGAATGCTGAGAAGCAATCCTTGCTTAACTTCCTTTCTTTTTTAAATCTCTTCACAAAGTAGCCAATAAAGTATTATTTACTAAACTATGTTTATATCTGACACTCAGGCATTAAGTTTCTTACAATACCTGCTGTTACTAAGTGCTGTTACGAAGTGGTCACCATTTGAATGCACTGTGGATGTACAGAAATAACTTACTCGAGTTTAACACATAAGGATCTTCAGTGTTAAATCTACTAACTATATCATAAACTCCTGCAGTTGATTGTAATTAATCAATATCTTGATTCATTCAGTGGATTTAACCCTGAATATCCTTATGGTGAAGCTTGAGTAGGTTATTTTTGTACATACCACAGTAAATTCGCTCTACTTACGTATTGAGCACTTTATATTTGTTATATCGCTCACTTATAATGGTAAAACTTGTATCAACTAACAATTGAGACCAATTTTCATATATATATATATTTATATACATAAGTCATCCGTTATATATACTAGCAATATATTGCACCCTCCGGGTGCAAGCATTTAAGTTTAATAAAATAAAATATCATATTAATTAGAAAGGCTAATGAACTGAATAAAATGCAGATAAAAAGATTTGGAACAGAGGGGGTAATTGAAAAATAGAACAACTTTGAAACTAACTCTTCCATCATTTTTCCATTACTCCCGTCTTTCATTGGTAAATTTTCCTAATTTAACTATTTAGTTCAAATAGGAAGTAAAGAATAATATTACAGTTATTTGTTCTTGTTAATGGATTTCTTTTAAGATTTTTTCCCCAAGATTTTTGCTCATATTCAATAAGATAATACCAAACAATTAGAAATCAATAATAATAAGCATATATTTTATTAAAATCAAATTTTTTAGATCAATAATGCAAATTAGCCTTCCGATTCACACTGTAAGGCTATTTTGTTGTATATATAAATACAACTGCGTGTTATTAGTATGTAGATATGGTTAACAGTGTAAGTAATGTAAAACAATTTTAATTAATAATTGAGTTTAAATAAAAAAAATCATGGAGAATGTGGTGTAATAACAAAGGGAATTATAACTTATATAGTAATATAGTTTCGGTTACAGACATACAAACCCACAATCTCCATTATAATAAGATATATATATATATATATATATATATATATATATAATAGTAAGGTAATCCAATGACTGGTTGCAAGGGATGATTCTATTTGGGATCTTCAACATCTCACTGTATAACCATACCGTATGCTCTTGTAGGTGCAAAAATATACCCATACAAGAATTTTTATAAATCCTAAAGAGATTTTTTTTTTGAGTTTCTGGTTGAAATAAAAATTATAACGGGATGACGGTTTTGTTAAGTTTTTCTTTTATATATATATATATATATATATATATATATATATATATATATATATATATAATCTTAACATTTTGACCGTCTTGTCTGATGATTGTAGTAAGCATGAAACTAATAGTAACGAGATATTAAATCCATAATATATAATATTTGATTGTAAATCTGCCTGCTTTTTAGCATTGAGCACCTTTATATGCAAATACTTTTCTCATTCTCTATTCATTATATATATATATATATATATATATATATATATATATATAGAGAGAGAGAGAGAGAGAGAGAGAGTTGTAAGGGTTGTCTGATACTGTGTTTTTTAAAGTATGATTTTATCCAATTTCTTTTTCAGTTGAAATATTACAAACACTTAGTAGTTCTCCTTAGTAAATAATTTTCAACACATAAACCATCTTCCAATAAAAATCCATTAACTTTTTAAAAAGATTACACCAAGTGGCTTAACTTCCTTAATCAGCAAACAACAATTAGTATAACTATCTTTCTGAGTCCAGTATCATTTACATTATTAATTCGAACATAACGGGTAAGTCAACAGTATTTCTTAAATATTAGTCTATTTAAACACTTACATTCACCACTAATTCATTCTTTAAAAATAAATATACACGGGATTTATATGGATGAAATTCATAGTCGATGTTCGAAATTTCTGTTACCAGTATATATATATATATATATATATATATATATATATATATATATATATATATCATTATACTAAAGCTGAGTTAATCAACTTTTGCTTCCTAAAGGCTTTTTTTACTGTTTAGTTTAATGACACGAACATTATACTAAATTATTCCTTAATTTTATGATTGAATGATATTTGAAAAATTCTTTTTTACTTGCTTCTAATTAGTCGTAATTTGCAATTAAGTCAAAAACCGACCAATCTCTTACTTTACACTCTGTGTCTACCCCTTTCTTCTCCTCTTTCCATCTCTTGAATACCTCCTCGTTATATATTGTTAATTTCTGGGGAGAGAGAGAGAGAGAGAGAGAGAGAAGAGAGAGAGAGAGAGAGAGAGAGAGAGAGAGAGAGAGAGAGAGAGAGAGAACATTTATAATGTATTTCTATGTTAAAATTTCAACAACAGCAACCCGTAGCTTAAAATGAGGTCAAATATTTCTTTCTTAGAAAGCTAACAAAATGATTTTAATGTTTCGTTTTAAATTTTTTTGTATTCGCTTTGTTAACTCCCTTTTCCCTAATCTCAATTATCTAGCCAGAGCTCAATGGGTTGATCCAATTGTCACGTTTTGTCTAATATATATATATATATATATATATATATATATATATATATATATATATATACTATAATCCTCCACACAAGTAGAATGTAAGACAAGGTCAATTTATTAAGCGGAGTTTTAACAGGTTTGAATTGAGAGTTTTTCTCTCAATGAACTGGTTTTCAAACAAGATTAAAGAACCCAGTCTGCCCTACCCATAGTTGAAAATTTGAAACTTAAGTCTCGTAATAAGATAAAAATATTCATATTATAGCTTATTTTCTAAGGAATTTATATAAAAGTTTCTGTTGTCTACTTTTTCTTCTGTTTTTTTAGGGATTTTTTTAAAATTTATAAAATGTAAAATAAATACTTTTGTTTTATTGTATAGCAAAATCGTATTTACTTAATTAAAGAAAATATTGTATAAAAAATATCTAGCTAAAAAAATGACATAATTATAGTGTCTTTATAAAAGAAATATTGAAAATAATGTTTGAATTAAAAATTGTCGTCATTTTTATTAATGGAAGTATGTAGGGGACATAATATTCTATTCTTTTGTTTTTGAAAACGTTGTTGTGGTTGCTTCTGCTGTGAATAATTTCAAATAAGTTCAAATCCGTGACACATGTGGAGTGTCTTGTTTAAAGAAAATTATTTTTTGAAATGATAATAAAAATCTTAAAATTTGGATGGTACCGTGATTGGCTACAGAAATTACAATTATGAAATTGTTTATTATACAGACGAACACTTATATGGTGACCTTGGCAAGACCGGTGTGCTAGATCAAGTGTATCATGTTACAGTTAGCCGCACTGGCCTTTCGTTCGGCTGCTAATTATGCTGACAATACTACGTGGGCCAGGTCGTTCCCCCAGTTGAATAAAACACCACCTAAAAAATACTTTTGTTTCTAATGTATTTGAAAAATCGAAATCAGTACCGAAATGGATATTAAAAGTTTGTGTATGCTATTAAACATGCATAGGAGTGAGTAATAAACACACACAATGGCTAACACGGTTTGTTATAATAGTTATACATTTTGTACATCAATACAATTATTTAGATTTGTTCGTTTTTGCTCGGTTCAATGTTTTATGATCAAAAGGATGATGATTATCCAAAAAAGTTGATTTGCAGTTAGAACTTGTTAAGACAAAACTGTCTACATTTCTTTCTTTTCTTTTTTTTTTTCTTTCTTTTCTGTTTTCTTCTTCTTCTTTCTTTCCTTTCTTTCTTTCTTTTTATTCTTATCTTTCTTTCTTTCTTCTTTTCTGTTTTCTCTGCTATTTATTTTCATTATTTTTTTTATAGTTTATTCCCCTCTTTTTTTCTTTTTATTCTTTCTTTTAATTTCCTTTCTTTCTTTCTTTCTTTTTCTTTATTCTTTCTTCTTTCTTCTTTTCCTTCTCTTTCTCTTCTTTCTTTCTTCTTTTCTTTCTTTTTCGTTTCTGTCTTTCTTCTTCTTTGTATTATCTTTCTTTTCTTTTTCTGTTTCTTCTCTCTTCTCTTTTCTTTCTTCTTCTTCTCTTCTCTTCTTCTCTTTTCTCTTCTTTCTTTCTTCTTCTTTTCTTCTTCCCTCTTCTTTTCCCCTTTCTTTTTTCTTCTTCTTTCCTTCTTCTTTTCTTTTCTTTCTTTCTTTCTTTTTTCTTTCTTTCTTTCTTCTTTTTCTCTCGGGTTCTTGTATTTCTTTCTTTCTTTTCATTTTTTACTTTCTTTCTTTCTTTTGTTGTTTGTTTGTTTTTTCTTCTTTCTCTTTTCTTCTCTTGTTTTTTTATTTTTTTTAGATTATTTTCCCTCTTTTCTTCTTTCTTTTTTTTTCTTTCTTTATATTTCTTTTTGTTATTTTTTTTAGTTTACGTTCTTTCGTTTTCATTTGTCTTTATTTTTTCTTAGTTTCTTCCTTCTTCTTTATTCAAATTCTTTTTTCTTCTTTCCTTTTTTTTTCCTTCTTTCTTTTCTTCTTTTCCGCGTTCGTTGTATTTCTTTATCTTTTAGTTCTTCTCTTCTTCTCTCTTTTTCTTCTTTTTTGTCCTTTCTTTCTTTTTTTGTGTTTATTTTTTATTTTTTTTATTTTATTTTTCCTTCGTTTTTCATTTGTTTTTTCTTTCTTTTTTTTCAAAATTCATTTTTCCTTCTTCCTGCTTCTTTTTCCGGATTCTTTTCTTTAATTTCTTTCTTCTCCTTTCTTTTCATTATTTTTTTTTTCTTTTCTTCTTTTCGAATGGTTTTTCCTTTTTTTTCTTCTTTTCTTGGTTTCTTCTCTACATTCGGTGCACAACTAAAATAACAGTGGTGCCGATACACACGAACATTTTCCAGCGATTTGGAGACCTTATTTTTAAGATTCCCCACGCAATATGTTAGTTAATCAGCCTGTACAGGTTGATATTAGCAATACAACACTGATCCAGAGTGGTAGTACCCTGGTTAGGGTCCCATCTATTGGTCGATTAGAAAGAATGAGTTTAAAAAAATTGAGTTTTTAAAAAAAGAATTGTGTTTTAGAAAAAATGAATACCCTTTTAAAAAATGAATAAAAACAAATTCAGCTTTAAAATTACCCAAACAAGGGTTGACATGGCCGTAATATTTATCCTTTATTATTCTAATTGTGCATTTTACGAGGGAATTTTCCAAAAATTATCCGCACTTTTTTCGCAATAACAATGAATCTTTTTTATTGTCACCTGTGTCTGCACATGCGTGCTTATAGTTGTCACTGTTATGGTCTGTGATCGAAATTTGAGCCTGATCGCACCACTTTTATGCTCAAGCAGAGGGATCAAACAACGTGCGGGACATACCACTACACTGTCATTCATGGAGTGGTGGAGTTTTCGCTCAATCTAGAAAATATTTCGCAACTAATATTGAGGGATCTGTTTGGGATTACTACATGGATGACATTTTATCCTCTTGAGAGAAATGAAAACATATATAAAAAATTTATGAATCATAGATATAAAACACATCCATCGAAATACATCTAACCAAAAATTACACCAGTTACCGGAACTGAATACCAACTTTTATCTTATACTCTGACAGTTTTTGGCATTGAATAACCAACATTGAATAAACTTCCAAAGTTAATAATACTTGAGGGATCTGTTTGAGAATACTAAAAATGGATGACATTTATCTTTCTTTGAGAGAAATAAAAATATACCAAATTATGAATCAGATATAAAAATAAATCCACGAAACTACCTACAAAAATACACCTGTTAAGGAAACTTGTATACTAGCTTTTTATCTCACACTCCAACAGTTTTTTGGCATTTAAATAACCCCAAGGATTATTATACCATTAACAACCAAAACAAACCAAACCAAGCCAAAGCGAACCAGACCAACCAACCAAATGAATTTAAAGAAAATTTTTATAGCATCTGAAAGATATCAAGAACTTGAAACATAGAAATTTTTATCAAACATGATTTGTTTTTGGCATAAATCACCCGAAAGGTTAATATACGTAAAGCAAATCAAACCCAACTACCCTTGTATATAGTTATTTTTTCAGCCGCAGAAAATCAAAGTAACTTTTGGGTGGTTGTAGCACGGGTATAGGGAGGCCTTGAAGTATTAAGCGTTAAGTCAGATTACAAATTTGGTTGGCTGGTTGGTTGGATTTTCGACATGTCAACACTTTTAGATTATTTTAGGCGCGAAGATATTTTAATCTTATTCATTCTTGTTGGGTTCTTCAATTTTTGTTTTCCTAACTCATTTTTAAACATATTTTAAAACGTATTTTTTGATCTATTTAACCCATAAATGGAACCGTAACTGGTACTACGGGCTCCGGGCCCAGAGTGGGCCAGGATAGTAAGGGGATAAAGGTGTACTCCACATCCCAGATCTCCAGAATTGAACTTCACTTGCTAAATACAATTTACCGTCATACACAGACATTAAGACCCTCAGTCACCGCCTCTAGCCCACTATAATGATAAAAGGGCTTTTGAGGTTGCCATAAGATATAGGGTTTGTATCATATAGTGCTAGGGCTTGATTTTGACCAGTCGATGATCGATGATGGAGCCTCTCTGACCGCCATCTAGCCTACGTTTAAGGCCAAAGGTGAGTGTTGGATGTCATAGACTGGCTCACCACCAGGATTTTCATCTTAAGCATCACGGGTTAACGCACACGGCCAACAGGTGATCAGTATTGGGGGGGGTTACACCTCTGCAGAGGTGGGGCAGTCGGTGTATTCTAAATCCTCTGTAAAAACCATTTATAATCAAATTACAATATTCTGCTGGCAAATGCAATCTTTCCTTGAATAGGGCTGGGACAATCATATAGTACTAGGACTTGACGTGAGTAACCGATTGATCGAAGGGGCCTCTCCAGTCTCCTGTCAGCGTACATAAGGGCAAAGTAGAGTGTAGCATAATCATGGACTGCTCAAGCCACCAAGATTCGCGTCTTTAGCATTACGTCTGTTAAAATGCGCATGGGTACTTGCGTTATGTGAATGTAATGCGTGTGTGTGGTTTTCTGATACATTTTATTTTCAAAAGAAGTTTTAATTTAATTGCCTTGTTTAAACAGAATTTAAGCATAAAATAATCTTTTGAATATTTTCAATGTTCCCCTTGATTCACATCCGTAAACTTTAAAACACAGCTGCTTGCAGATCTTGTGACAGGCTAAGACTTGCTTAATAAAACAAGTTTTAATTTTAAAATATACAAAATATAGCTTAAAATAAATGCGTTAAGTGTTTGCTGTTTGACTGGGATTTCAACCTAGTACCAGATCTAAAATTTCTCGTTATCTTTCAATGAGATGATCAACGTAATCAGTTTGTGTTGCAATTATAAAGGCAAGATAAAGACAAGGCATAAAGATACAGGTAATGAACACAACTCAAAGGCTTTACAACAAAAACATGCGTTTAATCAATCCACAGGAACTGTAACATAACAAAATACAATACGTGGTTGAGATACAGTATATGTAAGGTTTAGCAAAGTGTATGCAGGTTTACAAAAGTGTTTGTATAATGCTGTATAATGGTTTGCAAATTTAACTGGCCTTTGCGAAACTTATCTGTCTCTTGGTATTTGAAAGTCTTTGATTTTTTACGAAATCTACGGCTCTACCCTGGGCAGTTTCAAATATGTCGTTCTCGACGTCCAGTAGCTGAGCAGGCTTCAAAGCACGTCTTATCTCGACCTCTGTTGCTGGGGAAAGAGGGGATTCGTGGTATCATCTCGAAATTAGCGGGTAATCTAGGCCTAGTAATATAGGCTCTGATTGTTGCCTGACAAAGGCCCCCTTAGCCAATCGTATGAGGTTCTCATCAGTTTTATGGCTAATGACCCTTGCTCTGTTTGCTATGGTCAAAGGGAGATCACTGTAATTGTTTAAGATAATATTTCTTATAGTTGAGCAGTCAAATTAACTTACAGACAACAATACAATTGAGTTTATTTGGAGAGTATATTTAGTATTTCAGTCTCGGATAGACTATAATATATTTTTTGTGTCCTGGAGTTACAGGCGCCTCTTGTGCTGTGAAGGTTCAATGTTTGAAAAACATTCTCGACTACAGATTTTGCCAATGTTGAAGGCTGTCCTGAAGATGTTGATGTGGCCGATGCTTTGGTTGCCGTTGCTTTCTTCTAGACATCTTAGCTTCATGGTGTTGCACCAGGGTGACTTCAGATATGAACAGTCCTCTACGGAAGACGCTGCAGCCAGTCGAGGGCGGTCCTGAGGCCAAATTTTTCCCCAGCTGAAAGGGGCCAATGCCAAAGTAACTGAGATCCTTACTTCCAGCATCCTTGAAAACTGCAGGCTGGGGGCGTACCAATCAGGCTCTCTACCAGAACGAAAGCTCTGCATAGAGGATGCCTTCGGTATTTGGTCCATCCATCCATTCGGTGGACATGACCCAGCCTATCGGAGACAACGCTGGTTCCCAGTAGAGGACACAAGCTGGGGAGTTGAAGTTCTCAGCCCCCCTTGGATCGACGCTATTATTTGTACCTTACCGGTCCAGTGGCCGAGGCACACTGGACCCCTGCCCCGAAGGCCGGGTGAAAGGCAATTAGAGTTGGGTTAATAGTTAAATATATTTAATAAGAAAATGATTATCATGAGCATCAAGTCATGTTAACAGCACCGATTTCCATGACTCTCTCTTGTCACTCGTCCCTATCACTCACGGCATCCAGTGTCCATACAGGTAAATTCTTCGGCAGAATACAACTAGTTTTAAATTCAAAATCATAGACTGGTTGCTGTAACAAGGCTAAAGAGCCAAGTCTGCCCTACTATTTACCCATAAGCTATGGCTGCATAATCAAAACTATTAATTGCAAAAAGAATATTGCACTCTCAAAAATTAATCTTATAATAACAAAATAATAACCCACATTCATGATATTCCTCCTAATAATAATATTCCTTCTTTACAAAAATCAAACTCACATTTCAACACAATTTTCATACTGTACGTTTTTAAAACCTTTTTACAATGTCACCCCCATATAAAATACAAATAAGATTCCTCGGTACCAGCAATACCATTACCATAGAATATGCAATTATATTGATCGTTAAGTTTTCTGTAGAATTAAATAGATTGTAATAACAAACGATAAGACTTTGGAAAGTCTTATTCTACTTAGAATAATTGATACACTTACTGAAATTTTATATAGTCTAGTATTCACCAGAGTGTTCTCCAAAGGGGAGGTAATCATAAAATAGGGGAGCTAACTCTCAATTACTTATTACATACATACAAATGATATGTGTATTAAGAATCATATCGATTGTTATTGTATAGTTTTGTATTATTTATTGCAAAGATAACAATAGGATTTATATATGTAATGAAATTGCAAATCATCATATCTGGCTTAAATAGCTCCTCTTGATTTTTGTTACTTTCCTGGAAATTCCATAGTTATTAAGGAACTGAAACCTCACCACCGGATGCAATTTAATATTACACCCATGGCACCCCACTTTTTTCAGTTGGGGGTGAGGGGTCTTACCCCTGTACAGATGATGAAGTCGGTGTATTCTAAGCCTCACCGATAGGGTACAATAGTTGAGGCGCTGTGGTTTAGACCAGCATTTGGTTGACTTGTAGATGCAGCTTCTTATATTGTCGCCTGTGGCTGGACACAGAATCAGATGAAATGGCCGAAACCGTCTAGAAAACACACATGGGAAGAAAAGATCTCCGACGACAAATTATTGTGAATATCGTTTATTAAGCAATTATGTTGGTGAAACAGAGAGGAATCATTCCGTTTTTTTAGGTGAACAAAAAAAATCAGGACTTCAACTCGGGGTTAAAAATTGAAAGAGATAAGAGATTTGTTTATTTACAATACAAATATGTAAATAGACTTTCATATTAAAAAATGGTTAATACCGTAGAAAATGTAGAAAAATGGCCAATGTTTTTAGAAATACACTAGAAGCGGCTACCCGGTGATGCCGGGGTAGAGGGTATGATACAAAGTTCCATTGATCCATTGATTGTTTTGGTCTTCCATATTGATTTGTTTATGTTTTAATCACAAATACCACCAATGACTTCCCCCTCTCTTACTATTCAAATTCTAATTCTTAAATATCTTCACGAATTTAAATAAAATCTTCATTATTTATTATATATTCATATATATTCAGAATTATATATTAAAAAATGTTTAATACCGTAGAAAATGTTGAAAAAATGTCCAGTGTATTTAGAAATACATGAGGAAAGTGTGTTCTTGGAAAATAAAATAGGGTTTCTCAAATACTTCCGTTGATCGCTTAATTAGAATTTAAGTAGATAGAAGAAAAGAGTTCTTGTAGTATTGTGGCTTTGACCAGAATCTGGTTGGTTTGCAGATGTAGCTTCTTATATCATCGCCTGTGGCTGGATACAGAATCAGATGAAATGTCCGAAATCGTCTAGAAAACAACACGTTATGAAGAAAAGATCTCTCGAAATCGCCTGCAAAACATAACAGCGAGACTGGAGCTGGAAACTCGCGTACTCGGGTATCACAGCCCAGCACGTTAGCCTCTACGCTACGGGGACTCCTCCACCCCTCCCACTGTTTAAGAGTTCTCAATATGTGCCGATAATTAGTTATTTAGAAACAGACACATATCACGTGACATGGTGTTGACGTAATGAAGTGGGATTAGATCAATTGACATTTTCTTGACGACTGTTGCCACGAGTTATAACCTACCCTCCATTTCATCAATAAAAAAATAAATGTTACTAATTGTTTATTAACAGTTTAGGTGCACGTGGAGTAATGAAATCGATGAACGGGTTCAAATTCCGGTCAAGGCTATTTTGCATTCATTTCGCACAGATGCCCTTGGCAAAGGCAGGAATCCATTATTTCACCACCCGTATATATATCTATTTGGATTACCTTATACATATATATATATATATATATATTATATATATATATATATATATTATATATATATATATATATTACTGTGGTATGTACAGAAATAACTTACTCGAGTTTAACCATAAGGATCTTCAGTGTTAAATCTACTAACTATATCATAAACTCCTGCAGTTGATTGTAATTAATCAATATCTTGATTCATTCAGTGGATTTAACCCTGAATATCCTTATGGTGAAACTTGAGTAGGTTATTTTTGTACATACCACAGTAATAAATTCGCTCTACTTACGTATTGAGCACTTTATATTTGTTATATCGCTCACTTATAATGGTAAAACTTGTATCAACTAACAATTGAGACCAATTTTCATATATATATATATTTATATACATAAGTCATCCCGTTATATATACTAGCAAATATATGCACCCTCCGGGTGCAAGCATTTAAGTTTTAATAAAATAAAATATCATATTAAATTAGAAAGGCTAATGAAACTGAATAAAAATGCAGATAAAAAGATTTGGAACAGAGGGGGTAATTGAAAAATAGAACAACTTTGAAACTAACTCTTCCATCATTTTCCATTACTCCCGTCTTTCATTGGTAAATTTTCCTAATTTAACTATTTAGTTCAAATAGGAAGTAAAGAAATAATATTACAGTTATTTGTTCTTGTTAATGGATTTCTTTTAAGATTTTTTCCCCAAGATTTTTGCTCATATTCAATAAGATAATACCAAACAATTAGAAATCAATAATAATAAGCATATATTTATTAAAATCAAATTTTTTAGATCAATATGCAAATTAGCCTTCCGATTCACACTGTAAACCGCTATTTTGTTGTATATATAAATACAACTGCGTGTTATTAGTATGTAGATATGGTTAACAGTGTAAGTAATGTAAAACAATTTTATTAATAATTGAGGTTTAAATAAAAATAAAATCATGGAGAATGTGGTGTAAATAACAAAGGGAATTATGACTTATATAGTAATATAGTTTCGGTTACAGACATACAAACCCACAATCTCCATTATAATAAGATATATATATATATATATATATATATATATATATATATATATATATATGTAAGGTAATCCAAATGACTGGTTGCAAGGGATGATTCTATTTGGGATCTTCAACATCTCACTGTATAACCATACCGTATGCTTTTGTAGGTGCAAAAATATACCCATACAAGAATTTTTATAAATCCCTAAAGGGACTAGAACTCAATTTTTTTTTTTGAGTTTCTGGTTGAAATAAAAATTATAACGGGATGACGGTTTGTTAAGTTTTTCTTTTATATATATATATATATATATATATATATATATATATAATCTTAAAATCTTAACATTTTGACCGTCTCGTCTGATGATTGTAGTAAGCATGAAACTAATAGTAACGAGATATTAAATCCATAACATATAATATTTGATTGTAAATCTGCTCTGCTTTTTAGCATTGAGCACCTTTATATGCAAATACTTTTTCTCATTCTCTATTCATTATATATATATATATATATATATATATATATATATATATATATATATAGAGAGAGAGAGAGAGAGAGAGAGAGAGTTGTAAGGGTTGTCTGATACTGTGTTTTTTAAAGTATGATTTTATCCAATTTCTTTTCAGTTGAAATATTACAAAACCACTTAGTAGTCTTCCTTAGTAAATAATTTTCAACGCATAAACCATCTTCCAATAAAAATCCATTAACTTTTTAAAAAGATTACACCAAGTGGCTTTACTTCCTTAATCAGCAAACAACAATTAGTATAACTATCTTTTGAGTCCAGTATCATTTACATTGTTATTTCGAACATAACGGGTAAGTCAACAGTATTTCTTAAATATTAGTCTATTTAAACACTAACATTCACCACTAATTCATGCTTTAAAAACTCCAGTATATATATATATATATATATATATATATATATATATATATATATATATATATATATATATATATACATAAAGCTAAGTTAATCAACTTTTGCTTCCTAAAGGCTTTTTTACTGTTTAGTTTAATGACACGAAAATTATACTAAATTATTCCTTAATTTTAGGATTGAATGATGTTTGAAATACATTCTGTTTTACTTGGTTCTAATTAGTCGTAATTGGCAATTAAGTCAAAAACTGACCAATCTCTTACTTTACACTGTGTCTATTTCTTTCTTCCCCTCTTTGCATCTCTTGACTACCTCCTCGTTATATATTGTTAATTTCTGGGGAGAGAGAGAGAGAGAGAGAGAGAGAGAGAGAGAGAGAGAGAGAGAGAGAGAGAGAGAGAGAGAGAGAGAGAGAGAGATTTATAATGTATTTCTATGTTAAATTTCACAACCAGCAACCCGTAGCTTAAATGAGGTCAAATATTTCCTTTCTTAGAAAGCTAACAAAATGATTTTAATGTTTCGTTTTGAAAATTTTTATTTGCTTTGTTAACTCCCTTTTCCCTAATCTCAATTATCTAGCCAGAGCTCAATGGGTGACCCAATTCGTCACGTTTTGTCTAATATATATATAATATATATATATATATATATATATATATATATATATATATATATATCAACCCCTCCACACAAGGAGAATGTAAGACAAGGTCAATTTATTAAGCGGAGTTTAACAGGTTTGAATTGAGAGTTTTTCTTCTCCTGAACTGGTTTTCTAAACAAGATTAAAGAACCCAGTCTGCCCTACCCATAGTTGAAAAATTTGAAACTTAAGTCTCGTAAATAAGATAAAAATATTCATCTTATAGCTTATTTTCTAAGGAATTTTATATTAAAAGTTTCTGTTGTCTACTTTTTCTTCTGTTTTTTAGGGATTTTTTAAAATTTATAAAATGTAAAATAAATACTTTTGTTTATTGTATAGCAAAATCGTATTTACTTAATTAAAGAAAATATTGTATAAAAAATATCTAGCTAAAAATAATGACATAATATAGTACTGTCTTTATAAAAGAAATATTGAAAATAATGTTTGAATTAAAAATTGTCGTCATTTTTATTAATGGAAGTATGTAGGGGACATAATATTCTATTCTTTTGTTTTTGAAAACTGTTGTTGTTGTTGCTTCTGCTGTGAATAATTTCAAATAAGTTCAAATCCGTGACACATGTGGAGATCAAACAGTGCTTGTTTAAAGAAATTAATTATTTTTGAAACGATAATAAAAATTTAAAATTTGATGATACCGTGATTGGCTACAGAACTTACAATTATGAAATTGTTTATTATACAGATGACACTTATATGGGGACCTTGGCAAGACCGGTGAGCTAGATCAAGTGTATCATGTTACAGTTAGCCCACTGGCCTTTCGTTCGGCTGCTAACTTATGCTGACAATACTACGTGGGCCAGGTCCGTTCCCCAGTTGAATAAACACCCACCTAAAAAATACTTTTGTTTCTAATGTATTTGAAAAATCGAAATCAGTACCGGAAATGGATATAAAAGTTTGTGTATGCTATTTAAACATGCATAGGAGTGAGTAATAAACACACACAATGGCTAACACGGTTTGTTATAATAGTTATAGATTTTGTACATCAATACAATTATTTTAGATTTGTCGTTTTTGCTCGGTTCAATGTTTATGATCAAAAGGATGATGATATCCAAAAAGGTTGGTTTGCAGTTAGAACTTGTCAAGACAAAACTGTCTACATTTCTTTCTTTCTTTCTTTTTTTTCTTTCTTTTCTGTTTTCTTCTTCTTTTTCTTTTTCCTTTCTTTCTTTCTTTTTATTCTTTCTTTCTTTCTTTCTTTTCTGTTTTCTACTGTATTTATTTTCATTATTTTTTTAGTTTATTCCCCTCTTTCTTTCTTTTTATTCTTTCTTTTTATCCTTTCTTTCTTTCTTTCTTTTCTGTATTCTTCTTCTTCTTCTTTCTTTCTTTCTTTCTTTCTTTCCTTCTTTCTTTCTTTTTTGTTTTCTTCTTCTTCTTTGTATTATTTCTTTCTTTTCTGTTTTCTTCTTCTTTCTTTCTTTCTTTCTTTCTTTCTTTCTTTCTTTTTCTTCTTTCTTTCTTTTCTGTTTTCTTCTTCTTTTTCCTCTTCTTCTTTTTCTTCTTCGTTTTCTTTCTTTCTTTCTTTTTCTTCTTTCTTTCTTTTTTTCTTTCTTTTCTTCTTTTTCCGGGTTCTTTGTATTTCTTTCTTTCTTTCCATTTTTTAAAACTTTCTTTCTTTCTTTTGTGTGTTTGTTTGTTTCTTCTTTCTTTGTTTTCATTATTTTTTAGATTATTTTCCTCTTTTCTTCTTTCTTTTTTTCTTTCTTTTATATTTCTTTTTGTTATTTTTTTTAGTTTACGTTCTTCGTTTTCATTTGTTCTTTATTTTTTTCTTAGTTTCTTTCCTTCTTTTTTCAAAATTCTTTTTTTCTTTCTTTCCTTTTTTTCCTTCTTTCTTTTCTTTTCTTTTCTTTCCGCGTTCGTTGTATTTCTTTATCTTTTAGTTCCTTTCCCTCGTTTCTTCTTTTTGTCCTTCTTTCTTTCTTTTGTGTTTATTTTTATTTTTTTTATTTTATTTTCTTCGTTTTCATTTATTTTTTTCTTTCTTTTTTCAAAATTCATTTTTCCTTCTTTCCTTCTTTTTGCCGGATTCTTTGAATTTCTTTCTTTCTTTCTTTTCATTATTTTTTGTTTCTTTTCTTCTTTTCGAATGGTTTCCTTTTTTTCTTCTTATCTTGGTTTCTTCTCTACATTCGTGCACAACTAAAATAACAGTGGTGCCGATAACCACACGAACATTTTCCAGCGATTTGGAGACCTTATTTTTAAGATTCCCCACGCAATATGTTAGTTAACAGCCTGTAAAGTTGATATTAGCAAATTACAACACTGATCCAGAGTGGTAGTACCTGTTAGGGTCCCATCTATTGGTCGATTAGAAAGAATGAGTTTAAAAAAATTGAGTTTTAAAAAAGAATTGTGTTTAGAAAAAAATGAATACCCTTTTAAAAATGAATAAAACAAATTCAGCTTAAAATTACCCAACAAGGGTTGACATGCCGTATATTTATTCTTTATTATTCTATTGTGCATTTTACGAGGGAATTTCAAAAATTATCCGCACTTTTTCCATAACATATCTTTATTATTGTCACGCTGTGTTCTGCACATGCGTGCTTATAGTTGTCACTGTTATGGTCATGTGATCGAAATTTGAGCCTGATCGCACCACTTTTTATGCTCAAGCAGAGGGATCAACAACGGTGCGGGACATACCACTACACTGTCACTTCATGGAGTGTGGAGTTTTCGCTCAATCTAGAAAATATTTCGCAACTAATATGAGGGATCTGTTTGGGATTACTAACATGGATGACATTTTATCCTCCTTGAGAGAAATGAAAATATATAAAAAATTTATGAATCAGATATAAAACACATCCACGAAATACATCTACAAAAATTACACCAGTAAAGGAAACTTGAATACCAACTTTTATCTTATACTCTGACAGTTTTTGGCATTGAATAACCACATTGAATAACTTCCAAAGTTCAAATAATATGAGGGATCTGTTTGAGAATACTAAAATGGATGACATTTAATCTTTCTTGAGAGAAATAAAAATATACCAAATTATGAATCAGATATAAAATAAATCCACGAAACTACCTACAAAAATACACCTGTTAAGGAAACTTGTATACTAGCTTTTATCTCACACTCAAACAGTTTTTGGCATTAAATAACCCAAAGGATTATTATACCATTAAACAAACCAAACCAAACCAAACCAAGCCAAAGCGAACCAGACCAAACCAAACCAAATGAATTTAAAGAAAATTATTTATAGCAATCTGAAGATATCAAGAACTTGAAACATAGAAATTTTTATCAAAATGATTTGTTTTTGGCATTAAATCACCCGAAAAGGGTTAATATACCGTAAAGCAAATCAAACCCAACTAAACCTTTTGTAGATATTTTTCAGCCCAGAAATCAAAGTACTTTGGGTGGTTGTAGCACGGGTATAGGAGGCTTGAAGTATTAAGCGTTAAGTCAGATAAAATTTGGTTGGCTGGTTGGTTGGATTTTACGACATGTCAACCCTTTTAGGATTATTTTAGGCCGAAGATATTTTATCTTATTCATTCTTGTTGGGTCTTCAATTTTTTGTTTTCTAACTCATTTTTAAACATATTTTTAAAACTCATTTTTGATCTATTTAACCCATAAATGGAACCGTAACTGGTACTACGGCTCCGGGCCAGAGTGGGCCAGGAAGTAATGGGGATAAAGGTGTACTCCACATTCCCCAGATCTCCAGAATTGGAACTTCACTGCTAAATACAATTTAACGTCATACACAGAACATTAAGACCCTCAGTCACCGCCTTCTAGCCCATATATGATAAAAAGGGCTTTGAGGTTGCCATAAGATTAATAGGGTTTAGATAATCATATAGGTGCTAGGGCTTGATTTGACCAGTCGATTGATCGAATGAATGGAGCC
The DNA here is from genome assembly GCA_023376005.1 of Doryteuthis pealeii. Taxonomy (NCBI): domain Eukaryota; kingdom Metazoa; phylum Mollusca; class Cephalopoda; order Myopsida; family Loliginidae; genus Doryteuthis; species Doryteuthis pealeii. Next base: position 61,965,753 of record CM042163.1, read on the forward strand.
TCTCTGACCGCCCATCTAGCCTACGTAAGGGCCAAAGTGGAGTGTTGGATGTCATAGACTGCTCAGCCACCAGGATTTCATCTTTAAGCATCACGGGTTACCGCACACGGCCAACAGGTGATCATATTGGGGGGGGGGTTACACCTCTGCAGAGGTGCAGTCGGTGTATTCTAAATCCTCTGTAAAAACCACTTTATATCAAAATTACAATATTCTGCTGCAAAATGCAATCTTTCCTTGATAGGGCTGGGACAATCATATAGGTACTAGGACTTGACGTGAGTAACCGATTGATCGAAGGGGCCTCTCCAGTCTCCTGTCCAGCGTACATAAGGGCCAAAGTAGAGTGTAGCATATCATGGACTGCTCAACCACCAAGATTCCGTCTTTAAGCATTACGTCTGATAAACATGCGCATGGGTACTTGCGTGTATGTGAATGTATGCGTGTGTGTGGTTTCTGATACATTTTATTTTCAAAAGAAGTTTTTAATTTATTGCCTTGTTTAAACACGAATTTACATAAATAATCTTTTGAATATTTTCATGTTCCCTTGATTCACATCCGTAAACTTTTAACACACTGCTTGCAGATCTTGTGACAGGCTCAAGACTTGTCTTAATAAACAAGTTTTAATTTAAAATATACAAAATATAGCTTCATAAATGCGTTAATGTTTGCTGTTTGACTGGGAATCAACCTAGTCACCAGATCTAAAAATTCTCTTATCTTTTCAATGAGATGATCAACGTAATCAGTTGTGTTGGCAATTATAAAGGCAAGATAAAGACAAGGATAAAGATAACAGGTAATGAACACAACTCAAGGCTTTACAACAAAAACAATGCGTTTATCAATCACAGGAACATGTAACATACAAAATACAATACGTGAGTTGAGATACAAGTATATGTAAGGTTTACAAAGTGTATGCAGGTTTACAAAGTGTATTGTATAATGCTGTATAATGGTTTGCAAATTAATGCCTTTGCGAAACTTATCTGTCTCTTGTATTTGAAGTCTTGATTTTTACGAAATCTACGGCTCTACCCCTGGGCAGGTTTCAAATATGTCGTTCTCGACGTCAGTAGCTGACAGGCTTCAAAAGCACGTCTTATCTCGACCTCTGTTGCTGGGGAAAGAGGGAGATTCGTGGTATCATCCCTCGAAATTAGCGGGTAATCTAGGCCTAGTAATATAGGCTCTGATTGGTTGCTGACAAAGGCCCTTAGCCAATCGTATGAGGTTTCTCATCAGTTTATGGCTAAGACCCTTGGCTCTGTTGCTATGGTCAAAGGGAGATCACTGTAATTGTTTAAGATAATATTTCTTATAGTTGAGCAGTCAAATTACTTACAGACAAACAATACAATTGAGTTTATTTGGAGAGTATATATTAGTATTTCAGTCTCGGAAGACTATAATATAGTTTTTGTGTCCCTGGAGTTACAGCGCCTCTTGTGACTGTGAAGTCCAATGTTTGAAAAACATTCTCGACTACAGATTTTGCATGTGAAGGCTGTCCCTGAAGATGTTGATGTGCCGATGCTTTGTTGCCGTTGCTTTCTTCTAGACATCTTAGCTTCATGGTGTTGCACCAGGGTGACTTCAGATATGAACAGTCCTCTACGGAGACCCTGCAGCCATCGAGGGCGGTCCTGAGCCAAATTTTCCCAGCTGAAAGGGGCAATGCCAAAGTACCTGAGATCATTCTTGCAGACATCCTTGAAACGCAGCTGGGGGCGACCAATCAGTCTCTTACCAGACGAAAGCTCTGCATAGAGGATGTCCTTCGGTATTTGTCCATCATCCATTCGGTGGACATGACCCAGCCATCGGAGACAACGCTGTCCCAGTAGAGGACACAAGCTGGGGAGTTGAGTTCTCTCTAGAACTGCTAGAATTTGGAGAGTAAGCTGTAGAGAAAACATTTGACGTGATAGAAGAAAACTGACTACAGTTTTGAAATCAGCGTACCAATATTAGTCTAAATCAAATAAAAAATCAAACTCAACAGAAATTATATCCAACTAGCAAATATATACACACTCCGGGTGTAAGTATTTAATTTTTAATGTAATAAAATATTATATACTGAATTAGAAAGAGTAATGGAACTAAATAAGAATGCAGATAAAAAGATTTGAAACAGAGGCGGGTATGATCGAAAAATAGATAAACTGAAACTTATTTTTCCACAACTCCCGTCTTTCATTGCTAAATTTTCCTAATTCAACTATTTAGTTAAAATAGTAAGTAAAGAATAAATTTACAGTTATTTCTTCTTAATAGATTTTTTTAAAGATTTATCCCGAGACTTTTGCTCATATTCATTAGGATAAAATCAAACAATTATAAATCAATAAACTAAGTACATATTTATTAAGATCAAATTTTTAATATCAATATGCAAATTAGCCTTTCCGTCTACACTGTAAACTGCTATTTTGTAGTATATATAAATAAATTGCATGTTATTAGTATTTAGATATGGTCAATAGTATTAATAATGTAAAACAATTTTATTAATAATTGAGGTTTATCAATTGAGGTTTGAATAAAACTAAAATCATGCAGAATGTGACGTAAATAATAAAGGTATTTATGACTTGAGTTGTGATATAGTTTCCGTTACAGACAGAAAAACACACAATCTCCATACAATAATGTTTTACCCCCTCCTCATTAAGACATTCTTGCGTTCCCTATTGTAGTTCTTTTTCCCGTGCCAATCCTCTGACGAGACTTTTGTACAAAAAATACTTAATTAGCACAGATAAAAGGTCTTTTTAATATATAAAATATATATATTATATATAGACAATCTTCTTTGGATGCTCTAAGTACTTTTTATTTTTAGTTCTTTTTCCTGTGGTAATCCTCTGATGAGACTCAAATGAAAAAAATTGCTAAGAATGAATTCACTTATGATTGCAATTCTAATATTTTTGTACGAAATAAGAAACGAAGAAAACAACCCCCCCCCAAAAAAAAACAACAAAAAAACAAACAAATAGCCGCACGAACAGTTTCCATCTCTTTGGAGACCTTACTTTTAGAATGGCCCTCGCAATAAAGCTGTCAACTAACAAATTACAGAGTCTAACATTTTCAGATATTTTTCAGCCCAGAACCCAAAGTACTTGGGGAGGTAATGGCACGGGTGTGGGAGGCTTGAAGCACTAAGCGTTAAGTCAGATAAAAATCAAGACCGGTATTCCTTTAATCAAAAGTGTTACTTGAAAAAGAGAAAAAAAGGCTCTTCACAAAAAGTAGCCAATAAAGTAGTTGTTCTTTTTTTATGGTTTAGTCACGTCTGATCAATATTTTGATGGATTATTGATTAGTTGTCTCTAACTGGTGTTTTGGATTCGTTGCTAAGCAACAACATCCGGTGTCAAAGTAAAAATGAAATTTGTATTTATATCTTCCACTTTTAGTTTTTACAGCTGAAGCACGTTGTTATTTACTAAGCTTACATCTGACACATATACGGTACCTTTTGTGATTAAGTTCTGGTACTTAGTGGTCACCCATTTGAATGCTGAGAAGCACATCCTTGCTTAACTTCCTTTCTTTTTTAAATCCTCTTCACAAAGTAGCCAATAAAGTATTATTTACTAAACTATGTTTATATCTGACACTCAGGCATTAAGTTTCTTACAATACCTGCTGTTACTAAGTGCTGTTACGAAGTGGTCACCCATTTGAATGCTGAGAAGCACATCCTTGCTTAACTTCCTTTCTTTTTTAAATCCTCTTCACAAAGTAGCCAATAAAGTATTATTTACTAAACTATGTTTATATCTGACACTCAGGCATTAAGTTTCTTACAATACCTGCTTTACTAAGTGCTGTTACGAAGTGGTCACCCATTTGAATGCTGAGAAGCACATCCTTGCTTAACTTCCTTTCTTTTTTAAATCCTCTTCACAAAGTAGCCAATAAAGTATTATTTACTAAACTATGTTTATATCTGACACTCAGGCATTAAGTTTCTTACAATACCTGCTGTTACTAAGTGCTGTTACGAAGTGGTCACCCATTTGAATGCTGAGAAGCACATCCTTGCTTAACTTCCTTTCTTTTTTAAATCCTCTTCACAAAGTAGCCAATAAAGTATTATTTACTAAACTATGTTTATATCTGACACTCAGGCATTAAGTTTCTTACAATACCTGCTGTTACTAAGTGCTGTTACGAAGTGGTCACCCATTTGAATGCTGAGAAGCACATCCTTGCTTAACTTCCTTTCTTTTTAAATCCTCTTCACAAAGTAGCCAATAAAGTATTATTTACTAACTATGTTTATATCTGACACTCAGGCATTAAGTTTCTTACAATACCTGCTGTTACTAAGTGCTGTTACGAAGTGGTCACCCATTTGAATGCTGAGAAGCACATCCTTGCTTAACTTCCTTTCTTTTTAAATCCTCTTCACAAAGTAGCCAATAAAGTATTATTTACTAAACTATGTTTATATCTGACACTCAGGCATTAAGTTTCTTACAATACCTGCTGTTACTAAGTGCTGTTACGAAGTGGTCACCCATTTGAATGCTGAGAAGCACATCCTTGCTTAACTTCCTTTCTTTTAAATCCTCTTCACAAAGTAGCCAATAAGTATTATTTACTAAACTATGTTTATATCTGACACTCAGGCATTAAGTTTCTTACAATACCTGCTGTTACTAAGTGCTGTTACGAAGTGGTCACCCATTTGAATGCTGAGAAGCACATCCTTGCTTAACTTCCTTTCTTTTTTAAATCCTCTTCACAAGTAGCCAATAAAGTATTATTTACTAAACTATGTTTATATCTGACACTCAGGCATTAAGTTTCTTACAATACCTGCTGTTACTAAGTGCTGCTACGAAGTGGTCACCCATTTGAATGCTGAGAAGCACACCCTTGCTTAACTTCCTTTCTTTTTAAATCCTCTTCACAAAGTAGCAATAAAGTATTATTTACTAAACTATGTTTATATCTGACACTCAGGCATTAAGTTTCTTACAATACCTGCTGTTACTAAGTGCTGTACGAAGTGGTCACCCATTTGAATGCTGAGAAGCACATCCTTGCTTAACTTCCTTTCTTTTTTAAATCCTCTTCACAAAGTAGCCAATAAAGTATTATTTACTAAACTATGTTTATATCTGACACTCAGGCATTAAGTTTCTTACAATACCTGCTGTTACTAAGTGCTGTTACGAAGTGGTCACCCATTTGAATGCTGAGAAGCACATCCTTGCTTAACTTCCTTTCTTTTTTAAATCCTCTTCACAAAGTAGCCAATAAAGTATTATTTACTAAACTATGTTTATATCTGACACTCAGGCATTAAGTTTCTTACAATACCTGCTGTTACTAAGTGCTGTTACGAAGTGGTCACCCATTTGAATGCTGAGAAGCACATCCTTGCTTAACTTCCTTTCTTTTTAAATCCTCTTCACAAAGTAGCCAATAAAGTATTATTTACTAAACTATGTTTATATCTGACACTCAGGCATTAAGTTTCTTACAATACCTGCTGTTACTAAGTGCTGTTACGAAGTGGTCACCCATTTGAATGCTGAGAAGCACATCCTTGCTTAACTTCCTTTCTTTTTTAAATCCTTCACAAAGTAGCCAATAAAGTATTATTTACTAAACTATGTTTATATCTGACACTCAGGCATTAAGTTTCTTACAATACCTGCTGTTACTAAGTGCTGTTACGAAGTGGTCACCCATTTGAATGCTGAGAAGCACATCCTTGCTTAACTTCCTTTCTTTTTTAAATCCTCTTCACAAAGTAGCCAATAAAGTATTATTTACTAAACTATGTTTATATCTGACACTCAGGCATTAAGTTTCTTACAATACCTGCTGTTACTAAGTGCTGTTACGAAGTGGTCACCCATTTGAATGCTGAGAAGCACATCCTTGCTTAACTTCCTTTCTTTTTTAAATCCTCTTCACAAAGTAGCCAATAAAGTATTATTTACTAAACTATGTTTATATCTGACACTCAGGCATTAAGTTTCTTACAATACCTGCTGTTACTAAGTGCTGTTACGAAGTGGTCACCCATTTGAATGCTGAGAAGCACATCCTTGCTTAACTTCCTTTCTTTTTTAAATCCTCTTCACAAAGTAGCCAATAAAGTATTATTTACTAAACTATGTTTATATCTGACACTCAGGCATTAAGTTTCTTACAATACCTGCTGTTACTAAGTGCTGTTACGAAGTGGTCACCCATTTGAATGCTGAGAAGCACATCCTTGCTTAACTTCCTTTCTTTTTTAAATCCTCTTCACAAAGTAGCCAATAAAGTATTATTTACTAAACTATGTTTATATCTGACACTCAGGCATTAAGTTTCTTACAATACCTGCTGTTACTAAGTGCTGTTACGAAGTGGTCACCCATTTGAATGCTGATCAGGTCCATCCTTGCTTAACTCCCTGTCCTTTTTAAAAGGCTCTACACAAAGTAGCCAGTAAAGTGTTATTTCTCTGAATTTTTGAGATGAGGCTTGAAAATTAGTATTATTTGTATTATTCGGACTATTGTCCTCATCTTCATTGTTATCGATACAACGTTTCGGTCGATGTGCCCTCCGGCCTTCTTCAGGTATTTCAAAGGTTCAAAGTTCCGTGATGGCTCCCGATTACGACAAGAAGGTTCCCGATTACGACAAGAAGGTTCCTTAGTCCGAGAAGGTTCTCGAGACCGAGAAGAAATACCTAGAGAAGGCCGGAGGGCACATCGGTCGAAACTTTGTACAGATAATAATGAAGATGAGGACAATAGTCCGAATAATACAAATAATACTAAAGTATTATTTACTAAACTATGTTTATATCTGACACTCAGGCCTTAAGTTTCTTACAATACCTGCTGTTACGAAGTGCTGTTACGAAGTGGTCACCCACTTGAATACTGCACTTTGGCCCTATCTTGGGCTAGACGGGCGGTCGGATCAATCGGCTGGTCACGTCAAGCCCTAGCACCTATATGATTTTCCCAACCCTATTGTCCTTATGGCAACCCCCAACCGCTTTTTATCATATGGGTGCTAGAAGGCGGTGGCTGAGGGTCTACATGTCCTGGGAATAACGTTAAACTCTATCTGATGGTGAGGTTCCAGTTTTGGTTTGGGGAATGTGGAGCACCCCTTCATCACCATTGCTCCCTGGTCCACTCTGACCCGGAGTGGTAGTACCTGTTAGGGTCCCATCTATGGGTTGAATAGAAAAACATGAGTTTATAAACAAAATTGTATTATCCATTAAGAATTGATTTATTTCAAAACTTTATCAATATTAAATGACCCACTGAGGTTGATAAACAAAATTGTATTATGCATTAAGTTAATTTATTTCACAACTTTGTCGGCATTAAATGACCCACCGAGGTTGATATGCCGTAAAACAAAACAAAACAAACTTGAATACTGAGCAGCACATCGTTGCTTAAACCTGTTCCTTTCTTTTTTAAAAAAGGTTCTTCACAAAGTAGCCAATAAAGTATTATTTACTAAGCTTTGCTTTGATCTTATACACAGTCCTCAAGTTTCTTATGCTTACAGTATCTGTCTTTACTAAATGATGTGGTGGCAGAGCAGTCCCTAACATGCAACACCCCTCTCTAGCCCTTAATTAGGCTAGACGGGCGGTCGGAGAGGCCCACTCCGATCAATCGGCTGGTCATGTCACGCCAGAGCATCTGTATGACTGTCCTGACCCTATTGCCCTTATGGCAAACTCCCAACTCTTTTTATCATATATGTACTAGAAGGCGGTGGCTGAGGATCTTAATATCCTGTGTATAACATTAAACTCTATCTGATGGTCAAGTTCCAATTCTGGTGCTCTGGGGGAATGTGGAGTACCCCTTCATCATCATTACTACCAGATCCACTCTGACCCGAAGTGGTAGTTACTGTTAGGGTCTAATCTATGGATTAAATAGAAAAACATGAGTTAAAAAAGGTGTTTAAAAGTAATTAATTACCCATCAAGAATAAATGAAACAAAACGTCTTGGCATAAAGTAACCCAGCAAGGGTTACTTTATGCCGTAAATACTAAATAGTTCAATATATAAAAAGTAGAATAATCTTGATTTAACTCTCTCTCACTCTTTTTTTTTCTTTTTTGCCTTCTTTTCATCTTTTCGTTATTTTCGATGGAAACAGATTAGCGTTATCGTTTCCTTGCGCT
>CM042163.1:61978960-61996460 GCA_023376005.1 Doryteuthis pealeii
TGTCAGCTCCAATCTTTTTGCTAAGCAATTTATCTTAGTCTTCAAACACCGGCATTGGTATCTTTTACTTTAGACAATCTACAAATATCTTTGAACACCCCCCCCCCCACACACACACATGCGCGCGCGCGCACACACGACAAACACAGACACACACACACACACACACACACACACACACACACACATATATATATACATATACACACACACACACACACACACACACATATATATATATATATATATACCCTGGACGTGGTAATTGCATTTCACTTAGCGCTAATACCGTTGGGAATTGGTATGAATCCTACTCTCCCTCCAGCTATGGATAATTAGTAGGGCAGACTGGGCTCTCTAACCTTGGTTAGGCAACCGGTCTAGGAGAAGGAAAACTCTGAATTTAAACCTGTTGAACTCCGCTTGAGAAATTGACCCTGTGTTACATCCTGCTTGTACGGAGGGTTGATATATATATATATATATATATATTATATATATATATATATATATATATATGTGTGTGTGTGTGTGTGCGTGTGTGTATGTGTGTGTGTGTAGGAAAATCTGTCCAGTTAAATATTTTAAAGGAAAAATGCTGTATATATATATATATATATATATATATATATATATATATATATATATATATATATATGTGTGTGTGTGTGTGTGTGTGTGTGTATATTATAAAAAAGAAATTCCGTAAAATGGATTATGTTTTTTAAAAGATTTTTATTTATTTTGCATTAGCAACACGTGCTTAATATCTCCTGGTATCTTCTTTAGGCTTCGATTAACCACATTCTGTATCAGTATATAAATGTATATAAATATCTATCTATCTATCTATCTAGGTTTGTTCACATCAATCTATCTATCTGTCTGTCTGTCTGTCTGTCTGTCTATCCTAATTTGTTAATATATATCTATTTATCTGTCTGTCTGTCCTAATATGTTAATATCTATCTATCTATCTGTCTGTCCTAATATGTTAATATCTATCTATCTATCTATCTATCTATCTATCTATCTATCCCAGTTTGTTCATTATCTATCTATCTATCTATCTATCTATCTATCTATCTATCTATCTACTCTAACAACTGCGTGCATACGTTACATTACAATCATAATTGTAGAGAAGCTTGTTTGTTATGAAAAATAATTTGAATTCAATCAAACACAGAACTTCTTTTTTTCTCTCTCTCGTAGACTTCCTTTCGATTTTTGAAAGAAATACCGAAAAGAAAAAACAAAACTGTTTATTAGGTTGGCATGGCAACGTATTCAGGAACGCCAATCGGACTAATTTCATAACTTGAATAATTTCCACATCCTTTTCGATCTTATTTTACCGGTCCTTGTAAAATAGATCAAATGCTATTTTGACAGCAAATATATTTGAAATATATTCAAAATAATAATAATAATAATAATAATAATAATAATAAAAATATATTCAAAATAATAATAATAATAATAATAATAATAATAATAATAATATATTCAAAATAATAATAATAATAATAATAATAATAATAATATAATAATATATTAAAAAAAAAAAATAATAAAATATATTCAAAATAAAAATAATAATAAAAATATATTCAAAATAATAATAAATAATAATAATAATAATAATAATAATAATATATCAAAATAATAATAATAATAATAAAAATATATTCAAAAATAATAATAATAATAATAATAATAATAATAATAATAATAATATTCAAAATAATAATAATAATAATAATAAAATATATTCAAAATAATAATAATAATAATAATAATAATAATAATAATAATAATAATAATATATAATAATAATAATAATAATAATAATAATAATAATAATAATAATAATAATACAGGTCAACACACAACACCATTGTTACCGTATTATTATTTTTTTAATTTATTCCAAACTGCATTGTGATAGCCTTCTAAATCAACCTCCTAACCAATACATACACAATGCTTCAAGCAAATTATGAAACTCTCTTATATTCAAATATATTTTAAACTATCTAAAAGTTAAAAGATTAAAGTGGTAGTTGACGAGCAATCTGGGATTATATAAAAGGCAATTGCTTAAAAAGTAGTTGTTGTGCAATTCTGTGATACAAACAAACTTTAAAACAATCTATCTAAAAGCTAATTTCTTAAAATGGTTATTCATCTTGTTAGGGTTACATTTAGGTTTAGGTTTATGGTCAGGTTTAGGGTTAGGGTTTAGGATTAGGGTTAGGGTTATAATTCTATGTTTTAACAATTGATAGTGGGAAATGTCATTTTTCCATTTTGGAAAATTCCTGATAGTCAAATTTACCTTTATCATTTCTTTTGATTTTTTAAAACTTTTGTAAAAATTCACATGTTTGATCACAAAGTCATTAACGGTATCAACATTTTTCATTTAAAATGATATTTGTATCTTTGATCCTTCCCAAAATATAAATATAAATGAATATGAATAAACTTTTGTATTAAATCTGTGTTGTTATTTTTAGCATTACTTGCATTCACAATAAAAAATATATACAAGGTCGGTAAAATAAGCAAAAAAGTAGGCTTGTGTATCTTACCGGAAACGGCAAAATAGCCTCTTACCTTGTTTTTTAAAAATTTTTATTTAAAATTTTTTTTTAAGCCATTGGCATTCGAACAAACATTACAACGAAAACCTCAAGCTAGCCCCATCCAGGGGATTCCAACCCAGCGTCAGTGCCTCCCCATTGTACGAACGGAAAGGATTGGAGTAGTCTGACCAGACAATTTTTTTTTGTATCCTTGTTCACACGTGCGGGGGTGAGCCGCATCCACGTTAAACCGATCCCGTATCAGCACTACCTTCCCCTCCAACCCCGACACACACATATACTTATCGTGCGTGGGGGGGGGGAGTTTAACCCGTACTCTAATCCCTTCTGCTTATCAACGTTTGAGGATTTGATGCGAGTATGCGTTTCGCCGAACGTCGTCACTTATTGCACGTGGATTTATTTAATCAGTGTGGCTAATTAATGATTGTAACGATGGTAACGATGCAATTCGATGATGGTAATCTATTAATAATGGAGATTCGCTTCTGATTTTTGTCTGTAACAAAAATTACGTCACTGCTTACCCAAAATCGTCATAACACTCACAATTTGAACATGCAGCATTAGACAGTCCTCATTGTTTTTTAAAACAAGTTTTAATAAATATATGACTGGTATTATATATCTATATATAGTTTGTTTTATTTTAATACATATTTAAAGTTTACATTTCAAATTGTTTTATTTTTTAATCCTAATTTAATGACACCCAACACCACCTTACTTCATATCATCCCCATGCAATAAATCAAATTCCCTCCTAACCAAGAATTTTACCCACTTCTCCCAACCTCCCCTTTCCCAACAAGCACCTAGCAACCTCCTCTTCTCATCTTGCCACACAAAACACCATCCTCTGAACTCCCTAACCCCCCTACCCCTCAATTCCACCACTAACTCACTTTCTTTTCTACAAACACAAATGTACGTATTTTGCTTTGTATAAAGTCAGACTGAAGATGTTCGTGAGAAGGACGAAATATTTCTCTCCTACTTGGACTTGTTTGTCATTATTTTTGGTCATTTTTTCCTTTTACCTCACCTCATATATATATATGTGTGTGTGTGTGTGTGTGTGTGTGTGTTTGGTGTTTAAGAAAAATGTCCTAATTTCCTAATCTAATTACTTGACTAATCCTAGTTCAAATGATCTCAAATTTCAACAGTATATTTAGAAACAACTAAAAATTATATGTTTAATGTCTGAATACCTCCCCCTATCCGGAAATGGCATTTCTATATCTGGAAAACAAAAAACAATCAAAAGAAAACAACATAAAAACAGAATTTTAAGTTGTTTCTCTACATGCCGTCAAAATTTGAGATCATTTAAACGAAAATCCGTCAAAGTATTAGATAACAAAATGATATTCAATTTTCAAAAGAAAAGAAAAATCAAAAATCAGGGAATTAACCGAATTTAATGAAATTTTCAATGTTGACATATCAATGAATAAAAGATATAATGCACCAGTTATTCTATTTAAAAAAAAAAAACATTTACATTTTTTCAGGTCAGTTAACTTTGAACCACGTATCTTTGAGAATCTGTGTTACGATTCAAAGATACGTGATTCAAAGTTAACTGACCCGAAAAAATGTAAAAGTTTTTAAATAGAATAATTGGTGCATCTTTATTGAATCTTTATGGAATCTTTTATTCATTAATATATCAACACTGAAAATTTCATTAAATTCGGTTAATTCTTTGAAATATAGGTTTTTTTTTTCTTTCAGCGGGGTGACATACGATGGTAGAATTTAGGTCCGTTAAGTTCGATTTAACCCATTATCCATTATAAATCAAGTATTGAAAGCATGATTTAACAAGAAAACCATATTGATTCAAGGTGTTTAAAAATTGATATCATTTAAGATGTACAGGGCATTTGAAAATTGATATCATTTAAGATTTTAAAATTAACCGCATAAGGTATTGGCTTCAGTGATATTTTAATGATTTTTTAACGTAGTTACCTAATTCCCCTGATATTCACATATTTGTTTACACGAACTTGATATGAAAAAATCAATAGAGAAAATCAAATCAATAGAAAGTGGATTTTGGGGATTTTTTTATATAACTCAGTCGGTAGAGTTTCGGACTAGGAACCACAAGGTTCCGGGTTCGATACCCGGTCCTCGCCCACTCAGCGCATGAGTAGCACAGGGATGTGTGCGGTAAAGAGCGGAGCTGATGGTAGGTGTGGCGCTCCACCTCAGACACCAAAAAAAAAATCTCCTCGATCTAGCGCTACTGAAAAGCGAATAGACTCCCTCGCTGTCTGGGTGATACCGATTTTAGGCCACCCCGACGACTTTACTCACTTACTTTATCCAAAATGAAAACATTGGCAGTTTTGGTATTATCTGCGTTATTCGGGCTATTGTCCTCATCTTCATTGTTATCTGTACAACGTTTCGGCCGATATGCCCTCCGGACTTCTTCAGGTATTTATTGTCGGACTCGGGAACCTTCTTGACGCAATAGGGATCCATCACGGAACTTTGAACCCTTTATTCAGTCCACGGGTGTATCCTGTTCTCATTCCGCTAACCATAGCTGGGGTAGAGGCGTTAAACTGTATTAATTATTATTCTATATTACTGCTGCCCTTGATCAGGATCGAACCTGAAATCTAGAGATAACTGTCACTTAGAACTGTCTTAACCTAACTCCTTTATCCACTATTGTGTCCAATTGGACAATCCAGTGTGAATTTTGGGAACTTATCAACCTAAAGTCTTGTTTTTTGGCTAGAATATCTACCTATTCACTTATGTATGATTTTTTACCTAGACTCATATGTTTTTTCGAGCCTCATCTCAAACATTCAGAGAAAATGTCAGTTTTTATTGCAAACCTTTGAATTAAAAGTTCTTATCCAGAGAGTCTGCTCGTATGGCATTGGCAACACAGCTACCTGTGTTTGCGTCACATGACGTGATTGTGAAAAATTATTTTGAGTATTATTTGTCTAAATTTTTGAGATGAGGCTTCATAATATGTATTACTTTCATTTTTCGGACTGTTGTCCTCATCTTTATTGTGAAATACACATATAAATCGTTTCGACCGATATACTCTCCGACTTTCTTCAGGTGTTTCTGGTAAACACAAATTCATTTAATTTAGAATCATTTAATAGTTTTCATTTTTTTTTGTCTGTCTGGCACTCTCAACAAGGGCTGATTTTAAGGGGAGGGTTTATATTAAAAGCATCCTGAAAAATCACGCTAGGTCTTATTTTGCAGATAGGTCTTATTTTCGGTGAAACACGACAGTAACATTTCTCTGAATGTTTGAGATGAGGCTTGATGATTAGTATTATCTGCGTTATTCGGACTATTGTCCTCATCTTCATTGTTATTTGTACAACGTTTCGGCCAATATGCCATCCGGCCTTCTTCATGTATTTAAAGGGTTCAAAGTTTCGTGATGGCTTCCGATTACGACAAGAAAGTTTCCGAGTTCGAAAAGAAGGTTCCCGAGTCCGACAAAAAATACCTGAAGAAGGCCGGAGGGCATATCGGCCGAAACGTTGTACAAATAACAATGAAGATGAGGACAATAGTCCGAATAACGCAGATAATACGACAGTAACATCAGTTAACAAACTTTCTACAGCTTTCTACAGGATAGTATCTTTTAAATCCTTAGTTTATCCGAAAAGTTACGCGATGAAAGGCATGGGTAAATAGTTGGGTAGACTGGGTTCTTTAGCCTTGTTATAATAGTCAGTCTAGGAGAAATAAAACTCTGAATTCAAACTGGATTTACCCTGCTTAAAAATTGCTTTGTACCGTATCCTGCCCGTGGGGGAGGGGTTGAGTAAATATTTATTTGAAAACATATAATTGATAGGAAAGGAATGGCTTCAGCATTATATAACCAGCCAACTAACTAAACAACGAACTAAATCCCCAAGTGGCTAAGCACTGTTCCATAGTAATAGTTACTTGAAATCATATAATTGTTTGAAAGAATAAAAGAAGGACTGACTTCGGCATTAAATAACCAGGCAATCAATCAATCAACCAGCCATAAAAATCCATAATTCGAAAAGTGAAGAGCAAAAAAAAAAAAAAAAAAAAAAAGAAAAGAAAAAGAAGATTGATGGTGGCATTAAATAACTGTTGTGGGGTTTTAAGGGGTCAAATAAGAACAAAACGACGGATAACAAGTGTAGGAAAATGTATTAACAAGAGAGTAGACAATTACAGTATAGAGAAGTAGGGAAATACGTCCGACAATAGAGTTATGAGCTGACTCGCATTGGCTTACTCTACAAGCCATAATTGTCCCTGTTACTTATAGTAACCGTCGGCGCATTCCATTAGTCTATAGGGTATATCACCTATAACAATAACCAACCAACCAATTCGCCAACTCGAAAATGCAGTGTAAAAAATAAATGAATAAATAGAAATAGATAAAATAAAGATAAATAAATACAAAATAAATAAATAGTAACTGATGTAATGAATATGTAAATACCTTGGTGCCCCCTCACTATAATCTGATTGGACAGTGTCATGTATAAATATTCGACACTGGTAGTATAAGCGCCTAAGCCCAAGCCTACCAGCCTAAACTTACTCGCCAGACTACGCCACGACTGCTCGGAGGACGTAATGCTATTCGACGCACCAACTACTACTGCGATAATATACCAAATACCAACTTCATAACATATCCCTTAACCCGGATATATCAGTAACAAACACTGACTTCGGCATCAAATAACCAAGCAAGCAACCAACCAACCAATTTGCCTACTTGTAAAGTGCAGTGCATTGCAGTGCAAAATAAAATAGAATAAAGGAAATAAATAAAAACTAAGACCGACTTCACCATTAAATAAAACCAACCAACCAACCAACCAACCAACCAACCAACTCGAAAAGTACAGAGTAAAATAAATAAATAGATAAAAAGAAATAGATACAAAGAAATAAAAAGGAATAAATAAATACAAAATAAATAGATAAAAACAAAGACTGACTTCGGTATTAAATAACTACCCAACTAACCAATCAACTTGGAAAGCGTAGGGCAAAAAATAAATAAATAGAAATAGATAAAAATAAATAAATAAATAGAAACAAAGACTGACTTCGGCATTAAATAACCAACCAACCAATCAACCCACCAACTTGGAAGGTGCAGTGCAAAAATAAATAAATAAATAAATAAATAGATAAAGAAAGAAAGAAATAGAAATAGATAAAGATAAATAAATAAATAAATAAATAGAAATAGATAAAGATAAATAAATAAATAAATAAAAAAGAAAAAATAGATAAAGATAAATAATAAAGAAAGAAATAGAAATAGAAAATAGATAAAGATAAAAATAAATAAATAAAGAAAGAATAGATAAAGATAAATAAATAAAGAAAGAAATAAAAATAGAAATAAATAAGAAAGAAAGATAAAGATAAATAAAGAAAGAAATAGAAATAAAATAAATAAATAAATAAATAAAAAGAAATAGAAATAGAAAGAAAGAAAGAAAGAATAGAAATAGAAATAGAAAAGATAAAGAATAAATAAATAAAGAAAGAAGAAATAGAAAGAAATAGAAAGAAAAGAAAGAAAGAAATAGAAATAGAAATAGAAATAGATAAAGATAAATAAATAAAGAAATAAAGAAATAAAGAAAGAAATAGAAATAGATAAAGATAAATATGAATAAATAAATAAATACAACATAAATAAATAGAAACAAAGACTGACTTCGGCATTAAATAACCAGCCAGCCAACCAACCAACTCGCCAACTCGAAAAGTACAGTGTTAAAAAGTGCAAAAAAAAAAAAAAAAAAAAAGAATGGTTGATTGGTTGGCTAGGGGGGGGGGACTGACTTCGGTATTAAATAACTAACCAATCAGACAAATCAACAAGTCGAAAAAGTGCAAAAAAAAAAAAAAAAAAAGAGATAAAAAGGACTGACTTCGGCATTACATAATCAATCAACCAACCACCCCGCGAAATGACCAAATGGATAAGTACAATCCCATGGATGAATTTCAATGTCCCCTAAGAGGTTTTAACATTTATGTAGAGTTATCTTTGTCGGCTTTCCGATACATTACTGTTGTTTCATTCAACTCCACACGTTATTGTTCGCTGTCATTAATTGCTTAAGTCAATTTACAATTCATTTCATATCTCGGTGGATGCTGCTGCTGCTGCTGCTGCTGCTGCTTCAGTCTTGCCTTTCCATCTGAAAAAAAAAAAGAAAAAAAAAAAAAAAAAGAAATGCTTTATCGACTTTTGCCTTCCTAGGCATCTTAGCTAATTGCAATTAATTTTGCTGTCCGGCCACTCACCGTACAACAATAGGCACGAGCCACAGAGAAATGAGTTCATTGTGCCGGCCAAGGACTCGTCGGGGTCCGACTTGTTGCCGGTAGTGATGTCATGTCAAAAAAACAAAAAAACAAAAAACAAAAAAAAAAAAAAAAAAAAAAAAACGTATTTCCATGCGTGGTGGTACCTACCGGTAAACAACGACTCCATTTTTTTTCGGTTTTGGTCACGTGGTCGATCGTTCGTTTTTTTCCACTTATTAAAGATCAATTAAAACTTTTCCTTCTCTTTTCTTTTTGTCCCCGTTCTATTGGTTGTTTGGTTGGATTTTACGGCATGTCAAACCTTGTTGGGTTATTTTAAGCCGAAGACGTTTGTTTTTTTATTCATTATTGATGGGTACTCAATTATTTTTAACTCAATTGAATTTGGTGGGGGTTTTGTTAATGTCATTGGAAAAATTGTCGTCCCTAGCTGACCGTTCCTTGATTTTAGTCCATAACAATCATATTCAGTTGGTTGGTTGGATTTTACGGCATGCCAACCATTATTGGGTTATTTTATGCCGAAGACGTTTTTTTATATTCATTCTTGATGATGCTCAATTAAAAAACAAAAAAATCACCTTTTTAAACATATTTTTAAACTCATTTTTTTTTATTTAACACATAGATGGGACCCTAACAGGTACTACAACAACAGACACAAGCATGTTTCACATATCTAACTCCAGTTTCGACCAGGGTGTCCAGTTGGCTTCGGCCCTGGATCTTACAAGCAAACATTATTGATCACAGGGGGCCATTCCTCCAGGACACCTGCCTCCTTGATTTAAAGGGGCAAGGCTGGGTTTATCGCCCAGTGCCTGAAGGGAATGCCGACGGGATCAACACATTTTTTGCATCTGCCACCCATGTCTCGGATTGTGGGTGGTCCCACATTAATAGGGCCTTGTGCCTAACCTGTACATGCGGGCTACGTGGTAAATATCCCAGTGAAACGAATTCATTGTGCTGGCCCAAGGACTAGTCAGGGTTCGACTCTCCTGACTTGTTGCCGCTAGTGATATCCTAAAAAAAGAATCGTATTTCCATGTGTCTTGGTACCTACAACGATTCCATTTTTTTTCGGATTGGGTCACGTGGTCAATCGTTCGTTTGCCCACTTATCAAGGCAGGAGAGGGGTAAACATTTAGGTACTGGACAAGTATACCGAAAAGGGGGTGTCCTCTACCTCTAAAGGAGACGGCTTCATTCCTGAAATGAAGTAACCAAGCGAGTACATGGTACTATTAGTATTTTTCTAATCTAACCATTGTAGTTCTTTTTGACAATCTATCTATACATATTTAAAGGGCAGTTACTGTGCATATATGTCAGGATGAAACTACGAAAATAAAACAATCAACGACAAAGTAAATATATATATATATATATATATCTTATTATAATGGAGATTGTGTGTTTTTCTGTCTGTAACCGAAACTATATTCCTACTCAAGTCACAATTCTCTTAGTTATTGACATCACATTCTCCATGATTTTATTTTTATCTAAACCTCAATTATTAATAAAATTGTCTTACATTATTAATACTGTTAACTATGTCTACATACTGACAACATGCAATTATATTTATATATACAACAAAATAGAGGTTTACAGTGTGAACGGGAAGGCTAATTTACATATTAATATTAAAAAAATCGAATTTAATAAATATGTGCTTAGTATTATTGATTTCTAACTGTTTGGTTTTATTTTAATGAATATAAGAAAAAGTCTCTTCAATAAATCTTATATGAAATCCATTAACAAGATAAAATAACTGTCATTTTATTCTTTACTTCCTCTTTTAACTAAATACTTAAATTAGAAAAAAATAACAATGAAAGACGAGAGTGATGGAAGAGTAAGTTTCAGTTGTTCTATTTTTTATTATACTCCCTCTGTTTCAAATCTTTTATTATACCCCCTCTGTTTCAAATCTTTTTATCTGTATTCTTATTTAGTTTCATTAGCCTTTCTAATTTAATACACTATTTTATTACATTAAAACTTAAATACTTGCACCCGGAGGGTGCATATATTTGCTAGTATATATAATATACCAAGCGTGTTGGTAAATCCTCGCGGTGAGAAAAAACCCAGCAAATAGTTTGATTGTAAAAATATACTACCAAACATCAACCGGGGAGAAAAAAACTTTTGGAAAAAAGAAAAGACCAAGATAGTCGTACCAACAAAAAGTAATCTATTGGTACAGTATTTGGCCAAAAGAAAAAAACAATTTATATGTATATATATGTATATAAGATATATATATATATATATTCATATAACCGCTAGGAGAATAAGCTAATAAGTAAAAAGTGCTCAATACCTAAGTAGAGCAAATAATAAAGATAAATCTAATGAGTCAGACGAACCTACTATTAGTTTCGCTTAATGCTCTTCAGGGCTAAGATCTGACTCTTATATATATTATATATATATATATATATATATATATATATTATATATATTAGATACCACTGGTTCTTGATTTTTGTGTAAAAATTATGAAGATCTAATTTATATTCAAAGATATTGAAAAATTAAAATATACATAGAAATAGCAATGAAATTCTTCTTAAGAATGTCCAGCATTTATAAATCTCAAAAGTAGACAAATCAATATAGTTTTTGTCACCTCCCTCTACCCAAGTGATGCTGGGTAGCCGCTTCTAGTAACAAAATAAATACAATTATTCTAATTAATTACTATTTTGATAACTCCATTGCAATCTATTATATTTCCATATGCCACAGCTAAATGAACTGTATATCTTTATCAAATTATAAAATTACTTGATTAGTTAAAAGTTAAAGTTCACAGAAAAAATGACGTGACGTGAATTAAAAAAAAAAATGAAATAGTTTATTATAAATTATTCTTATTCATAATCTAGAAATATAAATGAATTATTTATATTATATCTACATCTTATTATAATGGAGATTGTGTGCTTTTTTATCTGTCACCGAAACTATATCACTACTCAAGTTACAATTCCCTTAGTTATTGACATCACATACTTAATGATTTTATTTTTATTTTAACCTCTATTATTAATAAAATTGTTTTACATTATTAATACTGTTAACCATATCTACATACTAACAACATACAATTATGTTTATATATACAACAAAATGGCGGTTTACAGTGTGAAGGGGAAGGCTAATTTGCATATTGATATAAAAAAATTGAATTTAATAAATATGTGCTTAGTATTATTGATTTCTAACTGTTTGGTTTTATTTTAATGAATATAAGCAAAAATCTCTTCAATGAATCTTAAATGAAATCCATTAACAACAAAAAATAATTGTCATTTTATTCTTTACTTCCTCTTTTAACTAAATACTTAAATTAGAAAAAATAACAATGAAAGACGAGAGTGATGGAAGAGTAAGTTTCAGTTGTTCTATATTTCGATTATACCCCCCTCTGTTTCAAATATTTTTTTCTGCATTGTTATTTAGTTTCATTGGCCTTTCTAATATAATATTTTATTACATTAAAACTTAAATACTTGCACCCGGAGGGTGCATATATTTGCTAGTCTAAATAATAAATGTTATGCTTAAGTAACAGGTACCAGGTACTGAAGAAAAGCCAACGCACAAAAAGTTCGGGACAATCTTCTAACGGGGGACAGATTCTCAGTAATCACCGGTCTTTCTCGAATTATTGGACTCGCTGGTTCAAATCTTTGGATAAACGAACAATATACACTATTTTCTCCGTCGTCGACACTGTCACTCCACCCACCGTTCTGCTTCAGTGTTAACAACTGCCTGCCTTTATTACAGTTCGCCTCGCCGTTATATAAATTACACCTCTTTCTGTTCGAGTCTTTAATGTACAGCACATGTACTTTTCAAAATATCACAATTCTTTTCATTAAGGGACCCCCTCCCTTTTCGGCATATATGTCCGGTACTTAAACTTTGACCCCTCATCTGATTAAGGATCAAAAACTTTTCCTTCTCTTTTGTTTGTTGTCGTTCTGTTTGTTGGTTTTGATGACGATGACGACTGGGGCGTTATAATACACCGACTGCACCTCTGCAGAGGGGTAAAACTCCCCCAATGGGGCCACCTGTTGGCCGTGGGTGGCGACCCATGATGCTTAAGGATAGAACCCAGGTGGCTGAGCATGACATGCAACACTCCACTTAGGCCCTTTCTTAGGCTAGACGGGCGGTCGCAGAGGCCCCCTCGAATCAATCGGCTGGTCTCGTCAAGCCCTAGCACCTATATGATTGCCCCAACCCTATTGTCTTTATGCACTTTTTATCATATGGGTGCTAGAAGGCGGTGTCTGAGGATCTTCATGTCCTGGGAATGACGTTAAACTCTATTTGATGGTGAGATTCCAGTTTTGGAGCTTTGGGGAATGTGGAGCACCCCTTCATCACCATTACTCCCTGGTCCACTCCGACCCAGAGTGGTAGTATCTGTTAGGGTCCCATCTATGGATTAAATAGAAAAAACATGATTTTATAAAAAAAATGAGTGTTCATTAAGAATAAATTTATTTCAAAACTTTGTCGGCATTAAATGACCCACTGAGGTTGATATGCCGTAAAACAAACCAGACCAAACCAAACCAAGAATGATAGTTGGTGTCTATCAAATCCCGACAAAGAGTCATAACAAATTGACTTTATAATTTGATTGGTTGGATTTTACGGCATGTCAACCCTTTTTGGGTTATTTATGCTGAAGACATTTTCTTTTATTCATTCTTGATGGATTTTTAACTCATCTTTTTATGTAACACGTAGATGGGACCCCAACAGATACTACCACTCTGGGTCAGAGTGGACCGTGAGTAATGGCGATGAAGGAGTGCTCCAAAGTCCTCAGAGCCCCAGGATTGAAACTTCATTAGATGCAGTTTATGGGGTTTTGCCATATGGGCAATAGGTTTGGAACGAATCCTTGGTACTAAAACTCCGACCACCCGTCTAGCCTAAGTCAGGGTCAAAGTGGATAGTTGCATGCCATGGACTGCTCAGGATTCCGTCCTTAAGCATCACGAGTCACCACCTACGGCCAACAGCTGGCCCCTTTGAGGAGGGTTCCCTCTATGCAGATGTCATACACAGGACACGAACGCTCTCAGCCACTGCCTCCTATATATATGATAAAAAGGGTTGTTGGTGTACAGCCCCAGTCGACAGTGTGGTCTTACTGCTCTACAGGTGTGAAGTCGGCGTATTCTACAGCTCATGTCAACAGGGCGGTCTTACCCTTCTACAAGGGTGCAGTCGCCGTATTCTACAGCTCCAATCGACAGTGAGGTCTTACCCCTCTACAGGGGTGCAGTCAGCATATTCTACAGCTCTAGTCGACAGGGTGTTCTTACCCCTCGACAAGTGTGCAGTCGGCGTATTCTACTGCTCCAATCGACAGGGCGGACTTATCTCTCTGCAGGTATGCAGTCGGCATATTCTACGGCTCATGTAAACAGGGCCATCTTACCTCTCTACAGGGGTCCAGTTGGCGTAGTCTACTGCTCCAGTCGACAGAGCCGTCTCACCCTCTACAGGAGTGCGGTCGCCGTATTCTACAGCTCCAGTCAACAGGGTGGTCTTACCCTATGCAGGGGTGCAGTTTGCGTATTCTACAGCATGAGATGATAGGGTGGTCTTACCCCTCTACAGGGGCTCAGTCGTTGTATTCTACAGCTCCAGTCGACAGGACAGTCTCACCTTATGCAAGGATTCAGTCGGCGTATTCTACGGCCTCAGTCGATAGGTTGGTCTTACTCCTCTACAGGGGTCCAGTCTGTGTACAGCCCCAACCAACAGAGCTGATGGATTAAAGTTTTCTTATTAGAGAAATTCGGTTTTGTCCATTGGTATGAATTTTTTTTTTTTGATAAGTGTGTGATCATTTGATATGGATTTGAAAAACGACTCTTTTGTTGTCCATCTATTGAAAACAAACTGTGGTATTTGAAATGAATATCACAGCATTTAGTGTTATTTCTATTTCACGGTTTCAATTACCCATTGTCAATCCCAGAAATAAACAATTCCAATGTTTTACTTGATAATTCCAAAGGGAAAACGTTTAGATATGCCAAATAGATACCATTGTGTGAAAGAGAAAGTTATCAACTTAATTAAAAAAAGCAAAAGCAAAAAACAAAAAACAAAAAAAAAACATAAAAAAACAACAACAAAAAAGCAAAAACAAAACAAAACAAAATAAATAAACAAATAAATCGTATACTGAGGTTGTGATAACTATGAATATTCAACGTCACAGAAATTTAATTAGACTATGCTATTTTAATTGCTCTATGGCGTCGTCCCATCGTGGTGTAAATGATTACCAAGCTAGTCTCCCAGATCCATTTCTAGTGAATAGCGTGTTCGATCTTCGTTGGATATCTCAGACTTGCTACCTGATGTCACATCCTATCCGTTACGAACGGGTTGGGTAAAGACCTGCGGTAATAATTGTTATATTTTATTATTTTTCCTAGCAGTATTATTATTACAAAGTTTGATATGTTCACTTAAGAGCTATTGCTAAATCCTTCAATATGTAAAAAGTATAATAATTTTGATTTAAGTCTCTCTCACTCTTTTTCTTTACTTTATTTCCTTCTTTTCATCTTTTCATTATGTTCGATTGAAACAGATTAGCAATATCGCTTCAGCGCGCTCACCCTCCATTCTATCTTTCCCCTACTCTCTTTTCTTTCTTTCTTTCTTTCTTTCTTATTATATCTTTTCTGTGTAGCATGTCCGTTTTCTTCCGTTTCTTTCTTCATCCTAAAAGCAGAATGGTCCATTATTTAGCTGAGGTGACGACACTCATAAGTTGCCGAATTTTTCCTCGTTTTTAGAATATTGCAAAATGTCACACGGTGTGGAGCATTACACGTGCACCTACTACCAAAATGCTAACAACCACAACGGGTACCCCCCCCGCTTACGGCTTGAACAGCTTCGGTCACGTGACATACACACTGTAAACTAGCATGTGCCAAAATCTTTCAAAATCTTTCTCTCATCCTAGCAGTCTGTCATACAAATCTAATTAAAATATATCTTATTATAATGGAGATTGTGTGTTTGTCTGTCTGTAACCGAAACTATATCACTACTCAAGTCACAATTTCCTTAGTTATTTACGTCGCATTCTCGATGATTTTATTTTTTATTTAAACCTCAATTATTAATAAATTTGTTTTACATTATTAATACTGTTGGCCATATCTACATACTAGATATTTACCACGTACCCCACGTGTATAGGTTAGGCACTAGGCCCTATTAATGTGGGACCACCCACGAACCGAAGCTCATGGGTGGCGGGTGCAAAAAATGTGACGGTCCCGTCGTCATTCCCCCTCAAGGGGGCGCCTCAGCCACTAGGCAATAAACTAAGCCCTGCTCTTTTAAATCGAGGGGGCAAGTATTGCCTGGGGGGGGGATATCCCCCTGGGATCAACGATGTTAGCTTGTACGGTCCAGGGCCGAAGCCACTGGATCCACCGGTTAAAACCGGAGTTAGAGGTATTTGCCTCTCATTCCAATTATGAGGGCGTGACACAAGGACATTTTTATGTGGGCCCACCCACAAGCCGAAGCTTATGGGTTATAGGCACAAAAATGCGTTGATCCCGTCGGCATTCCCCCTCAAGGGGGTGCCTCAGGCACCGGGCAATAAACCCAGTCCTGTCCTTTTAAATCAAGGGGGCAGGTGTTGCCTGGGGAGATGGCCCCCTGGGATCAACGATGCCAACTTGTAAGGTCGAGCGGACGAAGCTCACTGGACCCCCGGTCGAAACCGGAGTTTGATAGGAATTTGCCTCATACTTGTATTTACTTCTCATATATATATATATATATATATATATATATATATATATATATATATATACAGGGTGTTCAGGAGAAATTTGATAAGGAAAAAGAAAAAGTTCTTGGTAACTACAAAATTTAATGGATCGTAAAGAAATTCAACAGGCACAGAAATTACACTACTGTCAACAAGTTTCACTCAAAATAACTGCCATTAGCGTCGATCACAGCCTCAATCCTGCTCCGGCACCTGGAGCAAGCTGATGTTACACTTGTATGGGCTGGACACAAGGTCTCAATTTTATGTGGGCAAACAAAAATTGCGTCGATCCCGTCGGCATTCCCCCTCAAGGAGGGCGCCTCAGGCGCAGGGCAATAAACCCAGCCCTGTCCCTTTAAATCAAGGGGGCAAGTATTGCCTGGGGAGATAGCCACCTGGGATCGATGCTATTAACTTGTAAGGTCCAGCGGCCGAAGCTCACTGGACCCCCGGTCGAAACCGGAAGTTCAACATGTTGGACATATCTACATACTAATATCATGCGATTGTATTTATATATACAACAAAATAGCGGTTTACAGTGTGAACGGGAAGGCTAATTTGCTATTGATATCAAAAATTTGATTTTAATAAATATGTGCTTAATATTATTGATTTCTACTTGTTTGGTTTTATCTTAATGAATATGAGCAA
>CM042163.1:61998960-62051460 GCA_023376005.1 Doryteuthis pealeii
TTTAACCTTGGTTAGGCAACCGGTATAGAAGAAGGAAAACTCTGAATTCAAACCTGTTGAACTCCACTTAAGAAATTGACCTTGTGTCGCACCCTGCTCGTGCGGAGGGGTTGGTAAATATATATGTGTGTAATATCTTTGTTTAAAACTACCTTGAACCATTCCCACATAGCTTTCGCTGGTCACTGGGTTATTTGTGTTGGTTGGCTTAATGGTTGCTTGGTAGATTATTGACTCTACGTTACACCCTCCCTGCAGTGGGCAGTCTTCTTTATCTCTGCGTGTGCAGGTTGGGGTTTCTCTGGGTTTGATGTCGGCTGTTATCTTTGCCTTCATCGGCGGTCCGCAAGAGTAACTCGTTTTTATTCTGTTTTTGTTAAATATCTTGTGGTACCTGTGTCTGGGTGGGAAGTGCTTCTTTATTAATTCTAAAAAATGTCTTGCTTATATTCGTTCTGACGTTAGGTACATATGGGGGTGTGAACCAGATCATTTTCCTTTTCCTGTTTTTGGTTGGTGTGGCCGTTTCACTATCTACGTATTGTATTTGGTCCTTGAATCCGTTCTCCTGTAAGGCTTTATTGTAGTATGGGGCTGTTAGATGACAGATTTGAGATTCTACGGCTAATGTTGTGTACTAGGTTTTTAAAGACAGTAGATATGAAGTTTTTAAAAAACTTCATATGGTTAGCTCAGTGGGTAGAGCGTTAGGCTAGAAACCACGAGGTTCCTAGTTCGATACCGGTCCTCGCCAACTCAGCGTATGAGTAACACAGGGATATGTGCGGTAAAGTAAGGAGCTGATGGTAGGTGTGGCGCTCCACCTCAGACGCCAAAACAATCTCCTTGGTCTAGCGCTATTGAAAAGGGGATAGACTCCCTCGCTGACTGGCTGATACCGACTTTAAGCCGCCCCGATGACTTTACTTTATATATATATATATGAAGATTTTTCACGGAACAGATGGACTCGCTACTTCTTACACACTTCTCTACCCGGATTATAGTGGCCTGTCAAAGCTTTAAAAAAGCTTTTAATTTTTAAAAAAATAATCTCTTAAAAACAATTTCTTCAAATAAGAAATCTTCTCCTGACGATGACCTAATGTCTAAACTAGGTGAGAATAATAAACATAAAAGAAATATTCCTGTTTGTCTTATCACTTTTTATTCATATATGTATATATATATATATATTATTTATTTATTTATTTATTTATAATTATAAAGTCGGTCCTACCATTGGTTTCTGAATAACACTTTTTCGGTGTTATTCGTCTTCAGAGGCGTTTGACTTTTGAAAAAAATGGACAGTTTTAAACTCCCGGGACGTGTCCACACGATCCGTTAATAGCTCCTGCATTTCGCTTTCGTCATTCAACGGCATCATTATTTGTCGTCATTGTTCTTATTGTGATTTTAAATTTTTTTCGTTTTTATATTTATTTTAGTTTATGTGTGTTTATTTATATATGAATTCTTAATTATGGCGGTCTGATGTTTTGGTTAGTCCAATTCCATATTAAGAATTTTTTCCTGTGTGGGCATGCTCGAAAAATTTCTGTTTTGTTGTTTAGGAAATTTTCTTCGGAGTTTATTCCTTGAAGAATACGGAATTTTTTTGTTGTGCATAATGAGCATTTTTTTAACCATTTATGTATGGCTTCGATTGGTCTAGTATTTTCCATTCTAATTTAATTAATAATCTATAATTCTAATCTAGAACTGTCCATTTTTTTCAAAAGTCAAACGCCTCTGAAGACGAATAACACCGAAAAAGTGTTATTCAGAAACCAATGGTAGGAGCGACTTTGTAATTATAAATAAATAAATAAATAAAGCTCTTACATAAGTAATTGAGCCCTCTATAATCAATAATAATATAAATAATATATATATATATATTAATATTTATATTTTTGCTTGAAGGCAATTACAATGCGAATATCGCATAAATTCGATAATTATAGAAGATATATACTCGTCATTTACTCGTCTGTTGTTTACAGACTTGAGTTCTCTGATGATTGTAAAAACATCGACCTTCGTAAGTATATATCAATTGGTTGTTCACCTCTTACTGACAGTTGCCGACGTCAAAGTGAGGAGCTTGACAGACGAAAATTCAGTCGGGTTTCGCTCGACAGGTAGAAGTAGCTGTTAAAGTCCAGCCGCACTGATGAGACGTAAATGTCGAAACACAGTGTCTGTGGATGACACACACACACACACACGCACACACACACACACACATATATATATATATATATATAATTTCTTGATGTTGGTGGGGTCAAGGTACTTGAGGCCCTCCTCATCAACAAATTCCTTCCTGCTCTTTGTATACAAAAGAAATTTTATACTTTAATGCTTTTTGGTCCTACCGTTCTTGATCCGACCAACATAAAGAAATAATATATATGTATATGTATATGATAATCTTCATACAATGACTGTTATTTACACAGTAGCATTGCAACCAACAAAGCCTTCATCAGATGATGGCTCTGGGTTCAGGCAGGGTTTCGGGGCCGAAGCATCATTACTACTAACCCAGAGCGCCCCAGCAGCATCTCACGATACCAACAGACTTTGTCGGTTTGATGTCACAATGTAGGATTGCCATATCCACGCTGATGCGGTTAGAGCTTTATCCTGGATCTTTTTTTATGTATTTCCTCTTGTCTGGTAGAGAAAGTCCAAGTTTAGACAAAAATGCTAAAGTTGAGTTGGTAATAGATCCCCGGCATCCATGTATATATATATATATATATATGTGTGTGTGTGTGTGTGTGTGTGGTGTGTGTGTGTATATATATACATATGTGTATATATATGTGTATATATATATATATATATGTATATATATGTATGTATATATATGTGTATGTATATATATATATATATATATATGTATATATATAAGATTATGTAGAAAGAATTAGTAAAGGAAAGAAAGTACAGAATGGATAATAAAGGATAAATTTAATAAATATCACTTACACATGTGTTTCGGTCAGGAGTTTATCTATGTGTACATTATTCAAACTATTATTATTATTAGATAAACAAAGGAAATGAAATAAGAACAATAGAAAAAATGTAAAAATATTCCGTACACAAAGAAAATTCGACCTTCATCAGAGTGAAACTTTATTTGAACTAAAAATCGTTGGAAAGAAACGGTGAATTTTTGAAGTGTTCGAAAATAACTTTTTTTAAATTCACTTTCAGGACGCGACCGATTATTTCATTTTTACATATAAGATTATGTATATAAAGAAAAATAGATACATTTTCTAACTTAAGAATGATGCAAATATTTATAATTATATATTGGATAAAGTATATTATATTTCCTATGTATTGTGTAAAACAGGAAAATCTATTTAAATCTAATTTTAAACTTTATGTCAAAAAGATGAAAAGAGAAAAGAAGGAAAGCGAGTATAAGTCTTTTCGAAAGCATCTTCTTGAATCCTTAGAAACCTGACCCACCCTCTACATGCACTCTTGCCAATTCCCGCCCTGTCGGTTGGGACTGTAGAATATACCGACTGCACCTCTGCACAGGAGTAAGACCTCCTCAATGGGACCACCTGCTGGTCATGTGTGGCAACCTGTAATGCTTAAGGGTGGTGTCCTGGTGGCTGAGCAGTCCATGACATACAACACTCCACTTTGGTCCTTGCTTAGGCTAGACCAGTGGTTCTCAACCGGGGTCCATATGAACCCCCGAGGATCATATAACATATTTTGGGGCCCAGGCAAGTAAAATATATTTAACTATAAAAATACAATGGGATTTTTAAACAACGAATGGCTAGGGGGGTGGGGTCCACCAGAGTAAAATAGGATTAAAAAGGGGGGACGGTCAATAGGTAAAAAAAAAAAAGGTTGAGAACCATTGGGCTAGACGGACAGTCGGATAAGCCACAACCGATCGACCGGCTGGTCACAACAAACCCTATCACCTATATGATTATCCTAAGCGCATGGTGTAATGGTTAAAGTCATGGGAAATGGACTCGTCGCCCCGAGTTCAAATCCTGGATGTGGTAATTGCATTTTCACTTAGCGCTAATACCCTTGGGAAAGGTATGAATCCTACTCTCCCTCCAGCTATGGATAAATAGTAGGGCAGACTGGGCTCTTTAACCTTGGTTAGGCAACCGGTCTAGGAGAAGGAAAACTCTGAATACAAACTTGTTAAACTCCGCTTAAAAATGACCTTGTGTCACATCCTGCTCGTGCGGAGGGGTTGGTAAATATATATATGATTATCCTAACCCAGTTGCCATTATGGCAAGCCCCCAACCCTTTTTATCATATATGTGCTAGAATGCGGTGGCTGAGAGTTTTAATGTCCTGGGTATGATTTAAACTCTATCTGAAAGTGAAGTTCCAGTTCTGGAGCTCTGGAAAATGGGGATTATACATGTTATAAAACGGTTTCAAAATACCAATGAAATAGTAAAGTTAGCGGAGTGACCTAATGTCAGTATAAGCCAGACAGCGAAGAAGCCTACTCCCTTTTCACTAGCGCTTGATCAAGGATATAGTTTTGCATCTATGGTGGAGCGCCACACCTACCATCAACTCCTCACTTTACCGTGCAGATCGCTGTGCTACTCATACGCTGATTTGGCGAGGGCCAGTATCGAACCAGGAACCTTGTGGTTGCTAGGTGGACGCTCGGCCGACTGAACTAAACCGACCAATGACGTATTTGGTTAAATACCCATAACACTGCTTTACAAAGTCAATACAGTATCCTTTTTGGATTTAAAAATATATGTATATCTTAACCACCAAGCGAACCAGTGAAGATACACACCTCTCTCCCTTTCAGGAGGGTAACTTTCTCTCAGTATTCCTCGATCAGTGAGGGCTTAATGGGGATCCGTGGCTGCTTATATGAAATGGATAATCCGCTCAAAGCAGGAACATGAATAAGGGGGATTTAATAAAAATAAATCTGATAATTTGTGGGATTCGTGCGAGAAACGGACATTGGAGAACGAGGAGAGAGAGAGAGAGAGAGAGAGAGAGAGAGAGAGAGAGGGGAGGTAGGGGTTGAGTCGAGAGAGAGAGTGAATGCGATATAGGAATTGAGAAAGGGAAATTGAAAGTATTGAGAGAGAGAGAGAGAGAGAGAGAGAGAGAGAGAGAGAGAGGGGGAGAGAGAGAGAGGGTGTTGAGAGTGTGAGGAGAGAGAGAGAGTGTTGAGTGAGAGAGAGAGAGAGAAGAGAGAGGTGTTGAGTGAGAGAGTGAGAGCGCGAGAAGAGAGAGATGGGGTAGAGGGTAGAGTTGAGAGAGAGAGAGAGAGAGAGAGAGAGAGAGAGAGAGAGAGAGAGAGAACTCGAGAAACGAAGAATAGTCGATCAGAGGGGTTGCAAATCGAAACCAATTGTTGGGGGGTAGGGGGGGCGGTGGTAAACTGAGGAAATGAATTAATCTGAAGTAGAGAATGGGCAGGGGCTGGAGGGTGGTGTGTGGTGTCTCTGAACCACAATTTTTATTTCCCAGCTTCTGTCGCTAATCCGCTTCCGGTGAAGCGGGAGAGTCCAGCCGAGAGCGGGGAGGGGAAGGGGGGAGCTTGTTCGCTCGAGAAAAAAACAAGAAACAAAAAACAAAAAAAATCTTTTGTTAGTTAACGGGTCCTTTTGGCATAAACATGGTTGATTTGAGTCCAAGCTTCTTAGGCAGAACTTAATCCTGGATCAAGTTTTTTTTCACTCCCCAAAAGGAAAGAAAGTGTATGTGTGGGCGGAGGAGGGTGAAGGTGATGGTATTAAAGAGTCTGGAGAATTTTTTTTAACAATGAGGATGCAGGTTCGTTACAAATTGCACTTTACAGTAACAAAAACAAATCTTTCAATAAGTAAATAAATAAACAAATAAATACACAAAAAGCAAACTCTGTTGATAGTGAATATATATATATATATATATATATATATATATATATATAATATACTTTGTCGATAATTGTTTTATTTTCGTAGTTTCCTCTGGACATACATACATATACAGTAATAGCATCATCTTTACGGATCACTGTCGTCCCTCACAATCCTATAACCCCACCACCAGAACCTCTCCTCTCATGAGCCCTCAAATGACTCATCAAACCCGCCCCAAATCCACAAAGTTTGATGCAATTATGACATAGGAGGACGATGGATCAGATGATAAATTTTATGCTTATGCACCACCATATATCTCTTAAGACCAGAAGCTGACTTACAGACTGTTACAGATTGCACAAGACACATTGTTCCTGGAGTTTGCATGAATTGTCCCTGATGAGATTTCCTATGATTGACATATCCAGCCTTAGAAAGCAGAATTCGACCACATGTCTGACATTTCCAACCCTCCATTTTCTCTCCAATATGACAGGTGTATCTCTTTCTAAGTTGATGCTTGAGGTTTCATGCTCAATTCTTTCACTCACATGCATACACACCAACAATCCTTTACATATGTATAGATAGATGGATCTACGAGACTAACTTGCTAAACGTTACATCTTGATGGGACGCCCGAACTCATCTTGTGTAAGTTACGTGCAAAGAAAAATGTCATTTTCTCTCTCTCTCTCTCTACTCTCTTTCTCTCTCTCTGTCTCTCTCTCTGTCTGTCTGTCTGTCTGTCTCTCTCTCTCTCTCTCTCTCTCGCGTTTTTTTCTGTTGTTTTCTTCCTTTTTTGATGATCCGTTTATGAAAACGGAAGTTTCCTATCCATCCCGGTATTGCTATCAGTTTTCTACTGATTTTTACAAATTACACTTTACAGTAATAAAAAAAGCTTTCAATAAATGAACGAATAAATAAATAAACAAAATAAAAAATACAGTTTCACCACCGATTTTCTTAAAGCCGAATTCCAGAGCGTTGGCGGATTCCTGAATTTTGCCGGATTATTGACAATGGCGGACAACAGGGGTTATTTAATTATTCAATGATACACATCTAATTCATACAAACAGACGCACAGGCATAGACACAGACACAGACACACACACACACACACACACACACACACACACACACACATATATATAATATATATATATATATATATATATATATATATATATATATATCTGTGTACTATTTTCAATAAAGTTAGCGGTTTGATGAAACTAATCGGTATATTCAGATACCTGTCGGCAGAAATAGATCTATAACCGCAAAATGCCGATCTTTAAGCCTCTTTCTTTACCAAATATATATATAATATATATATATATATATATATATATATATATAACGTAACGTATATCAAGCTCTTTATATTGAGCACTTTTAAATCGGTTTTAGGAAAAAATCTAAAAATAAATAGTATTTAATTTTATATTATTTGCTTGGTTGATTTAATGGTAACTGCAATATATATATATATATATATATATATATATATATATATATATATATATATATATACTATGAACAAAAAGTGACAGGAATATTTTTATGGTTCTCTACTAGTTTCGACCTTAGGTCATTATCAGGAGAAGATATGAGAAATTATTTTAAGAAAAATATACATTCAAACGTGACCAGTCCATTTGTTTGCTGGAAGACATTTTCTGGTTAAATTCATCTGGATTTTTTGTTAACGTATATATATATATATATATATATATATATATATATATATATATATATATATATATATGTGTGTGTGTGTGTGTGTGTGTGTGTGTATGTGTATGTGACTTTTTAATATCCTTGTCTCCCCCGCACACATTCTTTTAGGGGCGGTGAAAAAATGATCCCGGATTAAGTCCTACCTAAAATATGGAAATCTGATCCACTGATAAGTTAAAGCCAGAATTCTTCCAAGCCGTAACCTAATCAGTGCTACTGTACGGCTGCACCACATAAACCCTAACGTAGCGCTTGTAAAACAAATTATTGGGAGCTGCGTGCTGCCTTATATAAATCCTGGAAACAGCATCCCTCTCTTTCCTATCACACAGACCATCCGGATGAAGAGAACAAGACACTGCTGAAGAAGCAAGGATGAACTCATAATTGACGTTCTACTGTGGACACCTACATTTCGTCCTTAAGCATTACGGGTTACCACCCACGGCTAACAAGTGGCCCCATTGGGGTGGGTCTTACCCTTCTGCAGTTTAGAGATGAAAAGGGTTGATATGCCATAAAACAACTGATTAATGTTAATAAGATTATAACATAATCTTATTAATATTAATTAATAATCTATATTTCATTTTATGGTGAAATAAAAGTTACGTTAATTAATAATCTATATTTCATTTTATGGTGAAATAAAAGTTACGTCAAGCCTTAGCACCTATATGATTGCCCCAACCCTATTGCCCTTATGGCACCCCCCAATCCTTCTTATCATATGGGTGCTAGAAGGAGGTGGCTGAGGGTCTACATGTCCTGGGAATGACGTTAAACTCTATCTGATGGTGAGGTTCTAGTTCTGGAAGTTTGGGGAATGTGGAGCACCCCTTCATTACCATTGCTCCCTGGTCCACTCTGACCCGGAGTGGTAGTACTTGTTAGGATCCCATCTATGGATTGAATAGAAAAATTGAGTTTATAAACAAAATTGTATTATGCATTAAGAATAATTTATTTCAAAACTTTGTCGGCATTAAATGACCCACCAAGGTTGATATGCCGTAAAACAAAACAAACCAAACTAAACCAAACTATCCAGGCAACGCCAGGTAGTCACTTCTAGTTATCAATAGAAGAAACATATAAATAAAAGATCAATATAAATAATAACGTCATGTGAAAATGTAGTAATACAGGTTAATATCAATAGAAACTTGTGTTAAAAGGAAAAGACAATATAAGTAACGACGTCATATAATCACTGTATAATTAACCCCTCCCCTCCTAAGGGGTTGGTTTAGCTCAGTCAGTAGAGCACCCGACTAAGAATCGTAAAGTTATACAATCGTAAATAATACAATTTATGACAGAATATAACGAGTGCACTTAAACGTAAAGTTATACAATCGTAACATTAATGCGTAAATAACGAAATACGCCAGACTACACAGCGCAGGGTAGCGTCGTCAGTTATGTTATTGACTGGCTTCATAGGGGGGTTTCGGGTCTTCCAACATAATACCCCCCCCCCCTCAGCCAGCCAGACCCCGTTGGAGACGATCAACCTCCAACCCGTTACCCTTGTTCAACGCCAACAGAAAAATGGCTTAATATAGAATACGCCAACGCAGTCCTCGACCTCTTTACACCCGATTGGCCAATTCAGCCAATCATCGTTAAGGGTAGTTTTTATAAACAGGATTGCGCGACTCAGACAGTTTTTCTTTTTTTAATAATAATACATTGGCATAGGCGTGGGATGACTAACGATTCTTGGAGCAACGCTTAATGGAGACATGAAGATAAACTCAGTGCGTATCCAAATTGCGCCTCAGTATAACTTATTATAATCTTAGACATAAATATATCAATTTATGACAGAATATGACAAGTTGCCACTTAAACGTAATTGATGAATGCCCATTAATATTCAACAGGAAAAGAACATATTCACTAAGAAAGCCAAAAATTATATAACCAACCTAATAAACATTTAAAAAAAAAAAAATATAACAATGAAAAGTGCTGAGTCAGTGTTTGTGATAAAAAGCAAGAGTAATAAGATGGAAAAAAACTAGCCTTATTATTTGCCAACATTTTATTGGTTAAATAAATGTTCCGGGTTTTCGATAACCGGCCCGCCAACTCAGCGTATAAGTTACACAGGATTAGTAATCTATCTGTGCGGTAAAGTGGAGAGCTGGCGGTAAGTGTGGTGCTCCACTTCAGCAAACAACTCCATGGGTCTAGCGCTAGCAAAAAGGTGATAGACTCCCACCGCGTCGGCTTGATACCAACGATAGGCCACTCCGCCTACGTTACTTTTTATTTGCTTCATTAATTATCAATTTTATGTCATTTTTCTACGTAACCAAGTGACGACGTAGTAGAAATAGAAATTTTAATAGCCAAAACCATCTCCATTATACCCTCATTGCACGTAGGAATCTTAACTGAGATTAAAGTGCCCTCCTGAAAGTGGTTAAGATATATACCGTGATAGTATTCAACTATATATAATATATATATCATATCACTATATTACTAACATATCAGTCACAAACAGACACGATGTTTCGCACTTATCAAGTCTCTTCACGCTATGGGCTATATATTGTGGGCTACCTACAGCCAGGATAGAACTGCGCCGATCGAATTCTCAGCATCTGTCACCGGACAGTTAAACTGCTTGGCTATCGTCGAACCACACAGCGAATGTCGAAGGGATTTATTAACTGTTATCCTGTCCCGGCGAATACACCACATCTCTGTATGACCTATGTTATAAGCATCGTCCGAAAATAGCCGCATAGTGAGTCCCCTGCCATCCCCGCCCCTCCGTGCCTTAATAGTGATTGCGAGTGCGAGCCTCTGGCCGTCTTCATGTAAGGCCCTTTAGTTCGGGCGTCACTCTGGTAGCCCGGAGCTGAACGCTACTCATCGCTCTCTTCCACGTCTGATGGTATATATATAAGTACTTATATATATATATATATAGTGACATCTCGCTGACACAATCACTAGTTTCCAGCTCAACACGAAGTAATAGGAGATCTATCACACATTTCAACTATAGACATATTTGCGTCTCCTCGCACACTCCATGGGGTATACTGTCATTCACAATCAATGTTCTAATTAAATCCGGTGACTTTCTTCCCAACCGGAGGACCGATAACACAGTAGATATCCGACATCGTCAACAAAGATCTTCTGCAACGGATCCGAGATTAAACAAAATTTACATCTAAACGGCACCCTAATTACCAGCTATACTACCTGACGGACAAGCACGTTTTTTGGATCAAAATCGCCCCCAAAGCTAAATATGACCAATATTCAGCGCACATGAGCGAAAAAGGACTATAAATGAAATCTCCATTTATACTAGAACATGTATTTTCTCAACTACCTGCATCTTCAGTATCTATCTCATCTATCCAAGCAACACATATAAATACGATATAATGTCCCTCACTTCAGCATACAATACTACTACTCGCTTACTCATACTCCTCTCCTTATTCTATAAGGTCGGAGAACTGATGGATGTCGTCTGTAACCGAAACGTATTATTACTGAATACAAAGTTCACAAATTCCGCTTATGTATTATTCCTACACCATGCCGATCTCTCCGGATGACTTCTGACTCTTCTTCTATTTGCAAAACTAATCTCAATTACCTAATACTAGTAACACAGAAATTAGTTTAAGCCGATCATTCACAGCTCACCTCGTAACAATATCTACATCAATTAACATGCTAAAGTATCATATACTATACATACAAAATAAGCGTGTTCCAGTCCCGCATAGCTGTGAATGGTAGAGCATAATTGCATATTGAATCTTCTAAAATCTATTGGCATTTCTTAAACTAAATGATAGGCTTAGATATTATTTGGATTCGTACTTGCTTGATTTTTTGTCTCTATTGGAATATGAGCAAAATCTCGGGGATAAATCTTAAATGAAATCGCATTAATAGAAAGAAATAACTGAATTATTATCCTTTACTTCCTATTTTACAAATAGTTAAATTAGGAGAAAATTACACATGAAAGACGGGAGTAATGGAAAATGATGGAAGAGTTAGTTTCAAAGTTGTTTCTATTTCCGATTATAACTACCCCTCTGTTTCCAAATCTTTTTATCTGAATTCTTATTCAGTTTCATTAGCCTTTCTAATTTAACATGATATTTTATTATATTAAAACTTAGATACTTGCACCCGGAGGGTGCATATATTTGCTAATGTATAATATATCTATATATCATTGCAAGATGATAATGGTCTTAAATTAGGGAACACGGGTACTGATATACTAGAGGCCTTGTAGATGAATCCGCCAGTATTTTAATTCAATTATTATAACGTTTGATATGTTTACTTAAAAGCTATTGCTCTCTCTTCTTCTCTCTTCTATATATATATATATATAATATATATTAATCCAAACGGATATTGTATTTACTTGATAAAGCAGTGTTTATAAGTATTTAACCAAATACTTTATTAATATTTTGAAACTGCTTTACAACACTTACTAGCAGGACCTGTGGCTACACCACAGATATGAAGATATTTATATGTTTTACTTAAGAGTTATTGCACAATAGTTCAATTATGCAAAAAAGTATTAGCAATCTTGATTTAATCTCTCTCACTCGTCTTACTCTTACTCTTCTTTCTCTTTTCATTTCTTATTATGTTTCCTCGCGTTGAAACAGATTAGCGTTATCACTTCCACGTACCCTCTCTCTATTTCCCCCTACTTCTCCTTCTTCTTTTTCTTTCTTATAATATTTTATCTGTGTAGCATGTCCCTTTTCTCCCCTTTCTTTCTTCATTAATAAAAACAAAATGGTCCATTATTACTGAGGTAACAGCATTCACATGAAATCTAGAATTCGGCAGATCAGCGCACACACAGATAATCATGGACTTACATTTTTGCCCATTTCACTCTTGGGTGATTTGGCATGGTCTCATTTTTAAAACAGGGGGGTGTTGCAAGATGATAATGGTTCGTAAAATCAAGGAACACGAGTACTGATATACTAGCAGGACCTGTGGATGTACCACAGTTTGATAATTCAATTATTATAACGTTTGATATGTTTTACTTAAGAGCTAAGCAGTTCAATGAGTAAAAAGTATAATAATCTTGCGATTTAACTCTCTCTCTCTCTCATCTGTCTCTCTCTCTCTCTGTTCTCTCTCTCTCTCTCTCGTGTCTTTTTTCTTTCTTTCCTGTTTTTCATCTTTTCATCATGTTCGATTGAAACAGATTAGCGTTATCACTTCCACGCACCCTTCCTCTCTCTATCTTTCCGCTATCTTTGTTTCTTTGTTTTTTAAAAAATATTTTCTTCTTTGTAGCATGTCTTTTCTTCTTCGTTCCTTCTTTCCCTAATTAAATATAAGACCAGACGCGAATAGTCCATCTGTTTTGCTATGTGACCGAGTAGAGACGCGGCCCCTACCGAAATACTACAACAGACACACATACGTAATGTTTTCATGCCTATCTCATGCATAGAGCCATTGAATTACCAGATAACAGAATGTAACGTTTCGCATTTCATCTTGGACCAAAGTCGCGGCCCTCATGCCACTCTCGGTCTTACAATTTTCTCATCAACCAGAGCGCGACTGTTTACAAGATCTGATCTTCAACAGTCCACTCACGACAAATCGCAAATTAAGGAACACTACCAGTCGCACAGTGTATTAATACTATGGGAGCCGGTTTCGAAAATGCGCAAACTTCGCCGTCACGGCTACTATGCACGTACACCCACAACTACAATTTCACAATAAACATATCAAGCAAAGGTACTGCTATTCAATGGTGATTATAATCCGCCACCGATGATACCAAACAAAGTTGCAGTTATACTCTTAAATGATATTAGGTGGTGAATTATCCAACCGTATACACAAGCCTCACGAGGGACGAAGTCCTATGCGTGGTATGCGGACGAAGACAGTACCACACTGACTCATAATACATTACCAAATACGCACGTATGAGAGAGAGAGAGAGAAGAGAGAACGACCTCCACAGCGTCAGAGGACCCGACAGAGGAGAGAGAGAGAGATGCAAGAGAAGAGAGTCAGTCAGCTGACGGAACAGACCACCAGCGTACACAGAGATCCCTGCTCGCAGCTGTCACAGTCCGCTCTAGATCCCCTATCTATAATAAACGACAAAGACTACGGTTAATCACATAACCATATTGCGCCATTCAGCACCTATACTTACGTCCTCATCACCTACGCATTCACCATAGTCATACTAGTTATAAGTATTGATGTGAATCACTTCACTATATACTACTTATTCATATATTATTGACGGTGTACAAAAAATGCTATATCACTTAAACGCACACTGCGCTGAGAGCAATCGTATATATTATCTTCTTAGCGAGTACATTCATTGTACTATATATATATACTATATACTTATATATTATCACTATATATACGCTGCACTCTACGCTGCGCAACGGGTAAATATTGAGGCAATGCATAAAGAACAAAATCGTCAGAGCAAAAATCAAACTCAGGATGATCTACCGATCATCGTCCGAATTATCCTGCTCCAGCGAAAATATACTCACATTTTTGTCTGAGTTTTGTTCTTTCATGCCTTATATTTTACCTCATTCTGTCGGATTCATCCAACCCCTTCCCTTTTCCTATATATATATATTATATAAATATATATATATATATATATCATATAAGTTAAAAGAAAGGAAATGAATCCGACATATATGAGTATAAAAGGTGGAATGAAACATCACACCAATGCTGTTAAGAGAAAAAATTTATAATATAATCATAGTGTACTGATCAATATTTCGATTTTGTTTGTGAACTGATTGACATTCTTTCTCCGACCCAAACAACTACCGGAGTGAATGTAGCTCTGTAGTGATTTTTGTACAATCGAAAATTAATCAGTATCAGCTATGATTTATTTAATTATTTTCTCTTTAACAGCATCGTGTGATGTTTTCATCCACCTTTCATACTGTATATATTAATATAATATATATATATATATATATATATATATATATAATTATATATATTTATTATTATATTTGCTTGAAGGCAATTATAATGCATGTATCGTATAAAATTCGATATCATAAAAATAAACTTGACAAGTAAATCCCGCAAAGGATGGCTCGCTATGCAGAACACCGTACAGACGTTCGACTTTATTAAGTCTCTTCAGCGATGTATACTAACGGATCCCTCCGACAGGATCGAAACCGGACTTCACAGGCATAGTCAGAGACATATCCGTTCGGCCGCCGGTACATAGCGAACAATCCCTGCGAAATTAACCTTGTCAAGGAAAACTATTACACGCCCCCGCCATGCAGGCAAGTAGACGTTTATTTAGTAAAATAAACCCGGCCGTTTAGCTCTTCGGCGAAGTGAATAAGATTTTTGATGTTTGTTTTTGAAGCACATGTTGAATAAATTATTATTTATATATTTGCTTTATACCTATAAATGTATACATATATATACTATATAATATATATATATATAGTATATATATATAGATATAGATATAGATATAGATATATATATATATAATAAAAAATAAATACCCGGAAAGAGAACAGTGGGGAAGATGATAAGCAAAAACAAAAAAAAACAACAAAAAAAATAAGGAAGACCCGCGATAGAGAGAAAGAAACCGTGTGGTGTGTGTGTAAGAGAGAGAGAGAGAGAGAGATGAGAGAGAGAGAGAGAGAGAGAGAGAGAGCGACGAGAGAGATGAGAGAGAGAAGAAAAATTAACAACATTCTGATTGGCTAATTCCTAAAATTGCAGCAAGAGAAACTTTATGATCGTTTTTTTGTTGTCTTTTTTAATAATGCTCAAGATTAATACCAGTTCTGTAGTGTTTACAAGGCTTCCATATTTTTTTAAAAATACCAGCATCAAATACAACGTTGATATAGATAATTTGAATAGTAATTAATTACTTTTGACTTATACTCATATTACCATCTTATCATAATGGAGATTCGGTGTCTGTCTGTCTGTCGTCAACTACGTCACTGCTTACGTCCACAGTACCCTCAGAATTACGTAGTTTCATAAGCCCATGTTATTAGTGCAGTTAAAATCCTGCAATGTTTATTATATTCACTAAGAATAACGGTTTACATACTATATGGCGTGGTTAATTTACATACTGGTTTTAACAACAACCGAGTTAATAAATAATTACTTAGTGTTTATTGTCTTTGATATTATTGTTTTATTCTCCACGTATTAAATCAATGCTATGAATGATATCATAGAAGAAATCAATTAAAATTATAATTGTCGTCGTTATAGTGTGGCCTACTTTTTTATTCTGTTATAGTATGTGCCTCCCGTTAATTAGTGCTTGCGTCCGGCCTATCTTCCCCAGTAAGAGTATATTCATAGATATAAGTAGTAGGCAATTATTGAAACTAATTATTTTTCACATATATTCAATCTCAAGAAATGCAATTCATTCATAAGCTGTATATAGTAATTAGAATAAATTAAAAAAAAATGAATTTATCGATAATTTGACATGAATCAGAGATCTATTTAATCTAATATTCCTAAAATTCTGAAATAGGGTTAGAGTTAGCAGTTATATTTATAACCTTATAATATGGCTTTTTATGAGGCCACATTATATAAGAGAGACTATGATTTCGTAGGCCCACATTCAAAAGGTTGGAGCCACATACTATAAGAGAGACATGATTTCAATAGCCTCATTCAAAAGGATTGGCACATAACTATAGAGAGAGACATTAGTTTCAAGGGCCTCATTCAAAAGGTTGGCGCACCATACTATCAAGAAGACCATGTTTCATAGGCCACATTTTCCAAGAAAGGTCTGCAGGTCGTCACAGCCAAATTACTATAAGAGAGACACCTGATTCATAGGCCACATTCAAAAGGCTATGGGCCACATACATAAGGAAGAGACACTGATTTCATAGGCCCTCATTCAAAAGGCTTGCCACATTTGCTATAAGAGAGACATGATTCATCGTGCCTCATTCAAAAGGTTGGCCACAAACTTATAAGCAGGAATCATGATTTCACAGGCCTGCATTCAAAAGGTCTGGCCACCGATACCCTATAAGAGAGACATGACTTTCATAGGCCTCATTGCAAGAGGTTGGCCACCATCTACTCATAAGAGAGACACTGATCTTCAATAGGCCTGCATCTCAAAAGGTTGGCCACATACTATCAAAGAGACACTGATGTTCATTACGGGCCACTATTCAAAAGGTGCCACATCACTATGAAGAGAGACATGACTCGTTCATATTGCCTCATTTCAAAAAGGCATTAGGCCAACAGACAATAAGAGAGACATCTGATCTCTCACGTAGGCCTCATTCAAAAGATGGCACATACTATAAGAGAGACATGATTTCACTTCACGGCCTCATTCAAAAGGTTGACCACATACTAAAAGAAAGACATGATTTTCATAGGCCTCATCAAAAGGTTGGCCACATATATAAGAGAGACATTGATTCCATAAGGCACATTCAAAAGGCTTGGCCACATTACTATAAGAGAGACATTTATTTCATAGGCCTCATGCAAAAGGTTGGCCACATACTATAAGAGAGACATGATTTCATAGGCCACATTCAAAAGCGTTGGCCACCATACTATAAGAGAGAACATGATTTCAT
Source organism: Doryteuthis pealeii (assembly GCA_023376005.1). Lineage (NCBI taxonomy): Eukaryota > Metazoa > Mollusca > Cephalopoda > Myopsida > Loliginidae > Doryteuthis > Doryteuthis pealeii. Next base: position 62,016,314 of record CM042163.1, read on the forward strand.
AGGCCTCATTCAAAGGTTGGCCACATACTATAAGAGGAGACATATTTCATAGGCCTCATTTCAAAAAGGTTGGCCACATACGTATAAGAGAGACATGATTTCATAGGCTCATTCAAAAGTCTTGGCCACATACTAACTTAAGAGAGACATGATTTCGTAGGCCACTTCCAGAAAGGTTGCCACATACTATAAAGAGAGACATGATCAATAGGCCTCATTCAAAAGGTTGGCCACATTACTATAAGAGGAACATGATTTCATAGGCCTCATTCAAAAGGTTGGCCACATACTATAAGAGAGACATGATTTCATTAGGCCACATTCAAAAAGGGTTGGCCGCATACTATAAGAGAGACTGATTTCAAAGGCCTCATTCAAAAAAGGTTGGCCATCATACTATAAGAGAGACATGATTTCCTGGGCCACATTCAAAAGGCTTGGCCATTTACTATAAGAGAGACATGATTTCGTAGGCCACATTTCAAAAAGGTAGGCCTATGTAACTATAATGGTTAACCCCAGTATAATTCAAAATATGAGAATTCTTTCATCGAAAATATGATTTTGTTAGTCTTTCTTATTTGGTATATTTCATCTAGATAAAAAATCACTACTTACGATCGCTTACTCTTTTTTCTTATCTTCTGTCAGTACAAACGTGTATTGGGCCGCCTCATAATCTCATCGGTTCTCTAAAACAACATTTATCGTTATATCTCTGTCTATCGGTCCCTGGTGAGAGGTCTCATAGATAATATATGCACTGGATATAAACCACTCAAGCATAAGTCCACACTCACTCATCACTCTCCGCATCGCTCTTATACGCAACATCGCTCACACCGCGCGCCACTGCGACTAGCGCCGAGCGCGCTGAATCATCGACAGATAGCTGCAAGTCTAGACCGCGCTAATCACTGGCGATAGATCCACGCAGTCTGCTCTGGACGAATCGACTCAGATATCCGCCATACTGCCGCACGTAGTCACTCGAGTGCTCATCAGTACATATCCTATCATACTCCGCCTACAAAGGAGCGAACTCATATACCTCGTTTATGTTCCAACGTTCAAGCTGTATTCCACAAGATCACTTGCGCGCTATCGACTTCTGCACTTCGTACGTGCCTACTCATCATACATCGATGCAATAAACTAATCTCCTTCATGTCGTCTATCTCGACTTAGCACACTGGCATCTCAACCTCGTAAAACCACCGCTGCCAGTTCCAGCTCCGCTACATGTATCTCTCAACATCATACTTCGCATCGTCGCGTTCTCCTACATGCTATAATAACTAAGTACTTATCACGCACATAATGGTTTTACCTTGCGTCTCACGCACAATCCACGGCACACATCTCTACCAATCACCAGTACCTCAGCAGCCTATACATTCCACACTCATTTATATATCACTACGCCATGCCATCTCCGTCGACACCCGATCTATATCATCTTATCATTATGTAACTCATCGACCTCTATCTGCTCCTCTACTCGGTCGCTGAGTCAATCTAAAGACGAGAATACGATACTGCGCAATATCCCACTCGATCGTTGAGCGCTGCCTCGTCGCGCTGCTAATTAACTACTATTCAACCGACCAATCGCCTTCAACTCCTGTGGATCACACTCAGTAAATCTCCCGACTCTGCGTGAAAATAATAAACTAAGAACCTCAGGGAACCAGTCAATACCTCAGAGTTCTAATTATAATAATGAACATTTCAGTGCTGATATATTTCAATGAATTAATAGAACTAGTTATAACATGCCAACTCAAGTTATTCCATTTAAAAAGTGTTCTACTATTTCGTTTAAGGGCAGTAACTTTGAACAGCGTTATCTTTGAGGCGTAACACAGATCCCAAAGATATGGCGTATAAAAGTTAACTCACCTGAAAAAATATAACAAGTTTTTAAATTCGGGTTAATTCCCTGATTTTTGGATTGGTAATTTGTTTCTTCGGTTGGGGTGACATACGATGGGTGGAATCTTAGAGTCTATTAAGTTCGATTTAACCAGAAAAAAGCAATGGTTGTCAACATCTATTTGTTAATTTGAATATTTTTTAAATGAGTTTATTTTGACAACAGTTATTTTTTTAAACAAATCGAAACTGTCTATTTAAAAAATAATTTACACAATAATATTTAAGTACACATTAGAGCTAATCTGATACAGCTTGACGGTTAGTGTAGCGAGCACAGTCCGCAAGTCCATTACCTCAGCAAAAAAATCGCCCATCTAACTTCGATAGCGCTCAAGGCCATGATCGTAGGACTGCCTATACACTTCAGCTCACCCACTAGCTCTATGCGACTCTCGCCAGAGCGTCGAGTCACCTATATAAACCAAAAGAAGTTCTTTCCGAATCTGCGCTCTACATCTCTTGTCGCATCCGCGTGTGAATCACTCCTCTAGCCCCCTATGCTCGCCGCTCCGATCACGAGTCTCGCACACGCGGGTTATCAGATGTGAGCCCCTCTGAGTCAGTAGCATCCCTATCTGTCTTGGGCTACGATATAGAATGCAATACCCTATAGGACTCTTTGCCGAACTCTATCTAAGCAATCGATTCTCTACCCTTAATGCCTATGTCTGGAGGCGACACTTTGTCTTTATTTTAAAAAGCAATAATGCTTAAGTAGGTTGCATTAATAGACTTTAACATAATGGCAAACATAAGTATTTATATTTTGCTGTGGTTAACCAATATTGTGAGTCGCCTTTATTAGCCGTCATCATCTCGGCCATCCTATTAAGCTCTCTTGACCTCTCGGCAATCGTCTGACGCTACGACGTTTGAAGCTACCCACCCGAGCAGCGATTGGTAAGTCCACACACATAGACTTACGATTCATATATCACATCCTCACTGCTATGACGAACGACCATCTTGCCTCTACACTTCAGCGAAAGACGTTGTGAACTGGTCCGTGTTGTTCAACCGCCAGAGTCACAGAAATTGACAAAGCTCACTTTCTGTCCGTACTTGATAGTGTATCTGATCAAGGGTAAGATTAACCACTGTTAGGCTTAGACACAGGGTCAGATCACATATATCTTTCTCATATTAATTTATACAATTTACCGTACTATAGTTTCATGCGTATTAGGCAATCCTCAGACGGTAAATATGGAAAAGCGGCATTCGATGTTTAACCGTCTGAAGATTGCCTAATATGCATGAAACTTGAGTAACATACCATAATACATTATTTTAGATCTAAAATCTGCTCTGCTAAGTGTAGAATGACAGTTTTATAAAATCCAAACACTTTTTATATTGGCGATTCTCCATTATAATATATATATAATAATAATATATATTATATATGAAAAATAGATGGAAATTAATCCGACCAGTATGAAATTTTAACTTTTGAAAAAACAAATGAGTTGTTTGTAATTTGCTAGACAGAATCTGCTTCGACCAAAAACGATAAGTTGGTCTTCATCACGACAACATAGACGGGAAGAAAAGATATCCGTGCTATAACACCGACTCCAGCAGTCACGAGCTCGTGACTCTCCGCGCTCTCGTCAGATACAATAAACATCGCGCAGACAGCCACGCATCTCTACCTCGTATTCAACCGCTGAACGCAGATCCTACTCCGATGTACATACCGAGCACCTCCTGCCACATATGCAAGCTCACTCTCTCCCAGTCAGCTGTCGTGGTTCTTCATGTCTTATCATGACAACACCTCCAGATCTGACTCAGAATAAAATCAAATATTAATCATTAATCTTTTAAAAATACAGAAGACCAATCTTATAGCTTATCTCTACTCATCGTGCTCTAAAACTCGCCAAACAGAGTTGTTGTAAAATCCGCCAATTAGATAAATAAATAAAGAAAAAAAATGTAATGGATAAAAATTGTTTAATTCTGTGTACTAACACTGTGTTCGGCTAGGAGTTTGTGACATGTACACATGTTATCTAATTATTATCATTTTAATGATAAAAATAAATAATAATGATTAGAAAATATAAAATATTTAAGCATATAAAGAAAGAATGGCCCCGCAATCGCGAGGTAAACATGTTGATATAAGTGTATATATAATATATATAAATATATATATATAGTATATAGTATATATATAATAAAGTTTTGTTTTTATAGTATATTCGATGCATATTTGTAATGAATTAAAGTGTTTTTAAGGCAGGCGAAAAAATGCGTTGTATGTTGGAAAAAGCGAATATTATTTATTTCTTTGTTGTTTTTTTTTATTTGTAACATCCTTAATATTTTCGGACCAAAGTTCCATCATCAGAGTTAGTAAGAATGTTGTTCATGCCCATGTCATGTTTGGATAAAATCAACAATTTTGATATTAATACGTTCATGAACGCTGAAGATTGAGAATTTAAAGATCGCTAAGTCGTGAATTTCCGTGTTGTAAAAGTACCGACGGCGTGTTCAGCGGCCGAATGTTTGAAAATCCTGTTAAAAATCTTTTTTTTTTCTTGTCTAGTTACTATAAATAAGCCTTTCGACCAGGCATATGAATAAAAGGTTTTTATATTATATATATATATATATGATAATTATATTATAATATATATATATATATATTTCAGTAATTGAGTAATGCCTATTAACTATTACTTAGTATTTACTATCCCAACAAAATAGTTAGATTCCACACAAAAGAGGAATGGAATGGGCCCGATTGAGTTGAGGGCGTCCCAGGAAATAGAAGGACCGTGACAAAAATTGGTCCAACTCCGTTGACGAGTTCTCCTTGGGCGGGCGCGGGACGCTTCTGTCGTTTAGCCAATGAATCTCACCCTATGTTAGACGATGAGGGGTAACGATGGGCCGGGGGCCGCGTGTCCTCGTTGGCGTCACGAAGCAGAAGGTGAATTTCAGGCAGTCCGAAGCGAATGCAATCAGAGAATCCATCAACGCCTTGCTGTGCTTTGTCAATTCCGTAGCATCTCCCGGGGTTGGACTGTACATAAAGAAATGTAAGTTGAATAATGGCATTTTATCCGGTTGAAACAACACCGCTTGTAAAAACAACATATTAAAGAATCGTTTCTCCGTGGGACTGCGAGCGAGTCGATCCAGCGAGGACAGTGAGAAGCTATGAGTATATATATAGATATGTATATGGATATATGTATAGTATATATTATAGTATATTTTGTATGAGTGTGTGTGTGTGTGTGGTGTGTATCGTGTGGTGTCTATGTCTGTCGTCGTCTTGGGTAGGTATATGTGTGCTATGTGTCTGTGTGTATATAGTGTGTGTCTGTATATAGTATATATGATATAGTAGTAGTATATGTTGGTGTAGTGTGTGTGTGTGTGTGTGTGTGGTTCAATGCTTATATATATACATATATGTTCATCTATAGTATAATAGTAATATATATATTATTATATATGTATATATATAGTGATGTGTGTGCGTGTGTGTGTTGTGTGTGTGTGTCTGTCTGTCTGTCTCTGGCTGATGAATGTATAGTGGTCTGTGTATAATATGTGTATGTAATTTTGAGGTAGTATATACTATATATGTGATATATATATATATATATATGTGTGTGTGGTGGTGTGTTCATATTATATATACATTATATTTCATCTGCTATAGGAATATAGTATATATGTGTGTGTGTGTGTGTTGGTGTGGTGTCGTGTCTGTCTGTCTGTCTGTCTGTCAGTCTGTGAAACGTGTGTATATATATATGTTGGTCGGTGTGTATATGGTGTGTATGTGCGTATATATATCGGTGTCTGTATATACTATATATATGTCATCTATTATATATATATATAATATATAGTAGTATATATAAATATATATAATTATATATATAGTATATATATATGTTCATCTGAATTATATATATATTATGTTAATCTTATATAATATGTTATATATATATAGTGATGATATATATATAATAGTATATATATATATATATATTCATCATATATATATTCATTGTTTATCTTTTGATGTGTGTGGAGTCGTGTGCCTATGTATATATATATATTATATATATATATATATATATTATATATGTGTGTGTGTGTATGTGTGTGTGTGTCATGTGTGTATATATATATACTTATACGTCATTCTTATTATTAATATCTATATATATATATTGCTGTGTTCATCTTATATGTATATACATATATGTTCAAGTCTAATATATGTGTGTTTCATATTATATATGTATATATATATGTCTTACATATATATGTTAAATCTAATATATATGTATTTATGTTCATCGTATAATATATATATATATAATATATATATATATATATATATGTGTGTGTGTGTATGTGTGTTACCTTGTATATGTATGTGTGTCACCGCAATATATATATATATATATATATATATATATATATAATATAATAATATAGTTATATAAGTTTTAAGTATAATTATTCTCTTTAGTTTTTTTTTTTATACACCTTCTCTGCTTGTGTTCGACAATTTCAAATAATCCTGTTATTATTGGGTGGCACTTTCTCGTTCTTTCTTAGGGAATAGCCATTAATTCATTTTACTGCTGGTCGTATTTGCAGCGTCACGTGCCCATTGACGTTTAAACTGGCCGTCAAATCTGTGATGAAAGAGCCAGGGCGTCTAGATCTCAAAAGTCATAAGACGAGCTGGGAGACATGCAAACGAAAAAATAAAATAAAAAATTAAAAAAAGGGAGGGGAGAAAAAAAAACGAAATGTGATAAACTAAAATGTGGTATTTGATATCATTCACTGTCGATGATATCATGTATAGTCATTGATTTACTCAGCTATAAAGCTTAGTCTGCCCACAAAGGGCCGAGGCATGCTGGGCAACCTTTGTGGGGAGGGGGGAAATTCCCAAAATTTTTTTTTGTTGGTTGCGTTGGTTGGTTGGTGGTTTTGTAATTGAGTTTACGGCATGTCAATTCTGTTGAGTCATTTTATGCCAAAGATGTTTGTTTTATTCATTCTTGATGGGTACTCAATTTTTTAAAACACATTTTAAAGTCATCTTTGTTTCTATTTAACCCATAGAATGATCCTAACAGGTACTACACATCCGGGACGAGAGTGGACCAGGAGAATTGTGATGAAGGGTGCTACCACATTCCCCAACCGCCAACTGGAACCTCACACATCAGATAGAGTCTTAACGTCATCCACGACAATAAGAACCTCCAGTCACGCTTCTAGGCCACCCATATGATAAAAGAAGGGTTGGGGGTTTGCCATAAGGGCAATAGGGTTAGACAATCATATATGTGCTAGGAGCTTTAACATTGACCAGCCGATGATCTCAGTAATGACCAAAGTTGGGGTGTTGTATTCAGGGACTGCTTAGCAACTAGGGTTCCATCCTTATGCATCACAAGTCGCACCAACGACAAACAGGTGGCCGAATTGGTGGTGTTACTTCCTCTACAGAAGTGAAGTCTGTTGTTTGTCTAAACCCCAGTCGATAGAGCTGTGAGAATCGAACTCAACTAGCAATGATTCTGCTGCGGTTTTTGTTAATCTAATATGAGTATAAATCCTCGGGGTATTAATACTCTTGGCATAAGTTCTAAGACTCCAAAACCTTTAAGATATTGCCTCAATACCCAACCCAGAGAAGTAAAAGTTTGTTTATGTACCAGTTCAGAGAAAGAACAAAGAAGCGTTTCATTAACTGATAGAATAGAAGAGTGTGATAGATAGATAGTTAAAGAGTTTATGATGATGAAAAGAGATAGATACAGATAATAGATGAAAACAGTGAGTGAGAGTGAGAGCAATGTAAACTAAAGATGAACAATAACAACAAAATTCTATTAATAATTGAAGATCCGTTTCCCGGTTTTTGTCTGTAAGCAAAATTACGGTTTCACAACTTACGGTCAACTTACCCAAAATCGTCATAACAGAATAACTTGTTTTAAAAAAAAAAACAAGAAGGACTGTCTTAATGTTGCATGTTCAAAATTTTGAGTGCTATAATCTTCAAAATTTTGACATGCAAACATTAGACAGTTCCTCATTGTTTTTTTTTTAAAACAAGTTTTAATAATACATGACTGGTATATATATCTATATATAGTTTATTTTATTTTGAATACATATTTTTAAAGTTTAGATTTCAAATTGTTTTTATTTTTTAATCCTTTAATGAATTTTGATGATTTACTTACTTAGGGTACAAACTCGCTACATTGAATTTTTTTACTCCCACCCTCAGGGAATATGTTTCAAAATATATTTTTACATCGCCTGGAGCGGTGTTTTTATCTCTTTNAAACTTGATGCAAGCCAAAACATTTAAAAAGTATCAATGATGTAACATGTAAAACAGATGTGGGGAGATGTGTAAAACAGATTTGAATAAATGTAACAGATAGAAGTGAGAGAAAGGTGCTGAAACAGTTGTAACGATGTAAACGGGATATGAGAGGAGTGAGCAGGCTGAAACCGAGTTATGACAGCTAAACAAGTTACAAACAATTAGGCACAGCCTAACATTAAAAGATATATAATAAAGATAGAATTTGAACATATTGATACATAGATAAAAGATAGATAAGTATGAATAGACGGGGATGATATCGATCGATCATTCAAATATGATGAACTCTCCCGTCGATCGACGTATTAGTGTCTCAACAATAACATACCACACCAGTGGTGTTAATAGTGGTGACAGGCTTGTGTTGACCATCCACACTTTTTTGGCACAGTGACAGGAAATAATTGGTGCACAAGGGTTCCACAAACCCAAGTCAACGACCGAACTCAGAAATTGAATTCAGAGTTATCCCTCTCCCTAGACTGGTTACCTACTGTGCAAAAATGTGATGGTCCAACACAGCTTCACCACTATAACACCAAATCACTGTGTGGATGCTCATTGTATGAACACTCATACGTCGACAAATTACGGTAGAAGTCCATCAAAGATAAGGAAGAACCAAGAAGATGGAGGTGACCGAAGGATTACGGACTGATGAATATATGACATGGAGCTGTTTGAGATAAGTTTAAATATTTTAAACTACATAAATACATATGGCTCTTAAAGTGTTGATATTGCAACTAAAATGAAGCCTAATTAAGATATTGTACATGTCTGTACATAATCATAATTGTTGAATTGGACTTTGTCATAAAATAATCAACCAAGGTGACAGCTGAAGACAACCAACATTCTTCCGTCAAAGCTTGATCTAAAATTCATAAAAATAAATCTGACTTTTAACACACTTTGTTAAAAAGTTCATTAACCCTATATACTCATGATAGGAACGCACTTTTTATTACCAAAAATTCTGCCAAAATCAGTGGTGCGACTTATCCATTCAATATTAATTAAAACAATACCAAATGATTTTTATTTCGATTGCATGCTTTAATGCGATTTTTTTGCTTTTGAGCTAAAATTTTAGGTAACAACGACTTCAATAAGTTTATGTGGTAATTGAACATTGTACATAAATGAGAGCAACCTCAATGTTGTTCACTTCAGCAGAAAGCAGTTTGGTTGCCATTTCATTTCACTAAATTAACAGAAATGAATGTGTTGCGAAAGCAAGACAACTGCAAGTTAACATAAGTATCATAAAATGCGTTCTCTTAATAACAATTAAGACATTTCAATAAAATGCGCAAAGCACAATAGAACAATTTTATGATAATTTCGTGTTAAACATGCAGTGTATGGATCGAACAATTGTATTTTCAGTGAAGATCCTAGGAGAAAATGAAAATAGCACTAAACAACTGCTTCCTCAAAAGTAAAACAAACAGAGAGATACTCCATTTATGTCTATGTTCAGATTACCGTTGATTTGCAAGCACAAAATGTTTATATTTGCATTTGAAGCCTTCGTATATGTTCAGTTCGTGAGAAGATTGTTACAAAATGTGTGACATAAATTGTTGTAATATCTGTGGTTATAATATGTTGGAATATTTGGCAATAAGTGTGCTACATTCCCACCTAAATCACTGGCGCAGTACACGTGTTTATCCCAGCCAATCAACACCATAATGCGTAGCTGATTCATACTATAAACACTGATACTTCCATGGGCCACTGCAAACCATTGCGAAGGAACTTACATCTAGAGAGGATTCTTTACCAAAGGATTACAAGGATTTTGCTGAACAACGCTACTGCTTAAAAGTAAAAGGTGGCCCATAAGATTGAACACCAAATTCCACCTCCTGTTATGAGCTTATCCCAACATAGCAGCACCGCTTCTGGTAAAATTTGGTCAAGCAACGCATAAATGTCCCTAATCAATGCTTATTGAACTTCTGCGTGCAAGATCTACGTACGCAGGATTACAAGAATACTATACTACACATTTTCTGAAATAACGACTTACAGTGACATTGGTTATTTCCCAGGCATTAGTACAATAGAATGAAACTTCCTGACAAATTAACATTTATCGATTAAATCACATTATAATATATAATATATAATTATAGAGAGAGAGAGAGGAGCGAGAGAGAGAGAGGGGAGAGAGAGGAAAGCGAGAGAGGAGAGGAGAGCAGAGAGAGAACGAGAGGGAGAGAGAGAGAGGAGAGAGAGAGATGATAGTTGGTATTTTTCCGAGATGAAATAAAGAAAAAGTGCAATTACAAAGTATGAGCTGTATTTATTAATATAACTTTATACAGAAGGTTTTAGGGAGCATTACCTAAGGTTTCGGCAATTGCATTCTGCAGAAATGCGCATCTCATGTTTCCCTCTCATATATATAATATTAATAATAGATATATATATATATAGTGTTGTAGAGGAAGAAAGTACCCCTCTGCATAGGGTATAGACTATTCTATTTTGTCTGGTCGATCTTTTCCAGCTCGTAATATATTACTGTTAACACATCTGTACGCTCTTTTTAAAATAAACCTTTTTATTTGTAAGTATGATGCGTGTTATATTGCAATACCCACAACAATCAACTTACCATAGCATTAAAAACCATGAAGGTTGATATTCGCATAAATAAGAAAACCAAAAACAAATCAGATAAGTCTGAGATCACAACGCTCGATCACCAATTATTTGCTTAGAATGTTCATTTTTGTCAGTACCCACCAAAGAATTCTATTCATACGATACATATTATTTACCAACCCCTCCCACGAGCAGGATGTGAACAGGTCAATTTTCTTAAGCGACGTTACAGGTTTGAATTCAGTTTTCCCCTTTCCTAGACCGTTGCCTAACCAAGAAAAGTTCCATTCTGCCCTACTATATATCCATAGCTGGAGGAAGTACCGGATTCATACCTTCCCAAGGATTACCGCTAAGTTAAATGCAATACCACATCCAGGATTTGAACTCGGGGCGACAGTCCATTTCCCATGACTTTTAAAACATTACACCACGCGCTCCACGAGTTATACTTAGGTTTACATTGCACGTATGCACCCAGAAAGTATTAATCTAATATTCTCCTCAGCTATGGGAAATAGTAGGACAGGACTGGGTTCTTAACCTTATTTATGGCATTAGTCAGGTTGACTTATTGTCTCAAAAGGACAGTCAAAATGCTATCTATCTTTTAACTTAACAACATCAGTGCAGTCCTGTCGGTGGGCAAATAGTATACGCCGACGTACCTCTGCAGAGGCGAGCCTCCTCCAATGGGCAATGATGCCGAGTTGGCGACCCGTGAAACTCTAAATTCAAACTATTTAACTCCGCCTAAAACTTGACCTGTGTCGCATCGCTCGTCTTATGGAGGGAAAAACTATATTCGATTCATATGCATTTTAATATAAATGGTATTTTTCGTAATGGTATGGTGTGGCGTGCCATCTCGTGATCCATGGGTGTGGTGTGTGTGTGTGGGTGTATAGTGTGTGTGTGTGTGTGTGTGGTATGTTTTACTTGGGGGTGGGTAGAGCTTTGCCCTGCGCTCACATTCATATAGTGCTAAATGGAAATTATGATCGAAAATTCTCCCTCAGTATGATTAATGTCTAAGTAATATATTACTGTTAACATTATAAATACCGATCGAGTATTCAATAACGATCCCGGAAAAATTTACCAATAACACAACACACAACACACAACACACACAACTATAATATATATATATAATATTATAATATACAGTAGTGCAAAAAATATCGAGATTCGAACGAATTTACCAAGAAGAAAACAATGAGATGAACGTTCATTTTTAGAATGCAGATGGTCAAAAGTAAAAAATCTCGATACTTCTTACACATTGCATATATATTATTAATATATAATATAGTCATCCCACCGACACCATGCTTCGACTATCACGTCTCTTTCCATGCGGCTAACATTTGTTAAGCTACCTAGAACAGGATAAAACCCGATCGATTCACTACCAGTCGGACTGCTAACCACTTGCCCATCGTCATATATAGAATGGGAATTTGTTTTAATTGTGAATAACAATCATGTATGTATGCAAAGCCGGCGATAGAGTACATCCATCTTTTATGAAGAGCGTTGCTATACATATGTTAAGAAAGTGCGAGTGCTTATCATCGCTATCAGCCCGGACAGCGAGAAGTCTATCGCCTTTCGCTAGACCAAAGGAGTATTGTTGCTGAGTATGGAGCGCACACCTACTGTCAGCCTCCCCACCTTCCAGCACAGATCAATTATACATCTGTCTACTTCATGGTGGTGGAGGGGGCGGTCGAAACTCAGAACCTTGCGAATTTCCGAGCGAGTACTCTACCGACTGATCTAAACGGCCCCTTATTATTATATACTAACTTACCATCACTACTCCCGATCAACACCTCGATGCAACCGCGACAAAATCTACGATTTTTTTATTCATTCTTCGATGGGTATTAACTCTTTTTTCAAACTCAATTTCTTTAAATTTACATAGAACATTGACCATAATCTGAACATTAGTACCATAAATGAGATAACTTCCAGGTTTCCACTGAGGAAACCTATTTATTTCACCGTAAATCTAGACTGAAAAACGAATAAGCACATTTATTTTTTCAAATAACCAATAGATGAGACCCGAAATAGTACTACCACTTGGATCAGAGTTGAACGGGCTAAGTAAATACCAACTAGCATAAGTGATTAAAAGAAGGTCAGCACCTTTTATAGGATTACCTTTCGATACAGGGCGCTGAGACAATCCCCACGGTTAAACTGCACCCGAATGCGTCCAAATAAACAGCCGTGCATGTGTTGCTCCATCTTGTGTGTTTTATCACTTTTCGTTTGTTACTATAGTTACATTTAAAGTTATACTATTTCTTGTACCTCCGAATTGATAGCTGTTTCGGATAGAATTTTCACCACTGTCCGTTTCTACCGGAACAGATCACGATGTTCTTTCAAATAGAACACAATTTCAGATAAACTCTTTTTCTTTCATCGACGATTAGGTTATTAGTATACTCATTTATGTTACCTCCGGAATGATCTTTCATAGAATTTTTAATCCATACTGTACCTTTTCTACTCGGAACAGCATCACGTATGTTCTTTCAACATAGAAACAATTCTCAGATAATTGTTTCCTTCATCTGACATTAGTTTCTATTTAAGATACTCATTTTACCTCCGGAATGATTGCTGTTTCGGATAGAATTTTTCAATCTATAGGTACCGGTTTTCACTCGGAACAGCATCCATAGTTTCTTTCAAATAGAAAACATCTTCAGATAATTATCTCATCTGATATTAGTTCCCATTAAAGTATGACTCATTTATGTTACCTCGGAATGATCTGTTTCGATAGATATTTCAATCTATAGCCAGTACTGTTTTCCACTCGGAACAGCAGCACGATGTTTCATTCAACAAAAACAATCTCAGATAATTTATTTTCTTTATCTGACGAATATGGATTTTCTATTAGATACAAGAGAACATTAGTTGGTTGGATTTTTTCCGCTGTCAAACCCTGTTGGTTTTTTATGCGGAAGAGTGTGTGTTTATTGATTCTTGATGTATTCCATTTTTAACTCATTTTACTACTACTACAACTACTACTACTATTATATATTATATATTTTATTATTATATTATTAATTATTATATCCCTAGGGCCGGTAGAGCATTCGGCTAGAAAAGGTTCCTAGTCGATACTGACCCTCGCCAACTCAGCGTTGAGTAGCACATAGATCTGTGCGGTAAGTGAGGAGCTAATGCTCCACCTCAGACGCAAAAACAATCTTCTTGGTCTAGCGCTAGTGAAAAGGGGATAGACTCCCTCGCTGACTGGCTGATACCGACTTTAGGCCATCCCGACGACTTTATTATTATTATTAGTAGTAGTAGTAGTAGTAGTTTTCCACACTATCTGATGGTCTTTAACTGGAGTTTGAGGGACAAGTCTTCTCAGGTATCGAAGACTCTCCTGAGTATTCCAGCTGATTGCAACAATGCTGTTGTCTGGATGTCCAGTTCCTCTTGTCTTTTTTTCTAAGCTTTTGGGGACAGTTTTTTCAATTCTCTAGCGAGGTCTAAAGTTCCTTTTCGTTTCCTTTCTTCACCCAGTGATCTGCAAAATCTACCAATTGACAAGTTCTCTTTCTTTTTATTATCATATTTATTATTATTATTATTATTATTATTATTATTCGTGGAAACAGCACCCCACCAGGATCCAGCTGTAACGGCCACCTGCCCCCTATCTCACAAACCACCCGAGTGAGACGAACAAGGCATGCTGGACACTGCTGAAGGAGCAAGGACGGGCTAATAAAGCGACGTTCTCCCGTGGAAGTCAACACATGGACATGCTAATGTGGGCCGCCCACCAAGGACTTACAATGACCAACTCTGCGAGGATGCTTCACAGAGGACGTCCCTGTGACAATGAATGATAGGGAAGGTTGACAAGAGATTGTCATTGATATTCATGCTAATTGCGCGACATAATTATTATTATTTTATTATTATTATTATTATTATTATTATTATTATTATTATTATTATTAGGTTTTTACACCTGCCGTAGTCAGTGGTTCACTGGAGGCTGAGTGATAGCAAGTCTTCTCAGGTCTCCAGGACACTTCTGAGTATTCTGGCCAATTGCAGCATTGCAGTCTCAATTCTTCCACTGATTTCCTATTCCTTTAGTCTTTTTTCTAAGCTTTTGGGGGTCCTTCCAAGTGCACTAACTACAATCGGTATCACTTTTACCCTCATATTTCACAGTCTTTTTTTTTTCAATTCTCTGGCAAGGTCCAGGTATTTGTCCATCTTTTCGTTTTCTTTCAACTTCACCCTGTGATCTGCTGGAACCGCAAAGTCCACCAGTTGGAACGTTCTCTTTTTCTTGCCTTTTTTTTTTGTTATCAACACAAGGACTGGTCTCCTGGCTGGGATGGGGCGATCCGTCTTTATCTCGAATATTATTATTATTATTATTATTATATTATTATTATTACTACTACTACTACTACAAGTGCACCAACTACAATTGGTATCACTTTTACCCTCATATTCCACAGCTTTTTCAATTCTCTGGTGAGGTCCATTATTATTATTATTATTATTATTATTATTATTATTATTACTACTACTACTACTACTACTACTAATAATAATAATAATAATAATAATAATAATACGACTATTACTGCAACTATTAATTTCCTATATGGCATCTAACCAAGTGATAGCAATAAAGTATACAAATCTTAACCACGTGTCCATGTCTATTACGAAATATCGCTTAGTAAACAGCATATGTTTTTATGCATAGATTCAAAACATTTGGAAAGTATTGGGAAAAAATATTCGTGAATTATTTATTACGTAAATATGTACGGCACAGAAGAAGCAGCAGCAGCAGCAGCAGCGGGTTTAATGAAACTGACGGGTGTATTTAATAATAATTAGTTGTCCTCTCAAATAGACAATCACCAAAAATCTATTTGTAGTAGAAGAACATAAGAAGGTGATTTATATCGATCCCATCTTTCATGTAGACAAATCGTTGAAGTATCAGGCAGACGTAAATTTGGTAGGTTGGTTGGTTGGTTGGTTGGTGGGTTGGTTTGGTTTTACGGCATGTCAACCCCTGTTGGATCATTTTATGCCAAAGACGTTTTGTTTTATTCATTCTTGATAGGTACTCAGTTTTTTTTTTCAAACACATATTAAAACTCATTTTGTTCTATTTAACCCATAGATGATACCCTAACAGGTACTACCATTCCGGGACAGAGTGGACCTGGGAGTAATTATGATGCAGGGGTACTCCACATTCCCCGAGCTCGAGAATTGGACCTCACCATAAGTTAGAGTTTAAAGTCACACAAAGGACATTAAGAATCTCGGCCACCTCATTATAGCACATATATGATAAAAATGGTTGTTGTTTGCTATAAGCGCAATAGTATTGGGACAATCATATAGGTGCTAGGGCTTGACCTGACCAGCCGATTGATCGGAAGGGGCCTATCGGATGGCTGGTCTAGCCGAAGTAATGACCAAAGTGGAGTGTTGTATTTCATGGACTGCTCAACCAACAGGATTCCACACTAAAGCATCACAAGTCGCCACCCACGGCAAACAGGTGGCCCCATTGGGAGGTGTTACCCCTCTGCAGAGGTACAGTCGGTGTATTCTAAAGTTCCAGCTGACAGCGCTGCTGAGAATCAAATTGCCTAGCAATGATTCTGATTGCTGTGTACCAGTCTCAGGGATAAGATCAGTATAAATCCTCCTTATTCATTTTGATGGGTACGCAATTTCATTTTAAACTCATGTTTTTTCAATTTAACCTATAGATGGGACCCTAACAGGTACTACCATTCCGGGTCAGAATGGACCCGGGCAGACATTAAATCAATGACCCCTCTACAATCTACCCACTTGGGAGAAGGAAAATCCAATCTCTCGTTGCATCATTTTTAATGCTACCTATATATTAATACTCGTGTTCCTTATTTGTACGACCGTTATCATCTTGCAACACCCTCTGGGGAAAATGATACCGTTCAAAGCATCCAAGATGAAATGCAAAAATGTAAATCCTGATTGTCTGTTGTTGCTTATCTGCCGATTTCTTATTTCTTATCAGTGTCGTCACCTCAGCTAAATAATGGACTACTCCGTTTTTATAATGGGGAGGGGGAGGACATGCTACGCAGAAAAAATATAAAAATGAAAGAAAAAAATAAAAGAGAGTATTTTTATTAAGAAAGAAAGAAAAGAAAAAGGACACGCAACACAGAAAAATATTAAAAGAAAGAAAAAGAAAGAAAGGGAGTAAGAAGATGGGAAGAGGGAGAGCACTTTGAAGCGATAATGCTAATCTGTTTCAAAGAAAAGAAGGAAAGAAAGATAATGAGGGTCAAATAAGATCATTATTGTATTATCTGCATTATTCGGACTATTGTCCTCATCTTCATTGTTATCTATACAAACGTTGTACAGATAACAATGAAGATGAGGACAATAGTCCCAATAATGTAGATGATACTAATCATCAAGCCTCATCTCAAAAATTCAGAAAAATAAGATCATTATACTTTTTACATATTGAACTATTTCGCAATAGCTCTTAAATAAATATATGAAGTGTTGTAATAATTAGATTATAATACTGGGTACATCCACAGATCCTGCTAGTAAAGTATTATTGAAGGAAAAGTAAATATTTACCAACTTTTTTTCTCTTTCGGATAATTGAAACAGGAAGTGTTGTCAAGCATATAAACAAAACTATTTCCGGTAAATACAAAATAGGGAATAATAATAAAAAAATGTTCCGGTTCAGACAGTGGGAGATTGGGAGCGAAAGCGGCACAGGTAAAAAAAAACTAAAATTAATATAGTATATAAGGTAAGTATAAAAAGCACGCTTGTTCTATTGGTAACATCATCAATAACAGTTGGTCATATTGGGTGTTCTTACTCTTCTACAGAGGTGCAGTCGGTGAAGGATTCTACATCCCCAGCCGACAGAGCTGCCATTAATATGGGTCCACGTAATCATTGTGATCTGATTTAAATAAATCTATTTGAAAATTTTGTATTGGTTAGGTATATTTAAAACCATATAGCAGTTCAAATCATTTGTATTAGATAAGACTATTTGATACCATAGAGTTGTGTACAAACATGGTTACCATTATTAAATAGAAGACACGGCCCAAATCTCTGTACGACAGCATCTGCCCTCCTGCTCTCGGGCGGGGTCCAAGTGATTTCGGTCCTGGGTCACAGAAGTTAACAACGTTGATCCAGGGGACCGGCACAGACTAAACATAACAATATGCATCCACTCAAAAATTAGTACCACCCAATTTTTATTTAAAAAAAAAAAAAAAAAAGGATTTTTTTCAGCGAAATATATTTATCTTGTCTCAAGTGGACGATAACCGGAAATGGCCCATCATCGGGACCGGATTAAACCACCCGATGTCATAAACACCACCCTAAAATGGTTCCCCTTTTTCCTCCCCTGATAACAACAAGACGTAATTTAGTTACCCAAGCTCAAAATCCGCTTCTCGGCCTTTTGGCCGGTGGTCCAGTGGCTTCGGCCCTGTATCGCAGAAGTTAACAACGTTGATCCAAAGGGGGCCACCCAACAGGCAACACCCGCCCCTTCGATTTAATGGGACAGGACTGGGTTTTTGCCTGGTGCTAAGGCGTCCCATTGAGGGGAATGCCGACGTGATGACGTATTTTTTGCACCCGCTTCCATGAGCTTCGGTTCGTGGGGGTCCCACATTAATAGGGCCTTGTGTCTGATCCGTATACGTGGTGGTACGTGGTAAATATCAACCGAAGCTCAAAAGCGTAGTGTAACTTTGAACGTAAGTGAAACTGCCTCCCATCTCTTTATAAATGAAACAATGTTTTCTTTTCCTCCATCGACTGTGTAAGGCCACTCTACGCCTCCCATAGGTAGGGGAAGGTTGGTTGGTTGGATTTTACGTATGTCAACACTTGTTGGGTTTATTCTATACCGTAGACGTATTTGATTTATCAATTCATGTTGGCTATTCAAATTTTTAAAAAACATTTTTGAACTCATTTTTTAACTATTTAATCCATAACCTAACAGGCATTACCACTCTTGGCCAGAGTGAACCTGGGAGCTCCAGAATTGGAACATTACACTAGATGCTGTTTAACGGCATACCCCGGGACCCTTGGGTGAAGAGTGCAACACCCTTATAAATGAAACAATATTTTATTTTCCTCCATCGATTGAGCAAGGCCACACCATGCCTTTCTTAAAAGGCATGTAACTTGGGTCTTAAGTGAAACCGCCTCTGTTAGTGGGGAATATCCCTCTACCCAGGCAAAGCCGGGTAGTCGCGGCTAGTTACAATATAAAAGGGTAGACATTTCCCCACTAACAGGAGGCGGTTTCACTTAAGACCCAAGTTACATGCCTTTAAAGAAAAGGCATGGTGTGGCCTTGCTCAATCGATGGAGGAAAATAAAATATTGTTTCATTTATAAGGGTGTTGCACTCTTCACCCAAGGGTCCCGGGTATGCCGTTAAACAGCATCTAGTGGTAATGTTCCAATTCTGGAGCTCCCAGGTTCACTCTGGCCAAGAGTGGTAATGCCTGTTAGGTATGGATTAAATAGATTAAAAAATGAGTTCAAAAATGTTTTTAAAAATTTGAATAGCCAACATGAATTGATAAATCAAATACGTCTACGGTATAGAATAACCCAACAAGTGTTGACATACCGTAAAATCCAACCAACCAACCTTCCCCTACCTGTGGGAGGCGTAGAGTGGCCTTACACAGTCGATGGAGGAAAAGAAAACATTGTTTCATTTATAAAGAGATGGGAGGCAGTTTCACTTACGTTCAAAGTTACACTACGCTTTTGAGCTTCGGTTGATATTTACCACGTACACCACGTATACGGATCAGACACAAGGCCCTATTAATGTGGGACCACCCACGAACCGAAGCTCATGGGAAGCGGGTGCAAAAAATACGTTCATCACGTCGGCATTCCCCCCTCAATAGGGACGCCTTAGGCACCAGGCAACAAACCCAGTCCTGTCCCATTAAATCGAAGGGGCGGGTGTTGCCTTTGGTGGCCCCCTTGGATCAACGTTGTTAACTTCTGCGATACAGGGCCGAAGCCACTGGACCACCGGCCAAAAGGCCGAGAAGCGGATTTTGAGCTTGGGTAACTAAATTACGTCTTGTTGTTATCAGGGGAAGAAAAAGGGGGAACCATTTTAGGGTGGTGTTTATGACATCGGGTGAGTTTAATCCGGTCCCGATGATGGGCCATTTCCGGTTATCGTCCACTTGAGACAAGATAAATATATTTCGCTGAAAAAAATCCTTTTTTTTTTTTTTTTTTAAATAAAAATTGGGTGGTACCTAATTTTTGAGTGGATGCATATTGTTATGTTTAGTCTGTGCCGGTCCCCTGGGATCAACGTTGTTAACTTCTGTGACCCAGGACCGAAATCACTTGGAACCCCGCCCAAGAGCAGGAGGGCAGATGCTGTCGTACAGAGATTTGGGCCGTGTCTTCTATTTAATAATGGTAACCATGTTTGTACACAACTCTATGGTATCAAGTAGTCTTAACTAATACAAATGATTTGAACTGCTATATGGTTTTAAATATACCTAACCAATACAAATAATTTTCAAATAGATTTATTTAAATCAGATCACAATGATTTACGTGGACCCATATTAATGGCCGCTCTGTCGGCTGGGGATGTAGAATCCTTCACCGACTGCACCTCTGTAGAAGAGTAAGAACACCCAATATGACCAACTGTTATTGATGATGTTACCAATAGAAACAAGCGTGCTTTTTATACTTACCTTATATATACTATATTAATTTTAGTTTTTTTTTTACCTGTGCCGCTTTCGCTCCCAATCTCCCACTGTCTGAACCGGAACATTTTTTTATTATTATTCCCTATTTGTATTTACCGGAAATAGTTTTGTTTATATGCTTGACAACACTTCCTGTTTCAATTATCCGAAAGAGAAAAAAAGTTGGTAAATATTTACTTTTCCTTCAATAATACTTTACTAGCAGGATCTGTGGATGTACCCAGTATTATAATCTAATTATTACAACACTTCATATATTTATTTAAGAGCTATTGCGAAATAGTTCAATATGTAAAAAGTATAATGATCTTATTTTTCTGAATTTTTGAGATGAGGCTTGATGATTAGTATCATCTGCATTATTGGGACTATTGTCCTCATCTTCATTGTTATCTGTACAACGTTGTATAGATAACAATGAAGATGAGGACAATAGTCCGAATAATGCAGATAATACAATAATGATCTTTATTTGACCCTCATTATCTTTCTTTCCTTCTTTTCTTTGAAACAGATTAGCATTATCGCTTCCAAGTGCTCTCCCTCTTCCCATCTTCCCTTACTCCCTTTCTTTCTTTCTTTCTTTCTTTTAATATTTTTTCTGTGTTGCGTGTCCTTTTTCTTTTCTTTCTTTCTTAATAATAAAATACTCTCTTTATTTTTTTCTTTCATTTTATATTTTTTCTGCGTAGCATGTCCTCCCCCTCCCCATTATAAAAACGGAGTAGTCCATTATTTAGCTGAGGTGACGACACTGATAAGAAATAAGAAATCGGCAGATAAGCAACAACAGACAATCAGGATTTACATTTTTGCATTTCATCTTGGATGCTTTGAACGGTATCATTTTCCCCAGAGAGTGTTGCAAGATGATAACGGTCGTACAAATAAGGAACACGAGTATTAATATATAGGTAGCATTAAAAATGATGCAATGAGAGATTGGATTTTCCTTCTCCCAAGTGGGTAGATTGTAGAGGGGTCATTGATTTAATGTCTGCCCGGGTCCATTCTGACCCGGAATGGTAGTACCTGTTAGGGTCCCATCTATAGGTTAAATTGAAAAACATGAGTTTAAAATGAAATTGCGTACCCATCAAAATAAATAAGGAGGATTTATTATATAATTATTATATTATCCCTGAGACTGGTACACAGCAAGCAGAATCATTGCTAGTGAGTTTGATTCTCAGCAGCGCTGTCAGCTGGAATTTTAGAATACACCGACTGTACCTCTGCAGAGGGGTAACACCTCCCAATGGGGCCACCTGTTTGCCGTGGGTGGCGACTTGTGATGCTTTAGTGTGGAATCCTGGTGGCTGAGCAGTCCATGAAATACAACACCCCACTTTGGTCATTACTTAGGCTAGACCGGCCATCCGATAGGCCCCTTCCGATCAATCGGCTGGTCACGTCAAGCCCTAGCACCTATATGATTGTCCCAATACTATTGCGCTTATAGCAAACCACAACCATTTTTATCATATATGTGCTAGAATGAGGTGGCCGAGATTCTTAATGTCCTTTGTGTGACTTTAAACTCTAACTTATGGTGAGGTCCAATTCTGGAGCTCGGGGAATGTGGAGTACCCCTGCATCATAATTACTCCCAGGTCCACTCTGTCCCGGAAGGGTAGTACCTGTTAGGGTATCATCTATGGGTTAAATAGAACAAAATGAGTTTTAATATGTGTTTGAAAAAAAAACCTGAGCACCCATCAAGAATGAATAAAACAAAACGTCTTTGGCATAAAATGATCCAACAGGGGTTGACATGCCGTAAAAACCAAACCAACCCACCAACCAACCAACCAACCAACCAACCTACCAAATTTACGTCTGCCTGATACTTCAACGATTTGTCTATATGTAAGATGGGATCGATATAAATCACCTTCTTATGTTCTTCTACTACAAATAGATTTTTGGTGATTGTCTATTTGAGAGGACAACTAATTATTATTAAATACACCCGTCAGTTTCATTAAACCCGCTGCTGCTGCTGCTGCTGCTTCTTCTGTGCCGTACATATTTACGTAATAAATAATTCACGAATATTTTTCCCCAATACTTTCCAATGTTTTGAATCTATGCATAAAAACATATGCTGTGTTACTAAGCGATATTCGTAATAGACATGGACACGTGGTTAAGATTTGTATACTTTATTGCTATCACTTGGTTAGATGCCATATAGAAAATTAATAGTTGCAGTAATAGTCGTATTATTATTATTATTATTATTATTACTTAGTAGTAGTAGTAGTAGTAGTAGTAGTAATAATAATAATAATAATAATAATAATAATAATAATAATAATAATAATGGACCTCACCAGAGAATTGAAAAAGCTGTGGAATATGAGGGTAAAAGTGATACCAATTGTAGTTGGTGCACTTGTAGTAGTAGTAGTAGTAATAATAATAATAATAATAATAATAATAATAATATTCGAGATAAAGACGGATCGCCCCATCCCAGCCAGGAGACCAGTCCTTGTGTTGATAACAAAAAAAAAAGGCAAGAAAAAGAGAACGTTCCAACTGGTGGACTTTGCAGTTCCAGCAGATCACAGGGTGAAGTTGAAAGAAAACGAAAAGATAGACAAATACCTGGACCTTGCCAGAGAATTGAAAAAAAAACCCTGTGAAATATGAGGGTAAAAGTGATACCAATTGTAGTTGGTGCACTTGGAAGGACCCCCAAAAGCTTAGAAAAAAGACTAAAGGAATAGGAAATCAGTGGAAGAATTGAGACTGCAATGCTGCAATTGGCCAGAATACTCAGAAGTGTCCTGGAGACCTGAGAAGACTTGCTATCACTCAGCCTCCAGTGAACCACTGACTACGGCAGGTGTACAAACCTAATAATAATAATAATAACAATAATAATAATAATAATAATAATAACAATAATAATTATGTCGCGCAATTAGCATGGATATCAATGACAATCTCTTGTCAACCTTCCCTATCATTCATTGTCACAGGGAGGTCCTCTGTGAAGCATCCTCGCAGAGTTGGTCATTGTAAGTCCTTGGTGGGCGGCCCACATTAGCATGTCCATGTGTTGACTTCCACGGGAGAACGTCGCTTATTAGCCCGTCCTTGCTCCTTCAGCAGTGTCCAGCATGCCTTGTTCGTCTCACTCGGGTGGTTTGTGAGATAGGGGGCAGGTGGCCGTACAGCTGGATCCTGGTGGGGTGCTGTTTCCACGAATAATAATAATAATAATAATAATAATAATAATAATAATATGATAATAAAAAGAAAGAGAACTTGTCAATTGGTAGATTTTGCAGATCACTGGGTGAAGAAGAAAGGAAACGAAAAGATAGACAAATACTAGACCTCGCTAGAGAATTGAAAAAACTGTCCCCAAAAGCTTAGAAAAAGACAAGAGGAACTGGACATCCAGACAACAGCATTGTTGCAATCAGCTGGAATACTCAGGAGAGTCTTCGATACTTGAGAAGACTTGTCCATCAAACTCCAGTTAAAGACCATCAGATAACGATAGTGTGGAAAACTACTACTACTACTACTACTACTACTAGTAATAATAATAAAGTCGTCGGGGTGGCCTAAAGTCGGTATCAGCCAATCAGCGAGGGGGTCTATCCCTTTTTCACTAGTGCTTGACCAAGAAGATTGTTTTTGCGTCTGAGGTGGAGCATTAGCTCCTCACTTACCGCACAGATCTATGTGCTACTCATACGCTGAGTTGGCGAGTGTCGGTATCGAACTAGGAACCTTGTGGTTTCTAGCCGAACGCTCTACCCGGCCCTAAAGGGAATAATAATAATAATAATAATAATAATAATAATAATAATAATAATAATAATAATAATAATAATAATAGTAGTAGTAGTTGTAGTAGTAGTAAAAAATGAGTTTAAAAATGGAATACCATCAAGAATCAATAAAACAAAACATCTTCCGCATAAAATAAACCAACAAGGGTTGACATGCCGTAAAATCCAACAAACCAACTAATAGTTTCTCTTGTATGCTTTAAATAGAAAATCATATTCGTCAGATGAAAGAAAATAAATTTATCTGAAGATTGTTTTCTGTTTGAATGAAAACATACGTGCTGCTGTTCCGAGTAGAAAACCAGTACTGCTATAGATTGAAAATTCTATCCGAAACAGCATCATTCCGAGGTAACATAAAATGAGTATACTTTAAATGGGAAAACATAATCATCAGATGAAAGATAAATTTATCTGAAGATTGTTTTCTATTTGAAAGAAAACATATGTGATGCTGTTCCGAGTAGAAAACCGGTACAGCTATAGATTGAAAATTCTATCCGGAACAGCATCATTCCGAGGTAACAAGAAATGAGTATACTTTAAATAGAAAACATAATCGTCAGATGAAAGAAAACAAATTTATCTGAAGATTGTTTTCTATTTGAAAGAAAACATACGTGATGCTGTTCCGAGTAGAAAACCGGTACAGCTATGGATTAAAAATTCTATCCGAAACAGCATCATTCCGAGGTAACATAAAATGAGTATACTTTAAATAGAAAACATAATCGTCAGATGAAAGAAAATAGATTTATCTGAAGATTGTTTTCTATTTGAAAGAAAACATACGTGATGCTGTTCCGAGTAGAAAACCGGTACAGCTATGGATTGAAAATTCTATCCGAAACAGCATCATTCCGAGGTAACAAGAAATGAGTATACTTTAAATCGTAACTAATAGTAACAAAAACGAAAAGTGGTAAAACACCAACAAGATGGAGCAACAAATGCCACGTGCCTAAGTTTATTTGGACCATTCAGGTGACAGTTTAACACGTGGGAGATATGTCTGCAGCGCCCTGTATCGTAAAGGTAATCCTATAAAAGTGCTGACATTTCTTTTAATCAACTTATGCTAGTTGGTATTTACTTAGCCCGTTCACACTCTGATCCGAAGTGGTAGTACCTATTCGGGTCTCATCTATTGGTTAATTTGAAAAAAATAAAATGTGCTTAAAATTCGTATTTTCAGTCTAGATTTACGGTGAAATGAAAACTTAACGGCTTCCTCAAAGTGAAACAAACAAGGGGAAGTTACTCTCATTTATGTAGCTAATGTTCAGATTACTGAGTCAAAAATGTTCTCAATGTATTTAAAGAAATTGAGTTTGAAAAAAAGAGTTAAATACCCATCAAGAATGAATAAAACAAAAATCTGTAGATTTTGTCCGTTGCATCCGAGGTCCGTTGATCGGGAGGGTAGGTGATGAGAAGTTAGTATATATATATAAGGGGCCGGTTTAGATCAGTCGGTAGAGTACTCGCCTCGGAATCGCAAGGTTCTGAGTTCGATACCGGCCCCCTCCAACTCAGCCTATGAGTAGCACAGATTGTATAATCTGATCTGTGCGGTAAGGTGGGGAGCTGACAGTAGGTGTGGCGCTCCAACTCAGCAAAAATACTCCCTTTGGTCTAGCGAAAAGGCGATAGACTCCCTCGCTGTCCGGCTGATAGCGATGATAAGCCACTCCGACAACTTTACTTACATATGTATAGCAACGCTCTTCCATAAAAAGGATGGAGTACTCTATCGCCGCCTTTGCATACATACAGATGTGTGTATTCAACAATTAAAACCAACTTCCCATTCTATATATGACGATGGCCAAGTGGTTAAGCAGTCCGACTGGTGATGAATCGATCGGGTTTCTATCCCTGTTCTAGGTAGCTAACAAATGTCTAGCCGCACGGAAGAGACGTGATACGTCGAAGCATGGTGTCGGTGGATGACTATATATATATATATATATATATATATATGCAATGTGTCAAGAAAGTATCGAGAATTTTTTACTTTTTGACACACCTTGCATTCTGAAAAAATGAACGTTCCATTCATTGTTCATTTCTATCTTGGTAAATACAGCTTCAATCTCGATACTTTTTTGACACACCTTGTATATATATATATATATATATATATATATATATGTGTGTGTGTGTGTGTGTGTGTGTGTGTTATTGTAATTTTTCCGGGGATCGTTATTGAAATAACTCGAATCGTAATTTACTAATGTTAACAGTAATATATTACTAGACATTATCCATAGCTGGAGGGAGAATATTTCGATTCATAAATTTCCCAATTTAGCACTATATGAAATGTGGAGGCGCTAGGCAAAGCTCTACCCCCACCCCAAGTAAAACATACACACACACACACACACACACACACACACACACACACACCACCACACCCACCACCACCCATGGATCACGACGATGGCACGCCAACACCCATAACCATTATCAGAAAAAATCCATTTATATTCAAAAATGCATATGAATCGCATATATGTATTTCCCTATCCCATAAGACGAGCAGGATGCGACACAAGGTCAAGTTTTAAGCGGAGTTAAATAGGTTTGAATTTAGAGTTTTCACGGGTCGCCAACTACGGGCATCAGTTGGCCCCATTGGAGGAGGCTCGCCTCTGCAGAGGTACGTTCGGCGTATACTATTGCCCCACCGACAGGACTGCACTGAAAATGTTGTTTAAGTATTAAAAGATAGTAGCATTTTGACTGTCTTTTGAGACAATAAGTCAACCTAGACTAATTGCCATAATAAGGTTAAAGAACCCAGTCTGTCCTACTATTTACCCATAGCTGGAGGGAGAATAATTAGATTAATACTTTTCCTGGGTGCATTAGTGCAATGTGAAACGCTAACATATAAATCGTGGGAAGCGCGTGGTGTAATGTTTAAAGTCATGGGAAATGGACTCGTCGCCCCGAGTTCAAATCCTGGATGTGGTAATTGCATTTCACTTAGCGGTAATACCCTTGGGAAAGGTATGAATCCTACTCTCCCTCCAGCTATGGATAAATAGTAGGGCAGAATGGACTCTTTAATCTTGGTTAGGCAACCGGTCTAGGAAAAGGAAAACTGAATTCAAACCTGTTGAACGTCGCTTAAGAAATTGACCTTGTGTCACATCCTGCTCGTGCGGAGGGGTTGGTAAATATATATGTATCGTATAGAAATCAGAATTCTTTTGGTGGGAACTGACAAAAATGAACATTTCTAAGCAAATAAAATTGTGAATCAGCGTTGTGATACTCAGACTTATCTGATTTGTTTTTGGTTTCTCTATTTAATGGCATATCAACCTTCATGGGTTATTTAATGCTATTGTAATGTTACTTGTTGTGGATTGCAATAATAACACGAATCATAACTTACAAATCAAAAAGGTTTATTTTAAAAAGACGTACAAGAATGTGTTAACAGTAATATATTACGAGCTGGAAAAGATCGACCCAGACAAAATAGAATAGTCTATACTATGCAGAGGGGTATCATTTCTTCTCTACAACACACCTATATATATATATATATATATATATATATATATATATGAGAGAGAGAGAAACATGAGATGACGCATTTCTGAAGAATGCAATAGCCAGAAACCTTAGGTAAATGCTCCCTAAAACCTCTGTATAAACAGTTATATTTAATAAATACAGCTCATACATTTGTAATTGAGCACTTTATTTTCCTTTATTTCATCTCGGAAAAATTACCAATCTCTCTCTCTCTCTCTCTCTCTCTCTCTCTCTCTCTCTCTCTCTTCTCTCTCTCTCTCTCTCTCTCTCTCTCTCTCTCTCTCTCTCTATATATATATATATATATATATATATGTGATTTTAATTTCGATAAATGTTTAATTTGTCAGGATAGTTTTCATTCATTTTGTACTAATGCCCTTGGGAAATAACAAATGTCACTGTAGGTCAGTTATTAAAAAATAGTGTAGTATCAGTAATTCTTGTAATCCTCGTCAGTAGATCTTGCACGCAGAAAGTTCAATAAGCAATTGATTTCAGGACATTTATGCGTTTCGCATTGACCAATTTTTACCAGAAGCGGCTGCTGCTGATGTTGGGAAAGATCATAAACAGGAGTGGCAATTTGGTGTTACAATCTTATGGGCCATCCTTTAATCTTTAAGCAAGAGCGCTTGTTCAGCAGAAATCCTTGGTAATCCTTTGGTAAAGAATCCTCAGTATTGTAAGTTCCTTCGTCAATGGTTTGCAAGTGGACCCATGAAAGTATCAGTGTTTAAGTAGTGAATCAGCTACGCATTATGGCTGTTGATTGGCTGGAGGAATAAACCACGTGACCTCGCCCAGTGAATTTAGGTGGGGAATTGTAGCACACCTTATATGCCAAATATTCCAACATATTATACCACAGATATTAACAACAATTTTAATGTCACACATTTGTAACCAATCTTCTCACGACTGAACATATACGAAAGGCTTTCAAATGCATATACTAAACATTTTGTGCCATTGCAAATAAACGGTAATCTGAACATTAGCAACATAAATGAGAGTAATCTCCTCCTGTTTGTTTCACTTTGAGGAAGCAGTATGTTTTAGTCGCCTATTTTCATTTCTCCCTAGATCTACACTGAAAATACAAATTTGTTCGAATCAATACAACTGCATGTTTTAACACGAAAATATCATAAAATGTGTTCTTAATTGTGCTTGCGCATTATTTGAAATGTACTTAATTGTTATTAAGAACGCATTTTATGATACTTTCATGTTAAAACTTGCAGTTGTATTGATTCGAACACATTCGTATTTTCAATGTAGATTTACGGTGAAATGAAAATGGCCAACCAAAACATACAGCTTTCTGAAAGTGAAACAAACAAGTTGAGGTTGCTCTCATTTATGTAACTAATGTTCAGATTACCACATAAACCTATCTGAAGCTCGTTTGTACCTAAAATTTTAGCTCAAAAAGCAAAAAAAATCGACCAATTAAAAGCATGCAACTCGAAAATAAAAATCATTGTATTGTTTTAAATTTATATTGAATGGATAAGTCGCACCACTGATTTTGGCAGAATTTTTGGTAAAAAAAGTGCGTCCTATCATGAGTATATAGGGTTAATGAAAACTTTTTAACAAGTGTGTTAAAAAGTCAGATTATAATGTTTATGAAATTTTATAATCAAGCTTTTTGACGAAGAAATGTTGGTTGTCTTTACAGCATGTCAACCCTTGTTGAGTTATTTTATGACAAAGTCAATTCAACAATTATGATCTATGTACAAGCATGTACCAATCATCTTAAATAGCTTCATATTTAGTTGCAATATCAACACTTTAAGAGCCAATGTATTTATGTAGTTCAAAAATATTTTAAACATTATCTCAAACAGATAAGTCATAATATTCATCAGTCGTAAGTCCTTCGGTCACCTCACATCTGTCTTGGTTCTCTCCCATCTATCTTGATGGACTCTACCGTCAATTTCGACGTATGAGTGTTCATACAATGAACATCCACACAGTGATTTGTTTATAGTGGTGAAAGCTTGTGTTGGACCATCAACACTTTTTGGCACAGTAGGTAACCAGTCTAGGAGAGGGATAACTCTGAATTCAAAATTTCTGAGTTCGGTCGTTGATTGGGTTTGTGGCAACCCTTGATGCACCAATTATTTCCTGTCGACTGTGCCAAAAAGTGTGGATGGTCCAACACAAGCCTTCACCACTATAAACAAACCACTGTGTGGATGTTAATTGTATGAACACTCATACGTCGATCGACAGGAGAGTTCATCATATATATCGATCGATCGATCGATATATCTATCCCCGTCTATTCATACTTATCTATCTTTTTATCTATGTATATCAATATGTTCAAATCTATCTCTCTATCTATATATCTTTTTAATGGTTTAGCCTGCTCACATCTGTTTGTAACATCTGTTTACTCGTCATAACATCGGTTTCAGCCTGCTCACATCACTCTCATATCCGTTTTACATCTGTTACAACTGTTTCACACCTTTCTCTCACTTCATATCTGTTACATTTATCTCAAATCTGTTACACATCTCTCCCACATCTGTTTTACATGTTACATCAATATGATACCTTTTTAATGTTTTGCCTTGCATCAGTTTCATATCTGTCACAAATCTGTTACATCTGACTCACGTCATATGTGTAACATGCGCATGCACATTTGTTCATATCTGTCATACATCTGTTTCACACCGGATACATCTCTTCATAAAATATGGCTCTCATCTGTCACGCAAATGTTACACACGTGTTTACATCTGTTACATTCGTCTCGCGTCTGTTACACAGCTGTCCCACATATTTTACATCTGACTCACATCTGTTACATTTATTAAATCCGTCTTATATATGTTACATCTGTCTCACACCTGTTTCACATCTGTTACATATCTCTCACACATCTGATTGGAGATGATTTATAAATAGCAAATGATATTTGTCTGACCCAGATGTCCCAGATATCTGTTACATCTGTTTGTAATCTGTTGCATCTATTTTTTTATGTCAGTCACATTTGTCTGTTACACGTTATAAGAATTAAGTATGTGATAATAGGTTAGTAGGTGAATATATATATGTGTATGTATGTGTGTGTGTGTGTGTGTGTGTGTGTGTGTGTAATTAAATCCAAACAAAGAAGGAAAACATAACAATACAGACTTTATTGTCTGAGCACATGGATGATGATATACATAACATATACAAAAACAGATAGCCCTTTGAAAGTGAAAAATGAATATGATATTAAAATATTTAATGGAAGATGAGTCATGTTTTGTAGACGCTAGACCAAGTGAAAGAGAATAGAAATTCCCTGCATCATCTCGCACAACTGTTACACATCTGTAATACATCTGTTACATTTGTCTCACGTCTGTTACACATCTGTCACCACATCTGTTTTACATCTGTTACATTCACTTAACTAGCTTAATCTTGCTCACAATTGTTTCGGAATTGTTAAACATCTGTTACATTTGTCTCGCGTCTGTTACACATCTGTCGCACATCTGTTTCACATCTGTTACATCTTATATGTATAACATCAACACTTTAAAAAAATGTTTTTCCATACCCAAATCTACCACAAATCTGTTTCACATCTGGTGAATCTATTTTATGCTTCACCTTGCTCACATTTGTCACGTGACTGTTACACATGCGTTCAGATCTGTTACATTTGTTTGCGTCTGGTACACATCTGTCGCACATTTGTTTAATGTCTGTTACATCTGTTTATATCATTATATTCACATGTGTCTCACTTCTGTGGTACAACTGTTACAGTGTGTGGATTAAATAAAAATTAAATTAAATTTAAAAAAAAAAAAAAAAACTCCCATAGGCCTTTACCGGAAGAACCCTCCGCGCATGTCTGACAAAAAGGACTGTCCTCTGACCCCCAAAAGAATCTCTCGGCCATTCGAGTTCAGGCCTTAACTGAGGATATTTGCCTCTCATCCCACTTATGAGGGCGTGACACAAGGACATTTTTATGTGGGCCCACCCACAAGCCGAAGCTCATGGTGGTAGGCACAAAAAATGCGTCGATTCCGTCGGCATTCCCCTTCGAAGGGGCGCATCAGGCGCTGCGCAATAAACCCAGCCCCGTCCCTTTAAATCAAGGGGGCAGGTATTGCCTGGGGAATAGCCCCCTGGGATCGACGCTGATAATTTTATTGCCAAGGCCACTCCAGAGGCCGAAGCGCTCTGGAGCAGGCCCCTTGGAACCCTAAGAACACGCAACCAAGAATATCAGCAACATTTAAACCTTAAAGCACCCCAAACCCTTGCTACCCCATAACATATCGGTTACACGTCTGTTACATTTGTCTCCCATCTTTACACATCTGTTACATTAAGACTTTTTAATATTTTGCTCTGCATGCGTTATCTAGCTTCATCTTGCTCACATTTGTTTCAGAACTGTTACACACCTGTTTAGATCTGTTACTTTTGTTTCGCGTCTGTTCCACATCTGTTATATCTATTTATAACATCGACCCTATTTTGCCTTCCTCAAATCAGTCACACACCTGGTACTTCTATTTATAGCCTCATCTTGCACACATCTGCCGCACAACTATTACACAACTGTCCACACACCTTTTTCACGTCTGTTATATCTATCAACACTTAAAAAGTGTTTTGCCCTGCTCAAATCTGTCACACAACTGTTTCACATCTGGTACATCTATGTATCTAGCTTCATCTTGCTCATATTTGTCGTGCAACTGTTACACATGTATTCAGATGTGTTACATTTGTCTCACGTTTGTACACATCTGTCGCACATCTGTTTCACGTCTGTTACATCTGTTTATAGTTCATGTGTTTCATTTCTGTCGTACAACTGTTACACATCTGTTACACGTCTGTTACATTTGTCTCATGTCTGTTACACATCTGCCCCACATCAGTTTCACATATGTTACATCAACACTTTTTAAGGTTTTGCCCTGCTCAATTTGTAACATATGTTGTATATATTTGTTTATGTCAATTATATTCTTATTACATGCAATGTAAACCTGTTGTTATCTTCATTTCTTTTCACGTCTGTTACACATCTGCCCCACATCAGTTTCACATCTGTTACATCAACGCTTTTTAATGTTTTGTCCTGCTCAATTGTAACATCTGTTGCATATATTTGTTTATGTCAATTATATTCTTATTACATGCAAATGTAAACCTGTTGTTTCTTCATTTCTTTTTCTTTTTTTACTTCCGCAGCGAAAGAGTGCACTGCTCTTATCCTTCCGCTGATCAACGAAGATAATTGGAACGTCAAAGTGCGAGCCATGCTCTACCTGGCCGCCATGTTCTGGTGCTTTCTCGGCGTCGCCATCATTTCGGACCTCTTCATGTGCTCCATCGAGCGCATCACAAGCAAAACCCGAAAGATCCGCATCTCCGACCCAAAGGACAAGGACGGCTTTCGCGAAGTGGAGGTGAAAGTGTGGAACGACACAGTAGCCAATCTAAGTTTGATGGCCCTCGGGACCAGCGCCCCTGAAATTTTGCTTTCCGTGATCGAGACAATTGGCAATAAATTCGGATCGGGGGAGCTGGGTCCATCGACAATTGTTGGGTCAGCCGCTTTTAACTTGCTCGTCATAACATCGATATGTATGGTGTCGATTCCTACTGATGAATCACGGAAAATCAGAAGTACGAATGTCTTTGCCGTAACGACACTTTTTAATATGTTTGCTTATATATGGTTGGCTGTAGTGCTCTTGTCGAGCACTAAGGATGTTGTCAGCATCTGGGAAGCAGTCATTACATTTTTACTTTTTCCAACACTCGTCATTGTAGCATATATTGCAGACAAGAACTTTTTCCGGACTAAAAACAAAGTTGGAACACCGATCGAAATTGGAATTGGTGAGTTTTCTTCTTCTTCTTCTTCTTCTTCTTCTTCTTCTTCTTCTTCTTCTTCTTCTTCTTCTTCTTCTTCTTCTTACTACTACTACTACTACTACTACTACTATGATAATTATCATTAGTGTTCCAACCATTATTTTCTTTTCTCTTTAAGACATCTTCTTCTTCTTCTTCTTCTTCTTCTTCTTCTTTCTTCTTCTTCTTCTTCTTCTTCTTCTTCTCGATACTACTACTACTACTACTACTACTACTATGATAATTATCATTAGTGTTCCAACCATTATTTTCTCTATTCTCTTTAAGACCTTCTTTCTTGTTCTTCTTCTTCTTGTTCTTGTTCTTCTTGTTCTTCTTGTTCCCCTTCTTTACTCCCCCTTTTCGTCTCTCTCTCCGTCCTTTCTTTCTCCCTTCTTATTTGTCAATTTCTTCGTTCCCCCTCCCCCCTCTCTCTCTACACTTCCTTCTGATATAAAGTTTTTATTTACTCTGGTTTTTTTTTTCTATTGGTTAAATAGTACCACTACTGTTCTACAATGATGAGATTAATGGCAAAAGACAGGTATTCCACACTTTCATAGAGATCCAGAATTGGAGTCTCACCACCAGGTGCAGTTTAGTGTCATACCCCAAACTAATAAGTTTCTTTTTTCTATCTTTCTTTCTATCTTTCTTTCTTTCTTTTTCTATCTATCTATCTATCTATCTATCTATCTATCTATCTTTCTTTTCTTTCTTTCTTTCTTTTTATCTGTTTTTCGTTTTCTATCTATCTATCTATCTATCTATCTATCTATCTATCTTTCTTTCTTTCTTTCTTTCTTTTTTATCTATCTATCTATCTTTCTTTCCTTTTATCTATCTTTTTTTTCTATCTATCTATCTATCTATCTATCTATCTATCTATCTATCTATCTTTCTTTCTTTCTTTCTTTCTTTCTTTTTATCTGTGTTTCTTTTTTCTATTTTTCTATCTATCTATCTTTCTTTCTTTCTTTCTTTCTTTCCTTTTATCTATCTTTCTGTTGTCTATCT
>CM042163.1:62056460-62063960 GCA_023376005.1 Doryteuthis pealeii
ATAATGGATAAATACCTGGACATTGCCAGAGAATTGAAAAAGCTATGGAATATGAAAGTCAAAGTGATACCAATTGTAGTTGGTGCAATTTGGAACGGTCCCAAAAAGCTTGGAAAAAAGACTGGAACATCTGAAAATCAGAGGAAGAATTGAGACCACCCAGAATACTGCTTTGCTGCAATCTGCCAGAATACTCAAAAGAGTCCTTGAGACCTGGGGAGACTTTCTGTCACTCAGACTTCAGTGAAAGACCATCAGTTAACACTGATGTGAAAACTCAAAAGGAGTGAATAATAATAATAATATAATAATAATAATAATAATAATAATAATAATTGTAGTGACAAGAGAAGGAAGATAAGCTCCTTATAATCTGGTGTAAAAAAACAACAACAACAAAAATACAACTAACGTTGTGGAGCTTTAGAGATATGTTGCAATCCGGTTAGCTAAATGGGATTATGTTTGCCTGTTTGTTTCAGCTTAAAAACATCGTCAAAGATAAAGCTTGAAACAGAAAGAATTCTGCACGTAACACACACCTTTATAATAAATCATCTTCAGAGTGTTGACAGCAGAGCCGGTACTACTACACCTGAAACCCCTCAACCCCGACAGAGAGGGTGGGAGAAGCCATCTTGTTTTCATATATTTTCTATGAATACTCATTGTCATCAGGGCACGCTGACAGCACGGATTTTCATGACTCTCTCTCTCTCCCTCCTCAACCCTCTCTCTGTCTCTGTCTCTGTCTCTCTCTCTCTCTCTGTTTCTGTCTCTGTATATGTCTGTCTCTGTATATGTGTCTCACTCTCTATTTCTGCCTCTGTCTCTCTCTCTTACTCTCTCACTCTCTGTCTTTGTCTCTCTCTCTCTCTCTCTCTCTCTCTGTTTCTGTCTCTGTATATGCCTGTCTGTATATGTGTCTCACTCTCTATTTCTGCCTCTGTCTCTCTCTCTCTTACTCTCTCACTCTCTGTCTTTGTCTCTCTCTCTCTCTCCCCTCTCTCTCTCTCTCTCTCTCTCTCTGTTTCTGTCTCTGTATATGTCTGTCTCTGTATATGTGTCTCACTCTCTATTTCTGCCTCTGTCTCTCTCTCTCTTACTCTCTCACTCTCTGTCTTTGTCTCTCTCTCTCTCTCTCTCTCTCTGTTTCTGTTCTCTGTATATGTCTGTCTCTGTATATGTGTCTCACTCTCTATTTCTGCCTCTGTCTCTCTCTCTCTCTTACTCTCTCACTCTCTGTCTTGTCTCTCTCTCTCTCTCTCTCTCTCTCTCTCTCTCTCTCTCTCTCTCTGTTTCTGTCTCTGTATATGTCTGTCTCTGTATATGTGTCTCACTCTCTATTTCTGCCTCTGTCTCTCTCTCTCTTACTCTCTCACTCTCTGTCTTTCTCTCTCTCTCTCTCTCTCTCTCTCTCTCTCTGTTTGTCTCTGTATATGTCTGTCTCTGTATGTGTCTCACTCTCTATTTCTGCCTCTGTCTCTCTCTCTTACTCTCTCACTCTCTGTCTTTGTCTCTCTCTCTCCCCCCTCTCTCTCTCTCTCTTTATTTCTGTCTCTGTATATGTCTGTCTCTGTATATGTGTCTCACTCTCTATTTCGGCCTCTGTCTCTCTCTCTTACTCTCTCACTCTGTCTCTCTCTGTCTCTCTCTCTCTCTGTATATGTCTGTCTCTGTATATGTGTCTCTCTCTATTTCTGCCTCTGTCTCTCTCTCTCTCTCTTACTCTCTCTCTGTCTTTGTCTCTCTCTCTCTCTCCCCTCTCTCTGTCTCTGTCTGTCTGTCTGTCTCTGTCTCTGTTTCTGTCTCTGTATATCTCTGTCTCTGTATATGTGTCTCACTCTCTATAACTGCCTCTGTCTCTCTCTCTCTTACTCTGTCTCTGTCTCTCTGTATATGTCTGTCTCTGTATATGTGTGTCTCTCTGTCTATGTCTTTGTCTCTCTCTCTCTCTCTCCCTCCCCCTCTCTCTCTGTCTCTCTGTCTCTATCTCTGTTTCTGTCTCTGTGTGTGTCTGTCTCTGTATATGTGTCTCACTCTCTATTTCTGCCTCTGTCTCTCTCTCTTACTCTCTCTGTCTCTCTCTCTCTCACACACACACACACACCAACCATCCCTGGCAGGTCTTCTCCACGGCATTCAGAATATGCACAGAGCTGATTATTGTAAGTTTTGTTGTTGACCGGGCTACACTTCAGTGTCCATGCGTAAGAGTCCACAAGAGAATTCAATTTATGAGTTTGTTCTTGCTTCTCCAGCATTCTCCAATTTCTTTTAACAGGTTTAAATTCAGAGTTTCCCTTCTCCTAGACTGGTTACTTAGCCATGATTAATGAGCCCCGTCCGCCCTCCTATTTACCCATAGCTGGAGAGAAAGTAGTTGGATGCATACCTTTCCCAAGGGTATTAGCGCTATGTCACTTGCTAACAGCCTCGTCCAGGAATTGAACTCTGGATGATGAATCCATTTCCCACGACTCTAACCATTGCACCACACGACTCCATAAATTCCTATCTATCTATCTGTTCATATCTATCTATTTTAGTTTGATCCTCTATTCATCTATCTATCTATCTATCTCAGCCAGTTCATATCTATCTATTTTCTCTTTGTCATATCGTCTTTCTGTACTTTGTCCTTAATTTCTTCCTCCTTTCTTTCGTCATTTATTTAAAACGATGATCTATCACAGTTTGTTTCTCTCTCCCCCCCACTCTCTCTCTCTCTCTCTCTCTCTCTCTCTCTCTATCTCTATCTATCTATCTATCTATCAGTCTCTTCATATCTATCTATCTGTTTCTGTCTATCTATCTATTTATCTATTTTTTCGTCTTGTTCCTCTTACTTGGATGGTTTGTGTGATAGGGGCTAAGTGGCTGATCAACTATTTCGTTGTGATAGGAGGTTAGTGTCCTATCACACAGACCATCCAAGTACGATGAGCAAATCATGCAGGACACTGTTGAAAAGCGAGGACGAACTCATAAGTGACGTTCTCCTGTCGACAACTACACAGTTAGAGGCGCGGAACAGGTTCAAATAGTCTGTTGAATTTTCATATTTATTTTGATGATTTTTTCACTGTTGTCAAAACTTTTAGTTGGTTGGTTGGTTGATTGGGTTTTACGGCATGTCAACCCCATTGGGTTATTTTATGAGGTAGAACCCTAACAGGTATTACCACTCCGGGTCACAGTGGACCTATTGCAAAATACTTCATTATGTAAAAAGTATAATAATCTTGATTCAACGATTTTTTCTTTCTTTTCTTCCTTTCATCTTTTCATTGTGTTCGATTAAAACAGATGAGCGTTATCGCTTCCGTGCGCTTACCCTTATCTCTATCTTTCCCCTAATCACTTTCTTTCTTATTATATTTTTTCTGTAGAGCATGTCCTTTTTCTTCCTTTTTTTCGTTATAATAAAAACGGAATAGTCCATTATTTAGCTGAGGTGACGACACTCATAAGAAATAAGAATTCGGTCGATAAGCAACACCAGATAATCAGGATTTACATTTTTGCATTTCATCTTGGAGGATTTGGACGGTCTCGTTTTTAACTAGAGGGTGTTGCAAAAGGATAACGGTCGTACATTTAAAGAACACGAGTATTAATATTAAGATAAGAAAGAATGGGGGTTGTTAGAGGGCCTAGAACATCAGGCATTTCAATTGCAACGTGTTTCAAATAGAATGTGTAAGGTGGGGTCTGAGTTTGCGCTCACTTCGATCATTTAATTTATCAGGGGAAATAACTATTACTTTATAGAGTACCTACCCTTATTTATTCGTTTGCAATTAATCGTGACGGAAATTGTATTGTAGCGATTGTCTGTCCCTGCTAGGATGGACATGTGTTCAAAAGAGTTATCTTCCCTTGTCACCAGGGTTTTGCCAATAGGTGACACTACTAGCTAGGTATTTAAACAGCAGTCCGGGACCCTCTCTCTCTCTCTCTTTTCTTTCTTGGACTAACATCCACAAAAGATGAACTAGACGCATGGTGTCTCGATCTGTTAAGTGGGAGAGGGCTTAGTCCCCACCAACTATCAGTAAGTGACTGATATCCTTTATGAACTCTTTCTCACTTCTAAAGGACATTTGTCCTATCTGTTTTGTATCTTGTTATGTATAATGCCATGTCATCATGCTCAGACAATAAAGTCTGTATTGTTGTTATGTTATACTTCTTTGTTCGGATTCATTTATGTATACCATTCACCTACGCTGGAAAGTTACTGCGAACCTTCTAACGTACTATAAGAACCACACATTTCGATTCTTATAGTATAAATATGTGATTATATACCGAACTTAATGGTTCCCGAAGGCATCTTTTAAGTGAATACTTTTCAACAAATTTTTTATTTATTTTTCAGAATTGGCGAACGAAGAAGATTACACCGGGACAAATGATTCATCAGTGAACATTATAGAAATATCGCGGGTAAGTATGAATTTTTCTTTTGTTCTTAATTCTGTAATATATATATATATATATATATATATATATATATATATATATATATATATATATATACACCAAACTTGTTGGTAAAACCTCGCAGTGAGAAAAAAGCCGGCAAATAGTTTGATTGTAAAAATATACAACCAAACATCACTTGGGGAGAAAAAAATTTTTGGGAAAAAAGAAAAGGCCCAAATAATCGTACCAACCAAAAATAATCGTTTGATACAATACTTGGCCAAAAGAAAAAACAAT
Organism: Doryteuthis pealeii; assembly: GCA_023376005.1. NCBI lineage: Eukaryota > Metazoa > Mollusca > Cephalopoda > Myopsida > Loliginidae > Doryteuthis > Doryteuthis pealeii. The sequence continues at coordinate 62,061,189 of CM042163.1, forward strand.
TTATATGTATATATATATAAGATATATATATATTCATACAAACACCGCTAGAAATGTATACTAAAGCTAATAAATAAAGAGTGCTCAATACTTAAGTAGAGCAATACTATCAAAAATACCCGGTCCATGACCGGACTAAAAAAATTAGGAACACCAGAGAGTGAGTGAGGAGAAAACAGGAGTAAGGGAGAAAATATTTGGTAAATGTTTTATCAAATTAAAAAAAATCGCGGAGAATTTGTATAGTAGAATGTTTGTTTATTTTAGGAATTTTTTTCTTTTTGTTTACATTTCAGATATTATTTTTTTTAAATACATCCCTAAACTTTATTAAAGATTTAACGATAAACAAAGCTAAGAATTAGTGTATTTCAATATTCGATTATTTTAAGAAAGTTTGTTGTTTTTCTTGTTGTGTTGTTGTTGTTGTTGTTGTTGTCTACATTTTTGAAACAATTTTTTTAAAAAGCTAACTCCCTTGCCTGTTGCTGGTAGAAATGAAATGTATCCGTTTAATTCCTTCTTTTTTTACCGTATTAAAATGTAACAATAAAATGCTAAGAATTACAATTATTCGTTTTACAATTTATTTTTTTCTTTTCTTTTTTCTTTTTTTTCTAAAACTCTTTTGTACATACGAAAACATTGAATACTGAATAAATATGGATATATTTTATTTTAAAATGTAAGTATTAATAATAAAAACAAAGTTGATTTATCATTAATCGTTAAATTAAATGTTTTCATTTATTATTGTTATTTACTTCGCTGTAAAAAATAATTCAATCGATAAAACCACATACAAATTATATATTTAGAAAGATTATTTCTTTTCTTTCTAACCAAATAAATATTTCTAAGATTAAACCGGTGATACGCAAGAAATTTCAAATGATTAGGCCATTATTAATTATTAATTAATTAATCATATCCCTTAAGCAGTAAAAATCAATAATCAAATTTGACGTGTTTCTTAGTTAGAAGGATGTTAATATGTAAGCAAGATTTTGAATCTGAGTGACCTCCCGTTACGTCGACACGTACATACCAAACTTCCTTTTATATATATATATATATATATATATATATATGTGTGTGTGTGTGTGTGTGTGTGTGTGCGTGTGTGTGTGTGTATGTGTGTGTGAGTAAATAAACAAAGTATTTATTTGATATGGCTTAAGTCATCGGGGTGGCCTAAAGTCGGTATCAGCCAATCAGCGAGGGAGTCTATCTTCTTTTCACTAGCGCTAGACCAAAGAGATTGTTTTTGCGTCTGAGGTGGAGCGTCACACCTACCATCAGCTCCTTACTTTACCGCACAGATATCTGTGCTACTCATACGCTGAGTTGGCGAGGGCCGGTATTGAACAAGGAACCTTGTGGTTTTAGCCGAACGCTCTACCGACTGAGCTAACCTAGTCTCTCTCTCTCTCTCTCTCTCTCTCTCTCTCTCTCTATATATATATATATATATATATATATATATATTATATACCTTCTGCAGTGTTTGCCCTTGAACTTTGAAGTCATTCCATAGGATATGTGACAGGAAACTGTGCTGGAAAGAGAAGAGATTTTTTTTCTGAAGGCAAAATCGGAACCTTTGTTATAAACAGCCTCTTTTCAGCATGTTACAATTTTTGAAAAGATTATTCTCTGTTGTGACTAAGTGTGAAGAGTATCTAGAACAGAGTTTTCAACCGGTGTGCCGTGACACACTAGTGTACCGTGAAGCTTCCGTGGGTGCGCCCTGAGTGTTGAGGACGGTTGATCATCCTCTTATATTTTTATTCTATTACTTAAATATTTTTTGTTTTAATATACCTTTAGAAATAAAATTACATTGCTTTTACACTTGTAGCACATTTTCATTATTCCTTTTCTTTTAAAATTTAAATGATGAAATAATTATGTTTATATACTGATGGTGTACCACGATCAATTTATTGCCCAGCTCACTGTGCCGTGAGATGAAAAAGGTTGAAAAAATCTGATCTAGAGAATTATAGTAAAGACGATGGGTAATCTGAACATTAGTTACATAAATTCCTACGATAAAATTGTGCTTGCGCATTATTTGAAATAAACTTAATTGTTATTAAGAACACATTTTAAGATATTTTCGTGTTAAAACATGCAGTTTTACTGATTCAAAATAACCATTGCTAAATGAAGGATAATAATTAAATTAAATAAAAATTTGTTTTATTAACAAGTGAGCAATAAATGGTTTCGTCTCCTCTTCCAACATTGAACCAAATCAAAACTATTTTTCTTTGTAAAAAATATTTTTCAAATATCTTTTTTGTATATTTATAAATTTAAGGAAATTCAATAAAGTTTTCTTGAATTTAAACAGGTGAAAATTTAAATTTTGGAAGTTTTATGTTTTTTTCTTTTGTTTGTAATTTTAAAATGTTGCAATAAAAAATGGCTGATAGCGTCAGAAAGGAATTTATGTAACTAATGTTCAGATTACCAAAAGCATCAAAGTTTTATGGATCACATTCTTTAGTGAATCTACAGTGTAAAAAAAAAAAAAAAAAAAAAGAAGAAAAAAAGTCTCTTTATTTTCTAAATTCTATCTCTGTCCCTACTTTTTACCAGGAGCTGGGAAAACTTCCGAATCTTCCCCCAGACGAAGCTGCGAAGTTGGCGGCCGCTACAGTGGCACAAAATCACACTCACTCTTCAGTTTGGTACAGGATTAATGCCACCCGCTCCATGACTGGCGGTCAGAAACTCGTACCCCAGGTTAGCAAGGCCTTTGCG
>CM042163.1:62066460-62098960 GCA_023376005.1 Doryteuthis pealeii
TTTGGGTTCTGTTTTTTCTGGGTCACCCTGTAATATGTTTTAATTTTCCGACCGATTTGCAAGTTTAGCCACACACACACACACACACACACACACACACACACACACACACATATATATATATATATATATATATATGTGTGTGTGTGTGTGTTGGTGTGTTTATCTATTTTTTTATTTTTTACTTTTAAACTCTACCGGTTTGGAAACCCCCAGATAAATCAGTTTTTCAAAAAACAAAACAAAACAAAAAAATTAAAAGTAGCATCTGGGGAAGAAATGAAAAAAAAAAAGAAAAAAAAAAAAAAGACCACCACATTTAAAAAAAAATGATCATCAGCATCGTATGTAGTGGACAAAAGAAGAAAAAAAAACATCGGAGGAGTTTTCTAAGTCATATATATAAAGAGTGCTCAATACCCTAAGTAGAGCATAATTATAAGGACCTACATGAGTCAGACACTATCTACCTAGGTTTAACCCGAATGGTTCTTCAGAGTCAGTATTATCCTGAAGAACCATTCGGGTGAAACCTAGGTAGATAATGTCTGACTCATGTAGGTCCTTATATATATATATGATGATATATCTGGAAGCGCGTGGTGTAATGGTTAAAGTTATGGGAAATGGACTCGTCACCCCGAGTTCAAATCCTGGGTGTGGTAATTCTATTTCACTTAGCGCTAATACCCTTGGAAAAGGTATGAATCCTACTCTCCCTCTAGCTATGGGTAAATAGTAGGGCAGACTGGGCTCTTCAACCTTGGTTATGCAACCGGTCTAGGAGAAGGAAAACTCTGAATTCAAACCTTTGAACTCTGCTTATGAAATTGACCTTGTGTCACATTCTGCTCGTGCGGATGGGTTAGTAAATATATATATGATATAATCGAGGGTGTTGCAAGATGATAACGGTCGTACAAATAAAGAACGCGAGTATTAACATATAGATAATCAGATAGGCATTTTTTCATTTATTTATTTGCGACAATTCACTTCTAAATCCCATGTTGCACCTCCCCACCCCCGCGTCTTTGTTCGATCCCTTTAATCTCGACCACCAACGTCTGCCAACAGCGGGCGAGAACAAAAGGATGACAGCATCAATTCCCCGACCGGAAGTTGCCAACTTCCCTTATATAACATTACTTTAGGTGATGCACTGATACACTTGATCGAATTCTCTCTCACACAGGTGGTTACCATAGCGGCTTTACCCCCGGGTGCAACGGGGCTATCGTTAGTACACAGCAGCTGCTGCTGCTGCTGCTGTTGAAGCAAACAAGCCAACCATCTCAGATGGACTCTTATAACAGACTTGATCTTCTGGTTTTCGTTTCTTACACACACACACACACACACACACACACATATATATATATATATATAGTTATCCACAGACAACACGTGTTTCGACTTATCAAGTCTCTTCAATGTGGCTAGACATTTGTAAGCTACCTACAGCCGGGATTGAAATCCGATCGGTTCAGCATCAGTCAGACACATTAACCGCTAGGCTATAGTCACCTACAGAATGGGATTTTAACTGTTTTTAATACACACATCCCTATGTATGTAAAGCCCGCCATATAGTGTTCCATCCCTTATATAGGAGAGCGTTGCGTTTATGCTTTAGTTGGCTGTCGTCAGCAAAATCTATATACGAGAGTTAGTAAAAAAGTAATGCCATTTTGTTTAGGACAGGTATAATTATCAACACAGGAACATGTATCATACATCAAAATGAAGCTGGTCCTCTGTGGATCACATCCCTACTTCTTCACAGTCACCGTTTCTCTCAATGGCAATGTTATACCTTTGAATGAGAGCATGTATCCCTGCCCCGGAAAATTCTGTTGACTGTTTTTTTAGCTACTTCTTCACAGCAGATTTCACTTCATCGTCATTGGAATAATGTTTGCCTCTCAAACCATCTTCCATGGGACCAAAGAGATGATAGTCTGAGGCAAACATTATTCCAATGAGCAGGTTTAGGGAACCGTCACTGCTGGAGAAGCAAAGACGAACTCATAAGTGACGTTCTCCTGTGGAGACCTGCTCATGAGCACGACAGTGTAGGCCGCTTTCTGGATGCTGCGCATTCTGGATGCTGCGCGGAGAACCTACCCGTGTTATATAGCCTATTGCGGGTATATAAACAAGAGTGATAAAGAGAGTCTTCGGTGGTTGTGTGTGTGTGTGTGTGTGTGTGTGTGTGTGAGAGAGAGAGAGAGAGAGAGAGAGACAGACAGACAGACAGACAGAGAGAGACTTACTTGTTTGTTACTTCTTTCTATCTTCTTCCTTTCCGGCTATGATAATCTAGTGTCTGTTTCCTTTACTTCTTTGTTTCGATTGTCATCGTGTCGTCTCTTCTATCTTCTTACCATGTTGTCTCTAACTAAGGGCTTCTTTTTTAAGTCATGCATTAACCGGACCATATGACCTTTAGGCACCCCTTTTGCGATCTCGATTCATAAGAACATGTTTTTCATTTACACCATCAAAATCCGATTGTTTGTTAACATACGATTTTTAGATTCTTTTAAAAATTATAAAACTAACCCCTAACCCTAACCCTAACCCCTAACCCCTAACAAACAACCGGATTTTGACGGTGTAAATGAAAAACATGAATCGAGATCGCAAAAGGGGTTCCTAAAGGTCATATGATCCCATTTATCAACTACAAGACTTTGTTTTTCTCTGATCAAAGATTTTATTACTGCATTGTCCATTTTCACAGCGCGGGTGTTACAACCTCAACAGAGAGATCCTCTCTGCCTGGCGTCTGGTTGAAAACTGATTACCAAACTAGTCAAATCACGTGACGTGCGAGATTCTCGCCTTTACCAACGGTCTGGTATTTTTAACAACGGAAACCTGCTCGCCTACGTTCTGATTTGAAGACCAATGACCCCTTATTCTACTGGTGTTTGTCAGTAATTTGTGCTACCACATAAATTATGCAACCCCTAGAGCGATGGCCGATAGGGATGATTGCTGAGAGTCTGTCATGGAAATACATGTTGTCAGTACGACATGATGATGATGATGATGATGATGATGACGATGATGATGATGAGCAACAGAAGTTATCTACCCAGGTTTCACTGAGAAGCATCTTCGGTCGTAGTTTTCCTTCTTGGTGAAATCTGGGAAGTAAGCCCTGTCGGCTGGGACTTTAGAATACACCGACTGCACCTCTGCAGAGGGGCAAGACCCCCCCTCAACCATGTTTCTTATTAAACTCGAAGTTAACCATGACCATTAACCATGAGAACAGTCCAAAAAATCTAACGTAGGAAGTAGGTCAGAGGACACCTCGGCCGAAACATTGTGTATATAACAATAAAGATGAGGACAACAGTCCGAAAAATATAGATAATACAAATTATAAAGCCTTATCTAAAAAATACAGACAAGAAATATATGAAGTGGGCCAGAGGACACGTCAGTCGAAACGTTGTGTATATAACAATAAAGATGAGGAAAACAGTCCGAAAAAACTAAATACACAAATCATAAAGCCTCGTCTCAAAAATACAGACAAGAAATATATGAAGCAGGCCAGAGGACAAGTCTGCCGAAACGTTGTGTATACAACAATAAAGATGAACAGTCCGACAAAATTAAATAATGCAAATCATAAAACCTCATGTTAAAAAATCAGACAAATAACATTATATTTTTGTTGATGATGTGTACCTGAAGTAAGCTTTTGCGGAAGCAAGAAAATCTGACCAATCATAAAAAAGAAGGTGTCATAAAAATGATGACGTGATTAAAAAAAAAAAAAAAAGAAAAAAAAAAAAAGAAAAAGAAAAAGCATTGTCTTGTTAAAGAAGAAACGATCGTACATTATCAGTGCAAAAAAAAAAAAAAAAAAAATTTTTTACAAAAATAAATAAATCCGAGACACCGTTCGTCAGCAGTCTGTTAACGGTGCGTTGTCAAGGAAACGGGAGATTTTTCACATTTAGATCATCATCAGCCGCCGCCGCCGCCGTTGCTGTCGCCGCCGCCGTTTGAGGTTTGTCGTACTGACGATCATCAGGACAAAATAGAAAATAGAAACCTTATTTAAAAGAAGACACTTAATGAAGTTCCACTAAAAAAGGATCCATAATTGGGGGATTATGTAATTCACTGTAATTAATCCTTCATTTTGAAATATGCCCCAATAATAATAATAATAATAATGATAATAATAATAATAATAGTAATAATAATAATAATAATAAAGAAAATGTGCCAACTGGTGACTTTGCGGTTCCAACAGATGACAGGGTGAAGTTGAAAGAAAACGAAAAGATGGACAAATACCAGGACCTTGCCAGAGAATTGAAAAAGCTGTGGAATATGAGGGTGAAAGTGATATCAATTGTAGTTGTTGCACTTTGAACGGTCCCAAACAACTTGGAAAAAAGACTGTAGGAACTGGAAATTAGAGGAAGAATTGGGACCATCCATACTACTGCACTGCTACAATCGGCTAGAATACTCAGAAGAGTCCTGGAGACCCGAGGAGACTTGTTGTCACTCAGACTTCAGGGAAATACCATCATATAACGCTGATGTGAAAAACTCAAAAATATTAATAATAATGTAATTAAACGGGTTATAGAAAATTTTAATTGAAATTCTGGGTAAAGAGAAAGAGGGAAAACAAGAAGAAAAAAAGAAAAGAAAGTTTTTAGCGGCCTAAGATTCTAAAAGCATTTCATATATATCACAGGTCAATAACCCCTAAACTAGAAAAAAAACGGAAGTCCCAAATTTTCTACAGAAGAGCAGAAACATATATGTCCCTTCCTACATACCGGGACCACAAGAAAAAGTAAGGGGACTCATCCTCTTCTGCTGGGTGTCTCATAAGGAGACACACATCGACTTTTCGTGCTCCGCTATGGGGTGTGTGTGTTTTAACTGACCTCGTAAGTTGCGAGATAATAATAATGAATGGAATTAATGATAGAAAAGATTAACCTACTCTTTCTCTCTTTCACTGAAAAGATCCCACGGAGTGAGCTAGAAATAAACAACTCCTTATGATTATCTGCAACTCACTATTCTTTCGTATGTTTTTTGGAACCCACTACCTATGTTGAATGTTGCTCGTAACCTATTAGTTGACCGGCCTACCACAATACTACATACGCCTTTCATGTCGCTTGACAACGCTACAGTAACTTTTCGTGCTCAATTAAAAGAAATGAAGTTGTATACATATATATATATATTTTTGGCGTGGGGGGGGGCACCCTATATATATATATATATATATATTATATATATATATATATATATAAGAAAAGCTTAAATATCAGTCATATCAACAGTTATAAACCTATTTAAAACGATATCTCATATTCGAGGCTTTTCTTTTTAAATTGCATTGCTCTGTATATAATTCCCCAATTAATATACATTGAGATCTCAACATGGATTATACCAATTTATAATATTGCGACATAAAAAGGCCCTTCTTAGAATAAATGCCACCACAAAATTACCTGGTTATATATATATATATATATATATATATATATAACAAAATTCTCCGCACATGTAGGATGTGACACTTGGTCAACTACATCAGCCAGCAGAGTTTAACACATTTGAATTCAGAGTTTTCCTTGTCCTAGACTGGTTGCCATATCAGGGATAAAGAGCCCAATCTGTTCTGCCTCTAGCTGGAGGGAGAACAGATGGATGCATACCTTTTTTCTTGGGTATCAGTGCTATGTGCAATACAAACAGCATCGCCCAGGATTTGGACTATTACCGTTCAAAGGTATAAGATGTACGAGAAGTCACCACATTTATTCATGGACTTTTTCAAAAATCAGGAGCGGCCATTGAACAATGAAAAACGACATAGAATGCATTTAAGGTCGTTGGAAATTGCCCTGAAGTCAGTTCCTAACTGGACTTAATACCAGAAGGACTGCAACTGGATTCTCTGCTACAAGTACACTCTTATTCTACCTAGGCTTTCAAAGACTACAACTGGATTCTCTGCTACACGTACACTTTTGTTCTACCAAGGATTTCAATGACTACAACTGGATTCTCTGCTACACGTACACTCTTGTTCTACCAAGGATTTCAATGACTACAACTGGATTCTCTGCTACACGTACACTTTTGTTCTACCAAGGATTTCAATGACTACAACTGGATTCTCTGCTACACGTACACTCTTATTCTACCTAGGCTTTCAATGGCTACAACTGGATTTTCTGCTACAAGTACACTCTTGTTCTACCAAGGATTTCAATGACTACAACTGGATTCTCTGCTACAAGTACACTCTTGTTCTACCGAGGCATCCAATGACTACAACTGGATTCTCTGCTACACCTACACTTTTGTTCTACTAGGCTTTCAATGACTACAACTGGATTCTCTGCTACAAGTACACTTTTGTTCTACCTAGGATTTCAAGGAATGCAACTGGATTCTCTGCTACAAGTACACTCTTGTTCTACCGAGGCATCCAATGACTACAACTGGATTCTCTGCTACACCTACACTTTTGTTCTACCTAGGCTTTCAATGACTACAACTGGATTCTCTGCTACAAGTACACTTTTGTTCTACCTAGGATTTCAAGGAATGCAACTGGATTCTCTGCTACAAGTACACTCTTGTTCTACCGAGGCATCCAATGACTACAACTGGATTCTCTGCTACACCTACACTTTTGTTCTACCTAGGCTTTCAATGACTACAACTGGATTCTCTGCTACAAGTACACTTTTGTTCTACCTAGGATTTCAAGGAATGCAACTGGATTCTCTGCTACAAGTACACTCTTGTTCTACCGAGGCATCCAATGACTACAACTGGATTCTCTGCTACACCTACACTTTTGTTCTACCTAGGCTTTCAATGACTACAACTGAATTATCTGCTACAAGTACACTTTTGTTCTACCTAGGATTTCAAGGAATGCAACTGGATTCTCTGCTACAAGTACACTTTTGTTCTACCTAGGATTTCAAGGAATGCAACTGGATTCTCTGCTACAAGTACACTCTTGTTCTACCGAGGCATCCAATGACTACAACTGGATTCTCTGCTACACCTACACTTTTGTTCTACCTAGGCTTTCAATGACTACAACTGGATTCTCTGCTACAAGTACACTTTTGTTCTACCTAGGATTTCAAGGAATGCAACTGGATTCTCTGCTACAAGTACACTCTTGTTCTACCGAGGCATCCAATGACTACAACTGGATTCTCTGCTACACCTACACTTTTGTTCTACCTAGGCTTTCAATGACTACAACTGGATTCTCTGCTACAAGTACACTTTGTTCTACCTAGGATTTCAAGGAATGCAACTGGATTCTCTGCTACAAGTACACTCTTGTTCTACCGAGGCATCCAATGACTACAACTGGATTCTCTGCTACACCTACACTTTTGTTCTACCTAGGCTTTCAATGACTACAACTGAATTATCTGCTACAAGTACACTTTTGTTCTACCTAGGATTTCAAGGAATGCAACTGGATTCTCTGCTACAAGTACACTCTTGTTCTACCGAGGCATCCAATGACTACAACTGGATTCTCTGCTACACCTACACTTTTGTTCTACCTAGGCTTTCAATGACTACAACTGGATTCTCTGCTACAAGTACACTTTTGTTCTACCTAGGATTTCAAGGAATGCAACTGGATTCTCTGCTACAAGTACACTCTTGTTCTACCGAGGCATCCAATGACTACAACTGGATTCTCTGCTACACCTACACTTTTGTTCTACTAGGTTTTCTGACTACAACTGGATTCTCTGCTACAAGTACACTTTTGACCTAGGATTCAAGGAATGCAACTGGATTCTCTGCTACAAGTACACTCTTGTTCTACCAAGGATTCTAAGACAACAACTGGATTCTCTGCTACTGAAACTACACCCTTTTCTACCATTGGATTTATCAATAGGAGAACTAAACGTCTAAAAAGGCGACCAGAGAGAGAGAGAGAGAGAGAGAGAAGAGAGAGAGAGAGAGAGAGAGAGGAGAGAGAAGACAGACAGACAGACAGACAGACAGACAGACAGACTTGGTAACAACCCAGAAAGAGGGAAAAGTGAAGCGTATATCAAGTCAAAACTTATTATATGTCATTATAATGTAATGTGCACATCATTAGTTTCACTTCAATGCAATTTAACAAGCACCAATAATAACTAATATTACCTATATTCTAACTCCAAGAGCGCCGTTCTGTTTTCCACATTATGATTATGATTTTCCAATCTTCCATATTGGTTCTGGTGCGATCTTACCCCATCATTACTCGTGAATGATATGGTTAATAAACATGTCTGGTTGGTTGGATTTCACGTCAACTTTTCTTTATGCGGAAGATGTTTGTTTTTATTTATTGTTTGTTTGATTCATTCCCCATGTGAGTTTTTCACATCAGGGTTTTCTGGGGGGTCTTTCACTGGAGTCTAAATGAACACAAGTCTCTTCTGACCTCCCTGGACTCTTCTGAGTATTCTAACTGATCTTAACAATGCTGTCATCTGGATGATCTCAATTCTTCTGATTTCTAAAATTATTATTAATAGCAAAAATACTCGGTCTATGACCGAACTAAACAATTTTAGGAACACCAGTGAGAAAGGAAATATATATATATATATATATATATATATATATATATATATATATATGGGAGGGTATTATTTGCATGACATTTATTTGGAAGGCATTTATCTATTTGTATTCACTCACATTATATTTTCTCAGGGACTTTATTTGGAAATCATTATTCAGTTGTATCCGGGATTATATTTAGAGGGCATTATTACTAGGACCTCATTTGGAGGGCATTATCTGTCTCCGGATATTATTTACAGGGCATTATTCATTTGTCTCCAGACATTATTTCGAGGGTGTGGAAGGGGGTCGACGGTGTATCATAGACGCTGGGTTTGGTGGAGATGTACACATTGATAAACTTACGCATATTCTGAGGGTGACGTATTGTGACGTAAACAGTGACCTAGTTTCGATTACAGACAGATACCGAACCTCCATTATAATAAGATATATTTATTTATTTTTTTCCAAAATTTCTTTATCAATATTTTTTTTCGATTCGTTCATTTCTTTTGTTGTCTGTTTCGTGATTTTAAATCTCTGCAGATTCGTTCAGTTATTTGTTATGTAAGGAGCTCAAAAACCTCCCCTATCAAAAACCTGTTTGAGGATCGACTGACTGGAAAACATATGTAGTAAGTCCGATGCGCGCATGCGTGGGCACTCACGTGCTACAACGCATGCGTGGTTCTACATTTTTACGTTCCTCCTTCGTAAATCCAAATCAGTAGACGCAGAAAATATACACATGTTGGTTGTAATGGATTTTCTTACTTATATATATATATATATATATATATATATATATATATATATATATATGAAGATAGGAGGGTTGGAGTAAAATCTGACAGTATGAGGTAAGGTAAAAAGAAAAGTGGACAAAAAATAATGACTCAAACAAAGAAGGACGAAATATTTCTCTCCTACTTCTACTTGTTTGAGTTATTACTTTTTGTCCACTTTTCCTTTTACCTTACCTCATATATATATATATATATACCAACCCCATCCGCATGAGCAGGATGTGACACAAGGTCAATTTCTTAAGCGGAGTTTAACGGGTTTGAATTCAGAGTTTTCCTTCTCCTAGAGTGGTTACCTGGCCATGGTTAAAGATTCCAGTCTGCCCTGCTATTTACACATAGGTGTGGGAAGAATTGGATTCATACCTTTCCCAAGGGTATTAGCGCCATGTGAAAATGCAAACAACTTCGTCTCGGGTTGACGAGTCCATTTCCTACGACTCTAACCATTAGACCACGTACCTTTTTTCTTACTTTATGATAACCATTTTCTAGTATGGTTCAATGGTAACGTCGTGGGCTTTATAAAATAGGTTGATTGATTGGTTGGTTGTGTTTTACGGCATGTCAACCCATTAGGTTATTTTAACCGAAGACGTTTGAACTCATTTTTTCTATTTAACCCATAGAAGGGACCCTAACAAGTACTGCCACACCGGATCAGAGTGGACCTGGGAGTAATGGAGATTAAGGGGTACTCTACATTCCCCAGAGCTCCAGAATTGAAACTTCACCATCAGTTAGAATTTAACATCATACCCAGGACACTAAGACCCTCAGTCGCCGTCTTCTAGCACAGATAGGATAAAAGGGTTGGGGTGTGCCCTATGGACAATAGGGTTGGTACGGGATTGGTGCTAGGACTTGACATGACCAGCCGATTGATTTGGGGGGGGGGGGCTCTGACTGCCTGTCTAGCCTAAATAAAGGGCCAAAGTGGAGTGTCGCATGTCGTGGACTGCTCAGCCACCAGGATTCTGACCTTAAGGATCCTGGTAGCCACCCATGGCCAACAGGTGGTCCCAGGGGGGGGTCTTATCCATCTGCAGAGGTGCAGTTCGTGTATTTTAAAATCCAATTCATCAGGGCTTTTATGATGAAATTGGATGAAAGGTTCTAATGCAAGAACCAGGTCAGCCGCCGTGCACGTCCACAAGGGAATGTTTCAAATAAAAAAGTGGTGGTGGTGGTGGTGGTGGTGGGGGGTATAACGAATTTGATGAACTGAGGTTCCCAAGTCCGACAAGAAATACCTGAAGAAGGCCAGAGGGCATATCGGCCGAAACGTTGTACAAATAACAATAAAGATAAGGACAATAGTCCGAATAACACAGATAATACTAAAACAAAAAAAATATAATATTGGTTGTTGTAGTAATGTGTGGAGGAAGATCACTAATTAGGACTGAGCCTATTTTAGTAGTGACCACCACAGTTGTTTTGTTTATTTTTACATAGTTTGAAAGTTGATTATATGCTTACTTATAATTTACTAGCAAATATATGCACCATCCCGGTGCAAGTATTTAAGTTTTAATATAATAAGTTATCATGTTAAATTAGAAAGGCTAATGAAACTGAATAAGAGTGCAGATAAAAAGATTTGGAACAGAGGGAGTATAATCGAAAAATAGAACAACTTTGAAACTAACTCTTCCATCATTTTCCATTACTCCCGTCTTTCATTGGTAAATTTTCCTAATTTAACTATTTAGTTAAAATAGGAAGTAAAGGATAATATTACAGTTATTTCTTCTTGTCAATGGATTTCTTTTAAGATTTATTCCCGAGATTTTTGCTCATGTCCATTAAGACAAAACCAAACAATTAGAAATCAATAATACTAAGCATATATTTATTAAAATCAATTTTTTAGGATCAATATGCAAATTAGCCTTCCCACTCACACTGTAAACCGCTATTTTGTTGTATATATAAATACAATTGCATGTTGTTAGTATGTAGATATGGTGAACAGTCTTAATGATGTAAAACAATTTTACTAATAATTGAGGTTTAAATAAAAATAAAATCATGGAGAATGTGATGTAAATAACTAAAGGGAATTGTGACTTGTATAGTAATATAGTTTCGGTTACAGACAGACAAACCCACAATCTCCATTATAATAAGATATTACAAATTTCTATTTTGATAAATAATTTGAGTTGATGAGCAAACATTTTGGTGAAATCAATATTAGGATTTTTTTTTTGGAAAACGTGACTGTTTTTCTCTCCTCACCTTCCAAAAAGTTCACTAGTAGCGACATCTACCGGATGAAGTTCTATAAAAGGACACCAGTGAAAATAAACGATTGTGTTAAGAAATTAAAAAAAGGTGTGGATAATTGGTCTGAGGAAAAACCTCCTCATGTAATAATGGCACTTCTAGATGAATGTCTATAGCTACTCTGATTTACATTTCGCCGATTTAAGAGGCCCCCTCTCTCTCTCTCTCTCTCTCTCTCTCTGTCTGTCTGTCTGTCTGTCTGTCTCTCTCTCAGTCACTCTATCTCTTTCTCTCTCTCTATCTATCTGTCTATCTCCATCACTCTCTCTCACTCTCTCTATCTATCTCCCTCATCTCTCTCTCTATCTCTCCCTCACTTTCTCTCTCCTCACTCACTCTCTCTCCCTCGCTCTGCCTCTCTCCATCTCCCTCACTCTCTCTCTCTCCCTCTCTCTCTCTCTCTCTCCTCTCATCTCTCTCCTTTCTCTCTCACTCTCTCTCTCTATCTATCTATCTATCTATCTCCCTCCCTCTCTTTTCACTCTCTCTATCTATCTATCTCCCTCACCCTCTCTCCCTCCCTCTCCCTCCCTCTCCCTCTCTCTCTTTACTTCTCTCTATACCCTTTTCTCTCTCTATCTCCATCCCTCTCTCTATCTCCCTCCTACTCTCCCTCCCTCTTTATTTCTCTCTCTCTTTCTCTCTGTCTATCTCCCTCACTCTCTCTCACTCCCCCCTCTCTCTCTTTCTTGAAAGGTTTCAATCGTTAAATTAGTTGGTTTCAAGCAGCACAACAGGTTTTTTATGACTTCTATTGTGAATGTTAAGAGTAAAGATTTTATTGAATTTGACGAAGATTTATTCTTTCTTCTATCTCTTGTGACAAGAGTCCACACACACACACACACACACACACACACACACACACACACACACATATATATATATATATATATATATATAACAAAAGAAATCAAGAAGATGAGAGAGGGGAGATAAGCAAAAGAAAGTGAATATATATGTGTGTGTGTATGTATGTGTGTGTTTATGTGTGTGTGTGTGTGAGATAGATAGATAGATAGATAGATAGATATAGAGAGAGAGAGAGAGAGAGAGAGAGAGAGAGAGAGAGAGAACAAAAGAAATAAGTGTGACGGAGATAAAGCTGCTATAGACATAAGAGGTGTGATACAGAGGCTAAAATTTAAACATTTTAATATTTGTGTGTAAGATATATATATATATATATATATATATATATATATATAGAGAGAGAGAGAGAGAGACAGAGAGACAGAGAGACAGAGAGACAGAGACAGAGACAGAGAGAGAACAAAATAAATGTGATAAAGTGTCTATAGAGGTGTGATACAGAGACTAAAATTTAAACATTTTAATATGTGTGCGTCAGATATATATATATATATATAATATATATATATATATATATATATATATATATATATAGAGAGAGAGAGAGAGAGAGAGAGAGAAAATAATAAAATAAAGCTGATAAAGCGGCTATATACATATGATGTGTGATACAGAGACTGAAATATAAATATTTTAAACCTGAAAATTGACAAGTAAATGAAGACGAATGTACAGCTGATAGATTTAATTGATTTTTATGTTTTACATGCGAGAGAAAAAAATTCAATTTTGCTGGAAAATTTTGGACACGTCTTATATCTTTGACGAGTCCAGGTAGAAAAAAAAATTATGAGTTAAAGAAATATTTCAATGAGTAAAATACAAAATAGGCCTCAATGGTGTCGTGGACGATGAATACACAGTTTGTTGGAATTTTTTTTGTTTTGGTTTGTTTTGTTTTACGACACATCAACCTCAGTGGGTCATTTAATGCCGATAAAGTTTTGAAATAAATTCATTCTTAATGGATACTCAATTTTTTTATAAACACATTTTTCTATTTAACCCATAGATGGGGCCCTAACATGTACTGCCTCTCTGGGTCAGAGTGGACCAGGGAGCAATGGTGATAAAGGGGTGCTTCATATTCCCCCAAACTCCAGAACTGTAACCTCACCATTAGATAGAGTTTAATGTCATTCCCAGGATATGAAGACCATCAGCCACCGCCTTCTAGCACATATATGATAAAAAGGGATTGGGGCTTGCCATAAGGGCAATAGGGTTGGGGACAATCATATAGGTGCTAGGGCTTGACATGACCAGCCGATTGATCGGTGGAGGCCTCTCCGACCGCCTGTCTAGCCTAAGTAATGGTCTAAGTGTAGTGTTGCATGTCATGGACTGCTCATCCATCAGGATTCCGTCCTTAAGCATAACGGGTCGCTACCCATGGCCAACAGATAGCCCCATTGGAGGCTGTGAAAATGATGGACTCATAATCTAATAAATCTTTCCTTTTCTCTTGTTCCAGTTTTCTTTGGTATTATCTGCGTTATTCGGACTATTGTCCTCATCTTCATTGTTATCTCTACGGCGTTTCGGCCGATATGCCCTCCGGCCTTCTTCAGATATTTCTTGTCGGACTCTAGATTGCAGGTTCAATCCTGATCAAGAGCTGCAGTAACATAGAATAATAATTAACACAGCTTAACGCCTGTACCCCAGCTATGGTTAGCGGAATGAGAACAGGATACCCCTGTGGACTGAATAAAGTGTTAGGTTCAAAGTTCCATGGTGGCTCCCGATTACGACAAGAAAGTTCCCGATTATGACAAGAATATTCCCGAGTCCGACAAGAAATACCTGAAGAAGGTCGGAGGGTATATCGACCGAAACGTTGTACAGATAACAATGAAGATGAGGACAATAGTCCGAATAACGCAGATAATAGTAATCATCAAGCCTCATTTCAAACATTCAGAGAAACGAGTTTTCTTTGTTCCTCTCGTCTAAAATTTGCAGAGTTGGGTTTATTGCCCTTGCCTGAGGCGCATCAAAAGAGGAATGCTGGTGGGATACACGCAATTTTTCCACTCACCACTGCATAAGCTTAGGTTTGTGAGTGGCTCACCACAATAATCAAAACTTATGTTTATCTGGCATGGTGTGAGGTCAGAAAATATGTACATGTATATTTTTACCAATGCCTCCGCATGAGCAGGATGTGACACAAGGTCAGTTATCTAAACGAATTTTAACAGGTTTGAATTCAGAGTTTTTCTACTAGACTGGTTTCCTAGCCAAGTTTAAATAACCCGGTCTGGACTTCTATATACCCATATCTGGAGGGAGAATATATGGATTTATACCTTTCCCAAGGGTATTAGCGCTCAGCGAAATGCAAACTGCCTTGTCCATGATTTGAACTCGGGTCGTCGAGACCATTTGATACGAATCTAACCATTACAACACTCACCTCCAATAGGTACATATATGTCTTTAAAAATACACATTACAGTATTAAATTACTGGGAAAACATTAAAAAAGGAAAATTCACCGTGAACTATATCACTCGTATTTTTCTACAATGTCCTTTTCTAAACGTTTTGTCTAAATCCTCCTCCACGAAGTCAAAGATAAACACAGATTGCAATCAAATCTAAAGGTCACATGTGAAAAAATGTCAAATAGAAAATGAAAAAAATCATCTCGTCTTTAAAAACCAACAAAAATAAAAACATGCTTATCTATTTTTATTACATTTCTCTTCATTATATATATATATATATATATATATATATATATATATATATATATATATACACACCGCAGTTACCATTAAATCCACCAAGCAAATAGGTATACAATCTTATTCACTTCTGGATTTTTTCACTAAAACCGATTTAAAAGTGCTCTATATAAAGAGCTAAATATATTCCTGTTTGTCTTATCACTTTTTGTTCACACACACACACACACACACACACACACACATATATATATATATATATATGTGTGTGTGTGTGTGTGTGTGTGTTGTGTGTGTGAACAAAAAGTGATAAGACAGACAGGAATATTTTTGTTATTTATTTTTTGATTGATCTAAACTAGTTTTGAACTAGGGTCATCGTCAGGAGAAATCTTCTTGTGAAATAAATTGTTTTTAGAAAGTTTTGACAAGCTACAAAATTCCTGGCAAATAAACGTATTGAAAATGGCGAGTCCATCTGTTTAGTAAAAAAGTGCCAGAGAATTTTATTCGTTTCATTCTCAAGAACAGATTCTGGTTTATGCATATCATTTATCAATTTTGTTGTATGGTCAAATTTTAATTTTTTGCATAATTCCCAATTATTATTATTATTATTATTATTATTATTATTATTATTTCTTTAGATATTCCTCGGCATCCAGCAAGGAGGACGCGATGGTATCCGTGACTCGAGGATCAGTCTAAAGTGTGAGACACCGGACGATTTAAGTGACCATGGGCGAAAAGCGGTCGTTGAATTTACAGCTAGTTCTTATGCCGTTATGGAAAATGAAGGAAATGTCAAAATTGGAATTAAACGCACCGGTTGTTTAGACATTCCAGCTGTTGTTAGGTACGTATTTAGCCACGAGCACGATGCGACAAAAGGACAATTTTTGAGCCAAGTGCCAATTGGTCTGAATTCAGAGTTTTCCTTCTCCTAGACCGATTGTCATATTGTTAAATAACCCAGTCTTCGGTTTAGCACTGTTGATATAATATTCGCCTAGGAATCGCAAGGTTCTGAGTTCGATACCGGCCCTCGGCAACTCAGCGCTTGAGTAGCACATATTGCATAATCTGATGGTTGGTTGATTGGATTTTACGGCATGTCAACCCTTGTTGGGTTATTTTATGCCGAAGACATGTTTGATTCGTTCTTGTTGGGTATTCAATTTTAACACATTTTTAAAATTCTCATTTTGATCTATTTAATCCATAGATGTGACCTTAATAGGTAATGCCACTCCGGGTCAGAGTGGACCTGGGAGTAATGGCGATAAAGGGGTACTCCACCCTCCACAGAGCTCCAGAATTGAAACTTCACTAGATGCAGTTTAACGTAATACCCAGGACACTGAGTAATCTGATCTGTGCGGTAAAGCATCTGGGAACTGACAGTAGGCCTGGCGCTCAACCTCAGCAAAACGATCTTCCTGGTCTAGTACCAGCGAAAAGGAGATAGACTTCATCGCCATTCCGCAGATTTTAAGACTTACCGTACTATTTTACACATAGATGGGCGGTTAGGGAGTACTGTATTTGACGGCATATAAGACGCATGGGCATATAAGACGCAACCCCATTTCAGCAGGTCAGATTTAAGAAAAAAAGTTTTTAGTATATTTAAGCATATATTGTTGAAAACAGTCTAGTTGTGCATTACACAAGCAGAAACATAGCTGTATAAAAGTAATTTGGTAGTACAGGTAAGCAATAAGCATACACAAGATATCTCAATAGCAGGAAATAATAATAATAATAATAATAATAATAATAATAAAATTATTAATAATAATAATAAAAACTTCACCTACGATGTATAAGACGCAGGGTAATTTTTTGAGCCAAAATTTTGGAAAAAAAGTGAGTCCTATATGCCATCAAATACGGTAATTAGATTGATACTTTTTGAAGGGTATTGACATTATATGAAATGCAAACAGCACCATCCAGGAGTTTTCCTTCTCATAAACTGGTTGCTCTCTCTGCTGGGGCTGAAGAATACACCGACTGCACATCTACAGAGGGATATCATCCCCCCAATGGTGCCACCTGTTGGCCATGGGTGGCAACCCGTGAGCCTTAGACAGAATCCTGGTGGCTACGCAGTCCATGACCTCCTATTTAAACAATAGATGGAACCCTAACAGGTACTACCACTCCGGGTCAGAGTGAACCTGGGAGCAATGGTGATGAAGCGACAAACTTCACCACTAGATGCAGTTTAATCTCATACCCGAGATATTAAGACCTTCAGTCATCGCCTTATAGCACATATACGATAAAAAGGGTTGGGGCTTGCCATAAGGACAATAGAGTTGGGACAATCATATAGGTGCTAGGGTTTGACGTGACCAACCAATTGATCGGAGGGGGCCTCTCCGACGTAACGCCTAGCCTAAGTAAGGACCAAAGTGGAGTGCTGTATGTCATGGACATCTCATCCACCAGGATTCCATCCTTAAGCATCACGGGTCACCACCCACGGCCAACAGATAGCCTAATGGGGAGGTTCTTAAACCTCCTGCAGAGGTGCAGTTGGTGTATTCTAAAGCCCAGCCAACAGGGCTGATGCTGATGCACCAGAGAGAGAGAGAGAGAGAGAGAGAGAGAGAGAGAGAGAGAGAGAGAGAGAGAGAGAGAGAAAGAGAGAGAGAGAGAGAGAGAGAGAGAGAGAGAGAGAAAGAGAGAAGAGAGAGAGAGAGAGAAGAGAAAGAGAGAGAGAAAGAAAGAAAGAAAGAGAGAGAGAGAGAGAGAGAGAGAGAGAGAGAGAGAGAGAGAGAGAGAGAGAGCTATGGCTTATGCACATGCACATGTTATCCAGTTCATGCTGCACCCCCACCAAACTGCAGCTGTTGCCACATATGCACAGCACACAAGAAAGCAAAAACAAAAAATATGTTCCGACGCAGTCTCTCACGTACAATTATGTGTATGTGTGTGTGTGTGTGTGTGTGTGTGTGTGTGTGCGCGTATGTGTCTGTGTGGCTGTGTGTGTATGTGTGTGTGGTGTGTGTGATTATGTGTGTGTATGTGTGTGTGGTCGTGTGTGTATGGTTGTATGCGTAGTGTTTGTGTGTGGTCGTGTGTGTGTGTGGTTGTATGTGTGTATGTGTATGTGTGCTCGTGTGTATATGTGTGCGCGGTTGGTCGTGTGTGTGTGGTTGTGTGTGTATACGTGTGTGTGGTTGTGTGTGTATATGTGTGTGTGTGGTTGTGTGTATATGTGTGTTTGGGTGGTCGTGTGTGTGTGGTTGTATATGTGTGTGTGTATGTTGTGTTTATATGTTGTGGTTGTGTGTGTGTGTGTGTGTGTGTGTGTGTGTGTGGTCGTGTGTGTGTACACGAAAGTCTTACATGGTTCTAGATAAATTGTGACCAGTGGTTTCGGTCATCGGACCGGTAAGATATTAAATATCAGCGTGATACCAGGGGGATATCCCTCCAGGTAACACCTGCCCCCTGGATTTAAAGCAACATGGCTGGATTTATTGCTCAGCGCCTGAGATGCACCAAAAGAGGAATACCGAGGGGATCCCCGCCATTTTTAAATACTAGTCACGCATGAGCTTCAGTTTGTGCGTGGTTCCCCACTATAATGATTCTTGTGTTCGACTGACATGGTGGGATGTCAGTAAATACTTACTCCCACGTATACATGTGTGGTTGTATGTGTGTGTGTGTATGTGTGTGTGAGTGTGTGTGTGTGTGTACACAAAAGTCGTATATGGTTCTAGGTAAATTCTCGCACCGATAATGACACCCTGCGCGCACCTGGTTCTTTGATTGTTATAATTTATTAATGAATCAGGCTCAATAAGTGATTAATTTACCTGGTAACAGATTTTTTTTTATTTGTCTCGGATAACTTTAAGGTATCCAGCATTCATTAATCACTTTACTAGCAAGTCCTGTGGATATACCACGGTATGATAATTTAATTATTACAACGTTTGATATGTTTACTATGTGAATTTTTTCTTTCTTTCCTTCTTTTCAACTTTTCAAGACGTTCGATTGAAACAGATTAACGTTATCGCTTCCGCGTGCTTACACCATCTCTCTATCTTTCCACTACTCTCTTTCTTTCTTTCTTATTATATTTTTCTGTGTAGCATGTCCTTTTTTCCCCTTTCTTTATAATAAAAACGGAATGGTCCATTATTTAGCTAAGGTGACAATACTCATAAGAAATAAGAATTCGCCAGATAAGCAACGCCAGATAATCAGGATTTACATTTTTGCATTTCATCTTGGACAATTTGGACGGTCTGATTTTTAACCAGAAGGTGTTGCAATGGGATAACGGTCATACAATTAAGGAACACAAGTATTAACAAATAAATGCGTTTCTTGTTATGTGTGCATTTCTTATGTGCGTCTATCTTCTTGGTTGGTTGGTTGATTTTGTGGTATGTCAACATTTGTTACTTTACTCTTTGCCTACCAAATTTCCCTCACGGCTGCACCAAATTTTCTTGGAAAATAGCATGTACCAAAATATTGCAAAACTTTTGATTCACCCTAGTATCAAAATCTGGAATTATGATATTTATTCCTGGATTCATGTGGTTATCAACCCTTTGCCTACCAATTCCCCCCCCCCCCACAGCTGTACTAAATTTTCTATTCATCTCAAAATTCATTCTATTCAAATAAAATCCTATTATTATTCACTCCTTTTGAGTTTTTCACATCAGCGTTTCGCTTACACTGGTGTCTGAGTGACAACAAGTCTCCTCAGATCCCCAGGACTCTTCTGAGTATTCTGGCAGATTGCAACAGTGCAGTATTCTGGATGGACTCAATTCTTCCTCTGGTTACCAGATTTTTCTAATCTTTTTCCAAGTTTTTTTTGGGACCGTTCCAAGTGCACCAACTACAGTTGGTATCACTTTGACTTTCATATTCCATAACTTTTTCAGTTTTCTGACAAGGTCCAGGTATTTGTCTATTTTTTCGTTTTCCTTCAGCTTCACCCTGTGATATGCTGGAACTGCCAAATCCAGCAGTTGACAAGTTCTTTCCTTTTTGTTAATCAACACTAGGTCTGGTCTTCTGGTTGCGATAAGGTGATCCGTTTTTATTTCAAGGTCCAAGAGAATTGTATGCGTTTCGTTCTCAAGAACAGATTCTGGTTTATGCATATACCATTTTGTTGTATGGTCAAAATTTAATTTTTGCATAATTCCCACTGGATCACCTTTTATTATTATTATTATTATTATTATTATTATTATTATTATTATTATTATTATTATTATTTTAACTCCTTTTGAGTTTTTCAAATTAACGTTAGCTGATGGTATTTCACTAGAGTCTCCTCAGGTTTTCAGGACTCTTCTGAGTATTCTAGTCGATTGCTGCAATGCAGTAGTCTGGATGGTCTCAATTCTTCCTCTGATTTCCAGATCCTCCAGTCTTTTTTCCAAGTTTATTGGGACCGTTCCAAGTGCTCCAACTACAATTGGTATCACTTTGACCCTCACATTCCATAGCTTTTTCAATTCTCTGGCAAGGTCCAGGTATTTATCCATTATTATTATTATTATTATTATTATTATTATTATTATTATTATTATTATTATTATTATCTGAGTCTTTCTGCCCTGTTAAAATGAACTAACCATCAGTTTTTGTAATTTGCTTGTTGTTGGATCGCAGTGGCGAGAGAGCCTCTGTGAGCGGTTTAAAGTAGGCAATGAATTCATTTAATGTCAAATTCAATCTTTTCTTTGCAATATGCTCAGATGCTAAGTTTCTTGTAATTGATGATTATCACTTGTAAAAGCATCAAATAACTATTCTTAATAATAATAATAATAATAATATAATAATAATAATAATATAATAATAGAAAGTGATACCAATTGTAGTTGGTGCACTTGGAACGGTCCCAAAAGGATTGGAAAAAGGTTTGGAAAGTTTGGAAATCAGAGGAAGGATTGAAACCATTCAGAACACTGCACTGCTGCAATCTGCCAGAATACTCAGAAGAGTCCTCGAGACCTGAGGAGACTTGCTGTCACTCAGACTCCAGTGAAAGACCATCAGCTAATGCTGATGTGAAAAATCAAAGGAGTCCAGACCTAGTTTTGTTTAACAACAAAAAAAGAGAGAACTTGACAACTGGTGGACTTTGCGGTTCCAGCAAATCACAAGGTGAAGATGAAGGAAAATGAGAAGATGGACAAATGCCTGGACCTTGCCAAAGAATTGAGACCATCCAGACTACTGCATTGCTGCAATCGGCTAGAATACTCAGAAGAGAAAAAATGAACTCACATAAGAATAAACCTGGTAATGGTAATGACATCACTATCAGATGCCGTTTAGTGTCATACCCACTGGACACTGCCGGACGAACTCACAAGTGATGTTCTCCAATGGACCCTCACACATGGACACACCAGTGTTAGCCGACCACTCATAGACACATTTGTGTTGGCATAAACTTACATCGATCAGCGGACTCTGGATGCCGTACAGAGGATTTTCCAGAAGCAATGACCGATAGGGATGGGTGGCGAAAGATTTTCAAGAGAATCCGTGTTGTCAGAACAACTTGATTATATATATATATCGGTTTCGATTCCTGTCGGAGGGGAGTCGTTAGTATACATCGCTGATGAGACTTAATAAAGACGAAACAGTCTGTACGGTGTTCTGCATAGCGAGCCATCCTTTGCCGGGATTCACTTGTCAAGATTATTTTCTATAATTATCGAATTTTATGCGATACATGCATTATAATTGCCTTCAAGCAAAATATAAATAATAATAATAATAATAATAATAATAATAATAATATATATATATATATATATATATATATATATATATATATATATTGGTTTGGTGGTTGGTTTTGAAGGCTATCACAATGCAAGTGTAAAGAAAAATAAGGTAACTATGGTGTTGTTTGTTAACGTTTAATTTATACTTGATATTTTGAGATAAAAAATCTCTTCAACATACGATTTCTGAAATCTTCTGTTGAAGAGATTTTAAAATAAATCACAGGTAAATGAACAACATCTTAGTTACCTCATCTATCTTTACACTTGCATTGTGATATATATATATATATATATATATATATATATATATATATATATATATATATAAGAAAACTGAACTACTGTACCAGCCGGCAGCAAGCAATCCACGTCTTGTAAATCCATCTGTCTTCATTTATGGAAAAGTATTAAAGATTGTTGACACGTTTAAATATCTTTGATCAACAGTCACGTTTGATGGAAAAATGGACAATGAAATCCATTTTAGAATAGGTAAAGCAAGCACTGCATTCGGCAATTTGAAACATCGATTATGGAATACCAAAAGATGTATTTCTTAAAATAAAAATTAACATCTACAGAGCAGTCGTGCTTTCAACTCTACTGTATGGTGCTGAAACTTGGACACTTTACAGCAACCACATAAACCAACTTGACGCCTTTCACGTGCGTTGACTTCGTGCCATGTGCGGTATAAAAATGGGATGATAGAGTGAAAAATACCACAATATTTAAAAAAAATGTAACAATGTAACGCTATAAAGACAAGCTGAAAGACAATTTGAAACGCCTCTGAGTGCTTGGGAAAATCTAGCATCAATTCGGAAAGAATGGTGTAAGACACGTGTCGCTAGATTAAAGAGCTTTGAAGAAAATAGACTGAAGCATCGAGATCAGCTCCGTCTAACTTTAAAACAAAAACATCTGACTTCCGCTTTAGGAAATTCCATCTGTCAGTGTGGTTTCATAGCTCGCAGAAAGACTGGGCTGCTTACACACTCGGGGAAACACAAAATGTTTTCTTGATAGCATGCACAACATGGGAGGAAACAAATCACTCACTGCTGACCCACATCTATCGTTCACGATAGGAGAGTCCACTATATATATATATATATATATATATATAATATATATATATATATATAGATAGATACCAAACTTGTTGGTAAACCCTCGCGGTGAGAAAAAACCCGGCAAATAATTTGATTGTAAAAATATACTACCAAACATCACCTGGGGAGAAAAAACATTTTTGAAAAAAGGAACGACCCAGATTATCATACCAACCAAAAATAATCGATTGATACAATACTAATAAGTAAAGAGTGCTCAATACCTAAGTAGAGCAAATAATAAAGATAAACCTGATGAGTCATATAAACCTACTTGAAGTTTCGCTTAGTGCTCTTCAGGGCTAAGATCCGAAGAGCACTAAGCGAAACTTTAAATAGGTTTATCTGAATCATCAGGTTATCTTATATATATATATATATATATATATATATATATATATATATATATATATATATATATATACATTTGTGTGTGTGTGTGTGTATGTGTTATTTATTATTATTGACAATTGTTGAATACTCCCCCTTTTTTTCCAGAGTAGAGACATGTGACGGGACGGCAGAAGCTGAAAGTGATTACAAACCAGTAAAGCAAACGCTAACCTTTGCCCCGAACGAAACCAGCAAAGAAGTTCACGTTGAAATCATTGACGACGACGTGTGGGAACCAGACGAGTTCTTTTACGTGAAACTCTACGTAGAGGAAGAATCAGAACGAGTCGTTCTGGGCAAAATATCCATCAATATGGTCACCATTATCAACGACGACGGTCAGTTTAAAATACTTTTTTTTATCATTTTTTCTTTAATGTTCCAGAGTATACTTATTTTGGTTGTTTTTGTTGTTTTGTTTTACGGCACATCAACCTCAGTGGGTCATTTAATGCCGATAAAGTTTTGAAATAAAGTCATTCTTAAT
Source organism: Doryteuthis pealeii (assembly GCA_023376005.1). Lineage (NCBI taxonomy): Eukaryota > Metazoa > Mollusca > Cephalopoda > Myopsida > Loliginidae > Doryteuthis > Doryteuthis pealeii. Next base: position 62,090,554 of record CM042163.1, read on the forward strand.
GAATACTCATTTTTTTAATGAATACATTTTTCTATTTAACCCATAGATGGGACCCTGACAGGTACTACCACTCTGGGTCAGAGTGGACCAGGGAGCAATGGTGATGAAAGGGTGCTCCACATTCCCCAAACCTCCAAAACTGGAATCTCACCATCAGATAGAGTTTAACGTCATTCCCAGGACATGTAGACCCTCAGCCACCGCCTTCTAGTACCCATATGATAAAAAGGGTTGGGGCTTGCCGTCAGGGCAATCAGGTTGGGACAATCATATAGGTGCTAGGGCTTGAGGTGACCAGCCGGTTGATAGGAGGGCGCCTCTCGACCGCCCGTCTAGCTCAAGAAAGGGCCAAAGTGGAGTATTGCAAGTCATGACAGCTCAACCACCTGTGTTCTATCCTCAAGCATCACGGGTTGCCACCCACGGTCAACAGATGGCTTCATTGTGGGGGGTCTTACCCCTCTGAAGAGGTGCAGTCGGTGCATTCTAACGCCCCAGCCGACAGGGCAGCGAAGTATACTTGGCCATTTCTTTTTGTATTATCATACAATTATGGGTTTATTTTTCTATAATACATATTTATGTTGTATCGTGACTTGTTGGGGTCCTATTTTTCATGCATATTGCAATTGAAACACCCAGTGTCCTTAGCTATCGAACTGCCTCTCTTCAGTACCAGGGGGGGGGGTTCTTAGATGGCTTCGGAGCAATGCGTTTCCACCGGGAGGATTGGGAATTGTCTAAACAAAATTTACAGAAAAAAAGATGGGGAAAATTTCACCTCGTTTATTGTGGAACAACGAATCTCTCTCTCTCTCTCTCTGCTCCCCATCCCCCTAGAGTTGAGAACTCTGGGGGGGGGGGATTTTCGCTGATGACCGCCAACTAAAAGCGTAAACGCAATGTTCTCCTATATAAGGGATGGAGCACTCTATGACGGCCTTTACATACAAAGCGATGTGTGTATTAAAACAGTTAAAATCCGCTTCGCATTCTGTAAGTGATGACAGTCTGATGGTTAAGGTGACGGATTTCAATCCCGGCTGTAGGTAGCTTACAAATGTCTCGCCACACTGAAGAGACTTGATAAGTCGAAACACATGTCTGTGGATGACTATATATATATATATATATAATGGACTCTCCCGTCGATTTTCGGCGTATGAGGGTTCATACACACAATGAACTCCCACACAGTGATTTGTTTATAGTGGTGAAGGCTTGTATTGGACCATCCACACTTTTTGGCACAGTCGATAGGAAAGAATTGGTGCATCAAGGAATGCCACAAACCCAATCAACGACCGACCTCAGGAATTTTGAATTCAGAGTTATCCCTCTCCTAGACTGGTTACCTACCCAAGGCTGAAGGGCCCAGTCTGCCCTACTATTTAACCCATAGCTGGAGGGAGAATATATATATATATATATATATATATATATATATATATATATATATATATCTTTGTTGCTGAGTGAACTGTGTATTAATTTGATCTAAGCTTTTAGCTGCACGTCCTTTTGTCGCCCGTTTCAATGAATATGCACAGCAGGGTAGGTCGATTTTTAACTTTTAAAAAATATCAAATTGTCCATTTATGTGAAAATTGTGTGTTAGTATACTGAATACTGATACCAAAAATGAGATATTTTACTTGCACACTTGTTTGAGGGAATAGCATCAAAGATTGTCTACTAAAATGCACTAAAAATTCTCGTTTTCGCAAAATTTAGCCTTAAAAAATGAGGACTTTTCGTGCATTTTAGTATATTTGATGCTATTTTCTCAAACAATGGTGCAAGTAAAAGATCTAATTTTTGGTATCAGTATTCAGTATACTAACACACAACTTTTGCATAGATGGACAATTTGATATTTTTAAAAAGTTAAAAATCCACCTACCCTAATGCACAGAATGTTAAATAGTCCCATTCTTATTTTTGTTATATTTATCTTCTTATCTCTTTTTTTTTATGGTCAAGCCCTCTAGCTTTAGAATACACCGACTGCACCTCTACAGAAGTGCAAAAGCTCCCACTAAAGCCACCTGTTGGTTGTGGGTGGCAAGCCGTGATGTCTAATGACGTAAAACTACATATAATGGTGAAGTTCCAATTCTGGAGCTCTGGGGAATGTGAAATACCTCTTCGTCTCCATTACTGCCAGGTCCACTCTGATCCGTATTTTGAACGCACTTCCCTAACCTCCAGTGCCCGGGGTATGAAGTAAAACTGCAGCTAACGATAAAGTTCCAATTCTGAAACTCTGAGGAATGTGAAGTACCCCTTTATCGCCATTACTCCCAGGTCCACATTGACCCAGTGTGGTAGTACCTGTTAGGGTCCTATCTATGGGTTAAACAGAGAGAAAAAAATGAGTTTTAAAAAGTTGTTATTGTTGTTGCTGTTGTTGAGGGTGATAATGTTTGTTTCTATTAATGTTTGTTTTTTTTGTCGTGCCAATATCAGGATATTCTCCCGGACGCAACCATGCCCCACCCACACTTTGTCTGCTGTAATATGAGTAATTGGTGGACACAAAACATATCCTTAACGGAATGAAGCCATCAAAATCTGCCGGTCCGTTATAAAAAAAAAACCTGACTAATTTTGTGAAAAGGGCGAACATTGAATCATTGGGAATATTGTGTTTCCTGCTTTCCATAAAACATCCTGAAAGACACACGATAAAAATGTCTGCACACACCTGACTCAGATGATATGAAATAAAGCACTTGATGAACGAAAACACTATTACGATTATAACATCGTTAGAGCATTTACGTATATATATATATATATATATATATATATATAAGGATATCTACTGAGTCAGACGAACCTACTATTAGTTTCGCATAAAGCTCTTCAGGGCTAAAATCTGAGTCAGATTTTAGCCCTGAAGAGCTTTATGCGAAACTAATAGTATGTTCGTCTGACTCAGTAGATATCCTTATTACTTGGCTCTACTTAGGTATCGAGCACTTTTTACAAATTAGCTTCTCCTAGCGGTTATATGAATATATATATATCTTATATACATATATATACATATAAATTGTTTTTTCTTTTGGCCAAATACTATACCAATAGATTATTTTTTGTTGGTACGAATATCTTGGTCTTTTCTTTTTTTCAAAATTTTTTTTCTTCCTGGTTGATGTTTGGTAGTATATTTTTACAATCAAACTCTCTGCCGGGTTTTTTCTCTCCGCAAGGATCTACCAACACGCTTGGTATATTAAATTTTATATATATATATATATATATATATATATATATCTTATTATAATGGAGATTGTGTGTTTTTCTGTCTGTAACCGAAACTATATTACTATTCAAGTAACAATTCCCTTACGTCACCTTCTACAGGATTTTATTTTTATTTAAACCTCAATTATTAATAAAAATTGTTTTACATTATTAATACTGTTGACCATATCTACTTAAGAATAACATGCAATTGTATTTATATATACAACAAAATAGCAGTTTACAGTGTGAATGGGAAGGCTAATTTGCATATTGATATTAAAAATCTGATTTTAATAAATATGTGCTTAGTATTATTGATTTCTAATTGTTTGGTTTTATCTTAATGAATATTATCTAAAATCTCAGAGATAAATCTTAAAAGAAATACATTAACAAGAAAAAATAACTGTATTTTTATTCTTTACTTCCTATTTTAACTAAATAGTTAAATTAGGAAAATTTAGCAATGAAAGACGGGAGTGAGATAAGTGTAAGTTTCAGTTGTTCTATTTTTCCATTATACCCCCTCTGTTTCAAATCTTTTTATCTGCCTTCTTATTTAGTTCTGTTATCCTTTTTAATTCAATACAATATTTTATTACATTAAAACTTAAATACTTGCACCCGGAGGGTGCATATATTTGCTAGTATATATAATAACAATAATTGAAAAAAAATACAGAAATCTTTAGTATACAAAGCTCATCAGGGCAAGAATCAGATTCTTGCGCTGATGAGCTACTAAGTGAAACTGTTAGTAGGTATATCTGACTCATTAGGTTTATATATATATATATATATATATATATATATATATATATATATAAAAGTAAATACACAAACGATGTGTTTTTGATATGGCTTTTTTTTTAGCTGACAATTTTTGGGAGAATATGTGAATTGAAGTCGTATCTAATTTTTGGAAGTTAATTAATTAATAATTAATTAATTAATTAGGCAGGCATACCTATTCAAACGTAAGGCTAATCAAATCGAGAAAAATCAATCTCTGTATGCACATTTCGGCCTATTAGGCCTCATCAGCAGAGCTATAGATAGGGAGACCGCCTTGTGCGTGATTCGAACCCTGACTGTGAACCGGACTTTCTTAGATTTTTCGTTTTGTTTAGAAGTAGGTATTATTCCTCTTATAGTGACTTTTTCTACACGACAGTATGAGAAGTAATATATATATATATATATAATATATATATATATATATATATAGTCATTCACATAGTCTTTTTTCGTCGTTTCAAGTCTCATCAGTGTGACTAGACAAGGCAGGCTGCTTTAGGCTGCGATCGAAACCCGACCGATTCATCCTCATTTAGATATCTTACAACTACGACATCTACACACTTTTTGAGAAATAATTTTTTTATTGTTATAAATATATTAGGTCACTGGGAGTGCTCGATCCGTTTTAAGTAGAGCAATCCTCGTGACGTAGTGGATAAATTTCCGGACTTCGACATCATAGTAAGCGAGTTCGATCTCCAGTCGTGCTAATACGTTCGCTTTCGGATTAATACACTTAGGATTTGTATTACCCCCATCCACCCTGCTACGGGTTGGATAGTACTAAAAGTGTTCCCGAATTAGATATTTACCACGTACCCCACGTGTACGGGTTAGGCACAAGGCCCTATTAATGTGTTCCCGAATGAGACTACGTTGCACATTCAGTTAAAATAGTCACTTCACCTCTAAGTCAGGGACCTAACACACACACACACACACATGGGTAATTCCATGTCAAATCATCCAGGCCATGTTACCCACACCGCTTCAATTTTTCTGAAATTTTGTCCAGGTGTGGACTATGTTAAAGTTAGACACTCCCCAAAATTTGAGCTTCCAATTTCAAGAATTGGCGGAGTTATGTCGATCTTTAGCTCTCCAAATCTGAGGGGGTAGCGAAAATGGCGACTTTTTGTAATCTATTTTGGTCTGTAAAATGAGTCCTATAGCTTCCCTACTCCTAAAAATTGGTTAATAAAAGCATTTTTGCATAAAGAATCCAAAAATGCTATCAAAAAACCTTAAAGTAAACCAGTTTTAAGTTGTTAATGAAAAAAAAATTTTTTTACTGGTGTTGTTAGCTTCGGTTCTGAGCAAAAACCAAACTATCTTTTTGGTACAAATAATGTTCAATATATTTGAAATAATAATAGAAAAAAAACTTTGTCATAGATGCAGTGCCACATAGGGATATTGCCCTATGTGGCACTGCATCTATGACAAAGTTTTTTTTTCTATTATTATTTCAAATATATTGAACATTATTTTTCTTGCTATGAAAAAAAATCAGAAATCATCAATAACTTAAAATTGATTGACTTCAAGACTTTTTTATTGCATTTTGGATTCCTTGGGCAAAAATGCTTTTATAAACCAATTTTTAGGAATAGGGAACCTCTAGAACTCATTTTACAGTCGCCATTTTTCGCGAACCCCACCAAATTTGGAGAGCTAAAAATGGACATAATTCCGCCAATTTTTTGAATTAGAAACTCAAAATTATGGAAAGTGTCTAAATTTAATATCATATACATCTTGACAAAATTTTTTAAAAATTGAAGGGGACGGGTGACTATTTTACTTTTTTCTGGATGATTTAACATGTACTTACCCATATATATATATATATTATATATATATATATATATAAAGTCGTCGGGGCGGCCTAAAGTCGGTATCAGCCAATCAGCGAGGGTGTATATCCCCTTTTCATTTGCGCTAGACCAAGGAGATTATTTTAGCGTCTGAGGTGGAGCGCCACACCTACCATCAGCTCCTTTCTTTACCGCACATATCCCTGTGCTACTCATACGCTGAGTTGGCGAGGACCGGTATCGAACTAGGAACCTTGTGGGTTCTAGCCCGAACGCTTACCGACTGAGCTAACCCGGCCTCATCTATATATATATATATAATATATATATATATATATATATATATATTATATGGGGAATCTCCGTGGCGTAGTTACTAACGTGCTGGACTGCGATATAATCTTTGCAAAAAGTTTGAATAAATTAGTTCATATATATATATATATATATATATATATATATATATATATATGAGAAGTAAACAAACAGACGATGTTTGTGATATGGCTATTTTCAGCCGACAATATTTGGGAGAATATGTGCTTAATTGAAGTCGAACCTAATTTTTGAAAGTTAATTCATTAATAATTAAATCCCGCCTAATTAATTATTAATGAATTAACTTTCAAAAATTAGGTTCGACTTCAATTAAGCACATATTCTCCCATATATATATATATATATATATAATCTAAATAGGACATTTTTGAAAGTAGTGATGAAATCTTAAACTACTAAAATTATATGTCAAGTCGTGATCGAAAGACCTAGAATAAGGTTGTTATCAATTGGTATTGATCAGCCGACCTCAAATCAAGGGTTGACATGCCGTAAAATCCTATCAACCAACCAACCGAATTATTGATCAGCCGGCCTCAAATCTATCTCGTTTGTTACCTGGTCCAGGTGAGACGACTCATCATAACACTAGTTTGTTAGTGCACCTGACAGGTGGATGGAGAAAAAAAACACACAGGCATATTTTTACTGCATCTAAATTGGCTGTTCCGATCAACATTGTCAGCCGAACTGAAGTTGTCATAACAAAATTCCAGGCCATTGGCTATTTTAGACCTTGCGCTTCTCCAGGTTTTTCCACGTATACATAACGTGTTGTTATTGTTGTCCCAAGGTCCTCCCATACTTTCAGGGAATGGAAAAGTGACATATTTTCTGACGTTTTGTGTTGAACATTTATTAGACCTAAGAACACATGTCCTCCACGATCCAGTTAAATGATTCCATACTTGTATGATTTATTTACGGAAGCCACTTTGTATAACATATTTGACGTTGGTCTCGGGTGCATGTTCAGCAACAAACGCTTAGTCTGGTACAAGGACGCAAATGTAGGGCACCTCGTGAGTATCGAATTCTCTACTGAACAGTAATGTTCTACGAGACTTTCTAGCTACTAGTTCAGGACAAAACGGTCTAAAAGATAAAGAAGATTTATAAAATTACCTTCCGCAGTTTCCTGTAATTAATCAATATTTTGATTAATTCATTACAATTAACCCTGATGATAATTTATGGTGAAACTTGAGTAGGTTATTTCTATATACACCTTAATACTATATATATGTGTAGATATATGTACGTATATATATATATATATATATATATATATATATTATATATATATATATTATATATAGTCATAGCAAAAAAAGAAATTATTGCGATTTATTTTTTAGTATTTTTTGCCCCACCCCCACCATTATGAGATTCTTGCATCTTCTATCGTAGTTCTTCTTCCTGTGGTAATCCTCTGATGAGACTCAGGTGAAAACAAAGAATTCTTGTTAAGGATGAATCCGCTTATGGTTGCAATAGACAAAATTGTCGACACATTTGAGGATATATATATTTAAGTAAAATATTTGATACCATATAACTGTGCAAAGATCTTTTACGGAACAACTACACAAAAAATGTGAATGTGAACAAAAAAAAATGAACGCGATTCCTTAACCCCTAAGCATAAAATAGCCATAGATAGGCTGAAATACTGCTAAAATCAATCAATCAATCGATCGATCCAGATATACAACGGCTAAAACATTGTGATTATAATAACAACTAGGACGAGGACACTCGTCCGAGTAGATCAGTATATATATATATATATATATATATATATATATATATATATTAGTGTGTTAATATCTATCTATTTCTCTTTTCCCTCCCTCCCACCTCCCTCTCTCTCTATCTATCTATCTATCTCTCTATCTATCAATCTATCTATCTATCTATCTCAGGCTGTTCATATCTGTGTATTCCAGTTTCTTTATATCTATCTCAGTCTATTCATATCTACCTCTCTCTGTCTATCTATATATCTTTGTATGCTAATATCTATATATCTATCTATTTATCTATCTATCTATCTATCAAGCTCTCTTCTCCCTCAATCTTTCTTTTTTTCTCTCTGTTGCTCTTTCTTTCTCCCTCTCTCTCTCTATCTCTCTCTCCACACACACACACACACACACACACACACACACACACACACACACAGAAAGCTTCAG
>CM042163.1:62101460-62288960 GCA_023376005.1 Doryteuthis pealeii
ACCTTTTCAATATGTTCGATTGAAACAGATTAGCTTTATCGCTTCCAAGTGCTCACCTCCACTTTCTATCTTTCTCTTTGTTTTGTTTTTGTTTGTTTCTTTCTTTCCTATTACATTTTTCTGGGTAGCATGGCTTTTTTCCTCCCTTTCTTTCTTTAAATAAAAGCGGAATAGACCATCATTTAGCTGAGGTGACGAGACTCACAAGAAATAAAAAATTGCCCAATAAGCAACATCAGATAATCAGGATTTACATTTATGCATTTCATCTTGGACGGTCTCATTATTAACCAGAGGGTGTTACAATATGATAACGATAGTACAATTAAAGAACACGAGTATTAATATATAGATATTTTTATTATTAGGTCTGCCGAGAACTCCTCATCATAATTTATATATATATATATATATATATATATATATATATATATATATATATATATATATATATATATATATATATATATATATATATATATATATATATATATATATATATATATATCAATCCGTCCGTACGAGCAGGATGCAACAGAAGTTCAATTTCTTAAGTTGAGTTTAACAGGTTTGAATTCAGGTTTTCCTTCTCCTAGACTGGTTACCTAACCAAGATTAAAGAGGCCAGTAGGTCCTACTATATATATACACACACACACACACACACACACACACACACACACACACATATATATATATATATGTAGTATATTAAGAAAGAATGAAAAAACACAGGTTTAAATGAGTTAAATGGTGAGTTTATTGGCCAACCGTGCAGTGTTTCGATCTATTAATTAGATCATCTTCAGGGCATTTGTTGGTATATGGAAGGTAATAAGAAATTTTTTATCACAGAATATCGAGAAAAGTGAGTGGTAGTCCTTGTTATTCAGTCTGTTTAAAATTTGAGGTTTGAAAGGAGACGGTTTGAAATATGACGTCAAATATTCTCTTTTACGGTGTGAGTATGGGACTGTGTAAGTGTGTGTATCGAAAAGAAAGCATTGTGCATTTTTTAGGTTTGTGGTTGCGCGTGTGTGTATAAATCTTTTGCAATAAACGACAGCGAAACAAACCTCAAGGTTGTGTGTGTAAACCTGTGTTTTTTCATTCTTTCTTAATATACTACATACCGTCGGATTCACTTCCTTTTCTTCACACACACACACACACACACACACACACACACCACACACACGCATATATATATATATATATATATATATATATATATATATATAGCTGGAGAGAGAGTAGTTGGATAACTTTCCCAAGGGTATTGCTGCTATATAAACTGCAAACAGCCTCGTCCAGGATTTGAACTCGGGTCGACTCTTGCCATTTGACCACGCGACTCCTTCATCAATTATCGTCACTATTCACATTCCAGTGGCTGTCAATGATGGACGTCGGAAGGAAAAATGTGTTCCCATTGGGAAGATAGCCAATAAAAAAGAAAAAAAAATGGCCATATTTATTGTTTCGGTTGACCAACGACTAGTGGTTTGGTAAGGGTCATTTGGCTGGGGGGTGATTAGGCTGAGGGTGCCATTGGCCATTTGTCGCCCCCCTCCAACGCTTGTGTTTTTTAATTCGTTGCTTAATTAGACGAACCTGTTTTTGGAGGAAATTGGTGTGGGAGTGGGGGGTGATGTTGAGGAGTAGCGCCGAGAAAATGGACGGTGGCAGGATGCGAGGAGGGTGTGCTTGTGAGTGGGGTGGGGGCTTGAGGTCAGCCACAAAGAGAGAGAGAGAGAGAGAGAGAGAGAGAGAGAGAGAGAGAGAGAGAGAGAGAGAGAGAGAGTGGTGATTTAAAAAAATTGATCATTATTTTCTAACCACACATAAACCTGATCACGTCTTGTCGGCCAGTGATGAAGTGTATCGATAACCGGTAGCCATTTTGGTGAAATGTGAAAAGTGGAAGGAGGAAGGGCAGGGAATAAGGGATGGAAAATAGGATGGAGGGGAAAAGATGGGAAGTAGAGAGGAGAGCGGGGAGGGAAGTAAGAGGAATAGATGTGATAATGAGAGGAGTGGTAATTAAAATTTATCAGGAAAAAGCATCATGAAAGAAAGAGTAGAAGAGAGAGGAGGAGGTGATGAGGAAGAGGTAGAATGAGAGGGGAAGAGAGAAAGGGAAGGGATGAGGAAGAATAGGGGTAAGAGTAGGAGGCAGAAACGGGATTGAAAAGAAGTAAAAGAGGATGGAAGGAGGAAGGTGAGAATGAGGAGGAAAGGAGATAGAAGAAGGAGAAGAAGAGTGAAAGAAGAAGAAGAAGAAGAAAGAAGATGAAGAAAGTGAAAGAAGATGAAGAAGAAAAGTGAAAGAAGAAAGAAGAAGATGAAGAAGAAAAGTGAAAGAAAGAAGAAGAAGAAGAAGAAGAAGAAGAAGAAGAAGAAGAAGAAGAAGAAGAAGAAGAAAGTTTCGGATGAAAAAAGAAAAAAGAAAGAGAAAAAGATCAATGTGAGAAGAAGATTAACACAAGGGAAGAATAAATGACAGGATTGAATTGAAGAAGAAAAAAGCAGACGAATTGAAGGAAAGATCAAGAAAGAGAATGAATGAAGGGTAACCGAAAGAAAGAAAAAGAAAGAAAGAAAAAGAAAGAAACAGAATGAAAAAAAAAAGAAAGAAAAAAAGAAAAAAGAAAGAAAGAAAAAAAAGAAGAAAGAAAAAGAAAAGAAAAGAAGGAAAGAAAGAAAAAGAAAAGTGTACATTGGACAAAACAAAAAAGAAAGAAAGAAAAAGAAAAGAAAAAAGAAAGGAAGAAAGAAAAAAGAAAAGAAAAAGTATATTGGACAAAAGAAAGAAAGAAAGAAAGAAAGAAAAATCGATATGCAAAATAAAGAGGGAAAGAGAGAAAAGTAGGCGTGAGAAGAAAGAAAAAAGAAAGAAAGTAAGTAAGAAAGGCAAAATAGAACCAGAGGAAGAAACCAAAAGTTAGAAAACAAGCGGGAACAATTTTTTTTAATAAAGCAAAAAAACTATGAAGCATTATCCTGAATTTAAAAAAAGATATTAAAAACAAACAAACAAACAAACAAACAAAAGAAATGAATGCGGACTTCCATTTAAACTCGTTTTCGTGGCTGGATTGCATCTTAAACACTTTTCATACAACTTTTATCTTCTATTACTGTTGTGGGGTTTTAAGGGTCAAAAATAAGACAAACGATTGGTGAAAACTGATACAAATGTATTGAACAAAAATGAGTAGAAATTACAGAAAAGAAAAAAGAAAGTGGAGTTGCGTCTGACCATACAGTTGTGTTGCTTGTCTCAAGCCACAATTGTCCCTGCTACTTATAGTAGTCGTCAGCGCATTCCATTTATGTACATAGGTTATATCACCTATAACAATTACATTTTTACTTCTAAACTTTATTGTTTTTTTCTCATTGATATTGAGACATTTAGTTTTAAAAATAAAATTTATTTTATTTTTAATCCAAAATACACATTTTTATACAAAATTTTAAAAGACATTCCAGCCCAGAACGTGAGCGTTGTTTGAACCTCTCGTGCCAAACGGTTAACTATTCCTCCTTTCTTTCATCAATATAGTTGCTCTTGAAGAAGACCGTTTTCATAAAGGGTCGAAACAGATATCTGTCAGAGTACTATTAACATTTGTTTTTCTATCTCTTTTCAATCATACTGTCGGGTTTATTTCCATTTATTATACACTTATAAATGAACTAGCAGCGGCTACCCGACGTCGCCTGGGTAGAGGGGATTTTTTAAAAAGTTAGTCCCGCAGATCCATTATTACTGAATCGCGAGTTGAATCCTCGTAGAATGCCCCATTTAAATCCCCATTTAAAGAAATAGACCTTGCATTGATCCAGCTACTCTGAAAAGAAATGTTAATGTCTACTATCTAAAATATTAAATGAAAAAAAAGAAGAAATTCCATGCCGTTATCATTTAAATTTTATTTTAAAAATTATCTTCACGAATGTAAATCAAATCTCTATTATTTTTGCTCAAAAGCCAAGCCCTGGTGATATTTAATGTGTATATATATTTACTTTGACGTTAATTGTTTTATTTTCGAAGTTTCCTCCGGACATACAGATTCACACAACTGTCCTTTATAATATATATATATATATATATATATATATATATATATATATATATAGAGAGAGAGAGAGAGAGAGAGAGAGAGAAATAAATAAATAAGAAGTAAACAACATTATAAACAATATAAGAAAAAGATAGGAAGAAAAAAGAAAGATAGATGAAGAAAGAATAGTTCTGAAGAAGAAAATAAAGAAGATAAGAAAAGGAGACAAAAATTGATGATGAGACGCTGACCTTTAACCAGACATGGACCTTTGTTGTCATCAGGGGATGTGGGAGTGGGGTTTGTGATCAATAAGAATCTAATCACATCGGCTGATTGGAAAATTTATCGATAAGTCAAATCAATTTGAATTGCTTCATTTGTTTATGTTCCTTTTAGTTGTGACCAGTTACAATTTTTTTGTTTGAAGAGGGTTGGCTGGTTGGTTGGTTTGATTTTACGGTATGTCAACCCTTGTTGGGTTATCTTATGCCAAAGACCGCTAGGTTGAATTTTACGGCATGTCAACCCTTGTTGGGTTATCTTATGCCATTTTACGGCATGTCAACCCTTGACTGCTAGGTTGGTTATTTGGATTTTACGGCATGTCAACCCTTGTTGGGTTATCTTATGCAAAGACTGCTAGGTTGGTTTTATGGCATGGAGAGAGAGAGAGAGAGAGAGAGAGAGAGAGAGAGAGAGAGAGAGAGAGAGTTAAATCAATATTATTATACTTTTAAAACTATTTAGCAATAACTCTTAAGTAAACATATCAAACGTCGAAATGTACATTCAGGGATTGACATTTTCTCGATTTGTTTAGCCTTACATTTGAACATATATGCCCGCCTAAATTCATTAATCATTAACTAATTAATTTTCAAAATTAGGTATGACTTCAATTAAGCACATGTCCTCTAAAAATTGTCGGCTAAAAAAGCCATATCAATTAAACACATTGTTTGTTTACTTACTCTCATATCAAACGTTGTAATGGTTAAATTATCATACTGTGATATATCCACAGGCCCTGATAGCAATGTGTACAGTTGTGTCATAAGTCTATCAGAGGACTCGCTATCAACTGCACATATATTGTAATGTTACTGGAGGTGAAGGTTATGATGGAAAATGGCCACATTCCAAAAGATCTTTTTTTGGTAAAAAGGCTCCCGATCGGTATGTAGAGCACACCTACGCTTGAAAGATGTCTGCGGGCGAGGCATGGGGATATGCCACATTAACACCCGGGACACGTGGGAGGTAGGTGCAGTAAATCGAGCTGCCTGGTACCTTAATTTTAAGCAAGACTTTTAGAAAGAACTTGTCAAGAAATTGACCGTGTGTAACATCCTACTCGTTCGGAGGCGTTGGTAAATATATATACCATGTGGTGTAATGGTTAGCAAGCTAGATTTCGCAGACCATTGTTAGTGAATTCGATTCTCACTGGGTGCCACTTACTTCTGGGCTTGAGTCACATCTAAGCCAAGCTTAGTAAATAACTATACCATTTGTCAGTATGGTCAACTTTCAGACACAATTCGTGGTGGATCACCTTACCCACCCAGTCGTGCCTGCTTTTGTATTTATTTTGTGCCAGTTTGCTGCTTTCACTTATTATGTGATTAACTGTTTTATCTCTATCACTACATAGCCTACACTTTCTATTCTTTTCTGTATTATCAATATTTGGTTCAACATAATTAGTCCTTATAGCATCTTTTCTTTTTAAGTTTCCCTTCGGGGTCATGTCCAAATAATCTTTTTGCAATTTCATTAATTTGGTATTCGAAGTATCCATATAGTTATTTTTCTTCCCATTTTTACAATTCATTGTTTTCACCTGAGTCTCATTAGGGGATTATCACAGGAAGAAGAACTACAATAGAGAACGCAGGAATGTCATAATGAGGGGGAGGCAGTCTTCTAAAAGGCACGAAGAGGAGTGAGGTGGAGAGGAGGGTTGCCTCGACAGCAAAGAGAGCCAGAAAGAGGGATAAAAAAACCCAGCAGCAACAGAAAGCATCACAGTTTGTGTGAAGCCAGTGCACCAAAGACTGTCATTCAAGAATAGGCCTGCGCAGCCACTTACGTAGATGCAGATGATATTTTTTATATATTTATTTTTTTGGACACTACGCCATCGTTCTTAGTGGACGGAAATGTGCCAATAACTGGTGGTGCTTATCTATTAATAATGGAGATTCGCTTCCGGTTTTGTCTGTAACAAAAATCACGTCACTGCTTACGTCACATTACCCAAAATCGTCAAAACAGAATAATACACTCAAAATTTGAACATGCAGCATTAGACAGTCCTCATTGTTTTTTAAAACAAGTTTTTATAAATACATGACTGGTATTATATATCTATATATAGTTTGTTTTATTTTAATATATATTTAAAGTTTACATTTCAAATTGTTTTATTTTTTAATCCTTTAATGAATTTGATGATTTTACTTACTTAGGGTACAAACTCACTGACATTGAATTTTTTACTCCCACCCCTCAGGCAATATGTTTCAAAAATCTATTTTTACATCGCCCGGAGGACGTTTTTTTTATTTTGTACTAGTTTAAATGATAACTTGAATCGTAACCTACAATGAAAAAAGGTTTATTTTGAAAAGAGGTACAAGAATTGGTGAACAGTAGTATAATACAAGCTAGTCTCACTAGGAAAGATGGGGGTATTTACCTCAATCTCCCACCGGGTAAGGATGTGACACAAGATCTTTTTAAAGTGGGAAACCACGTACAAACCGAAACTCATACGATGGTTAGTAAAAAAAATATCCGTGGATCACCTCGTTATTCTCCTTTTGGGGCGCCTCAGGCACCGGGCAATAAACTCAGCCCTGCCCCTTTAAATCGAGGGTGCGGGTGTTGCCTGGGGGTACGATCCCCTTGGATTACGTGATTTATTTGCCCAGCCGCTAGGGGCAGCTGGGCAAAATGGATAAAAAGCTATCTTGCTAACAACACGTTTTTTTTTTTGGGGGGGGATAGGGTCCTCTACCCAGGTGATGCTGGATAGCCGCTTCTAGTAATCTATTAAGTTGTATTACTTTACAATGTTACTGAAAATTATTATTTAATAACTCGAATAGTAACTTATAATGAAAAGAGGTACGAGAATGGTGAATAGTAGTATAATACAGATTTTTTAGTATTATCTGCGTATTCGGACTATTGTCCCCATCTTTATTGTTATTTGGCAACATTTCGGCCAATATGCTCTCCGGCCTTCTTCAGTTATTTCTTGTCGGACTCGGGAACCTTCTCGGACTCGGGAACCTTCTTTTCGAACTCGGGAACTTTCTTGTCGTAATCGGGAGCCATCAAGGAACTTTGAAACTAACCCTTTATTCAGTCCTCAGGGGTATCCTGTTCTCATTCCGCTAACCATAGCTGGGGTAGTTGTGTTAATTATTTTTCTATGTTACTACCGCCGCTTAGGATTGAACCCAGAATCCAGAGATAACAGTCACTTAGAACTGTCTTAACCTAACTACCTCATCTACTAGGCAATGTGTCCAATTGGACAATTTAGTGTGAATCTTGGGAACTTATCAACCTAATTTCTTGTTTTTGGCTAGAATATCTACCTATTCATTTTATGTATGATTTTTTACCTAGACTCATATTGTTTTTTTTTTGTCCCGAGTCCGACAAGAAATACCTGAAGAAGGCCGGAGGGCATTTCGGCCGAAACGTTGTACAAATAACAATAAAGATGGGGACAATGGTCCGAATAACGCAGATAATACTAATCATCAAGCCTCATCTCAAACATTCAGAGAAATGGTACAAAATTTTTGATCTGGCGAAGCAACATCTATTTAGAATGATATCCCAGTTGAATGAAGAGGAGTGTGGAAGAATATCCCACTGGCTGTGGGGAGGGTATGTGGATAATCGTTTAGTTAAATGAACATCCGGTTGTCTTTATTGTTTTTCTGTGTTGATGTCGAAACAAGACAATTAGAGCTGTCTCCACTTCTAGAGCCAAATAGCAAAATATTTAAATACATTTCCAATTTATGACTATGAAGCATCGGACAATGTTCGCTTCTCTTGCATAGACTGTTTGTTGCGTGATCGAAACAAAGACGCTATTCTTCCTTTTGAGACCAATCGCAGATCTCAAACAATTCAGAAGAAGAAGTGAAAACGGAAAGACATCTATTTGTTTAAAGTCTCCATTGTCTTTCTGATTTCAATATATGTATCTTACCATAATAGAGATTCGTTGTCTGTCAGTAACCGAAACTATGACACTGCTTACGTTACAATACTCTCAAGAATTGTGTAAGTGGGCTTACCGAAAGGTCAAGCTGAATGTCACCGTTGTCACTCATCGGTCAGAGTAACTTTCCCCTGAAATCCGGTTCTTCTGACTCTAACGAACTTTATTCAAATTATCACACCATCATCCGCTCCAGTCACTGACTTCTGCTAAGGTTTTCTTCTCTGCTACTTAGTCTAAAGGTGATCTGTCTTCTTCGGCTTCCAGCAACTAACTGACCCCTCTAGCCTCCAACAACTAACTGCTAAGTCCTTTCAAATTTCCCTGCACCCTTCAATTCTCGCTATCAACTCTCGTCCCCTCCGAGATTTCATCCACCCCAGCGTGATTTCAGTTTTCTTTGTTCTAAGAATTCGGTTAACTTTTATAACTGATGTGACCTCCAGCTAACATTCAAAATGGTCAAAAACTAGACTCCTGGTCTCTATCTAACTTTAATGGCTCCTTTGACTTATCATTGACACCTACACACAATACACCCACCTACACACACACACACACACACACACACACACACACACACACACACACACATTTATACATATATGTGGTTTGACTTACTACTTATTCATATATATATTTACCAACCCCTCCGCACGAGTAGGATGTGACACAAGGTCAATTTCTTAAGCGGAGTTCAACACGTTTGAATTTTTCCTTCTCCTATACTATTGTCCTCATCTTCATTGTTATCTGCACAACGTTTCGGCCGGATGCACCCCCAGCCTTCTTCATTGGAAACATGGCTTAGTGGATAAAGGTGTTAGGTTAAGACAGTTCTAAGTGACAGTTATCTCTAGACTGCAGGTTCAATCCTGGCTAAGAGCAGCAGTAACATAGAATAATAATTAACACAACTTAACGCCTCTACCCCAGCTATGGTTAGCGGAATGAGAACAGGATACCCCCGTGGATTGAATAAAGGGTTAGGTTCACAGTTCCGTGATGGCTCCCGATTACAACAAGAAGGTTCCCGAGTCCGAAAAGAAGGTTCCCGAGTCAGAGAAGGTTCCCGACTCCAAGAATAAATACCTGAAGAAGGCCGGGGGGCACATCGGCCGAAACGTTGTACAGATAACAATGAAGATGAGGACAACAGTCCGAATAATGCAGATAATACTTTTCTTTGTTGTCATTGATAATATTTATTTTTCTTTGAAATTCTAAGCAAAAGTGGGAAAATGTGAAATGGCTCCATAGTTCAGTTGGTTAGAGAGCCAGTCTATTAAACTAGAGGTCGAGGGTTCGAATCTCTCTGGAGCCTTTCCTTTCTTATCATTAGGTACCACCAAAATACGTCACATGATCAGTTTAGGCCATATTGAAGGTAGAAACGTACATATTTTTTTAACTTAAAAAAAAATCTAGCAAAAAAGAAATAACGAACATAAAGAGTTGTTACAAAGAAAAACAGTTAATTCAAATATCAAATTATCCGACTGGGGAAAAATTACTCACCGTTATCTTGAAAAATAATTAAAACAGTCCGTTTTTTTACAACACGATCAATTTCTTTATTGATATTTTTAGCTGAATTCTCTCGGATTGAAACTTATAAAAAATATTCTGATATAATTCTTCAGACTCTTATCTTTATAGAAAAAAAGTAAAAATCTTTCCTTTTTTTATTTTTTTATTTTTGCATATTTCATAAAATAAAATAGGGGGTATCCTCGTAAAAGAAAATATTCCCCTAATATATTTTAGGAAAAACTATTTCAGACATATTTAAAAGCAAAAGGTAAATAATTATGGAAATTTTCGTGAAAATTGGACCAATAATTGATTTTTCATAGAATTTTTTACAAAAGCCTCTAGTCATATCTTGTTTTTGACTACGTTAAATTTCAATTGATTTAACGTTGCAAAAATGTAAACATTGTTTTTCGTTCATAATTTTCATTATTTCCGTGAGTTGAAATTTCTTTTTAAAAGATCATCAGGAGTTTTTTGATTTTTAATTTTTAATTCTTTCGAATGGACAAAAATTTTCAAGATAATATTTACCTTTATGCAAGTTTCATTGTGTTAAATATAGGAGGGGGTAAATTTCATATGGAAAATTGGTGGTACCTACTTATCATTGATAATATCTATTTTTTTCTTTAATTTTTTTCAGAGCCTGGTAAATTAGAATTTAGCAAACCGAGTTACGTGGTCAAGGAAAGTTTACCAAATGCTCGACTAACAATAAACCGGATAAACGGAGCTGACGGTGAAATTTCGGTCACCTGGGTGACCAACGCAATGACCGCCAGGGACGGAATCGACTATACTGGAGGTTCCGGTACACTGACCTTTGCCCATGGTGAAACTAGCAAAGATATGGACATCCAGTTGTTAGGGAAGGTAAGTTTTCATTTTTTTCCTTTTTATTTAACCGACTAGAAGCGGCTACCCAGCATTGCCTGGGTAGATGGGGAGCCCTTGGTGTATTGATCTGTTTACTTAACTTTATCATTTCATTTGGGTTGTCGTTTGGACTGAGGTGAATCAATCATTTATGCTTCTTTTCCTTCCGTGGATCAAGTAACCAATAAGCACCCCAGCTGGTAGCTGTTTTGAAAAGAACACCTTTTGCTTTTCACCGTAAACTTCCGGTTGTTTGTTTACAAACAATAAACGATTTTTTTTTTTGCATTAGAATTTCACTGTAAGATTTTTGTAAAGTTTGTTCGTCTATGTTTACAACCCAAAGGTGTAACTCGTTGGTTAGGGATGTCAAGATGGTGAATATGCTGCAGCACATAGAAGAGGTGCGTGGTGTAATGGTTAGAGTAGTAGGAAATGGACTCGTCGATCCGAGTTCAATTCCTGGACGAGGCTGTTTACATTTCACATAGCGCTAATACCCTTGGGAAAGGTATGAATTCAACAATTCTCCCTCCAGCTATGGGTAAATAGTAGGACAGGCTGGGTACTATAACCTTGGTTAGGTAACCAGTCTAGGAGAAGGAAAACTCTGAATTCAAACCTTTTAAACTCCGCTTAAGAAATTGACCTTGTGTCACATCCTACTCGTGCGGAGGGGTTGGTAAATATATATATGCTGCAGTACAATCATGATTATATATATTATATATATATATATATATATATATATATATAAGTCACCAATAAAAAGTTCGTCTTACCAATGGTTTCAGATGTTTATCCGTCATCAGAGACGTTGACTTTTCTAATAAATAAATAAATACAGCTCTTAAAGAAATAATTGAGCACTTTATAATCATTTCTCCAATATTAATAACAAAAAATTAATTATATATATATATATATATATATATATTGTATTGGCACAGAACATTTTTTTTTTACTCTTGAAGTGACCCTGATATTCTGTGACATATAAAATGCCCTTTTTTTTTCAAAATTAGTAAATGATACATACCTGTAAGAATAAAATTTGTGTTTCATAATGTAATTTGTTTCTAATTTACTTTTCTATCTCTTTTTTCTGAAGAGTGGCAACAGTGATTTGAATTTCCAAGTGGAGTTAACTGATCCAACTGGAGGCTCTGAAATCGGACGAACTAACAAGACAATTATCACTTTAGTTAGTGATGAAGGTAATAAGTTCATTTCTACTTAAAAAAAGAGTATTGTAGCGTTTGTCTGCCCCTGTTTTGTCTGGAAGAATTATCTTCCCTTTTTCCCAAGGTTTTGACCGCTAGGCGTCCCTGAGTATTTAATCAGGGAAGCACTAAGTTTGAATCCTCTCTTTTCTCTGGGACAGCAACCACCACTCATGGGTTAGACGTTTTCGTCTACACCTTTCATGTGTGTGTGTTCTCCCCCAACACAGCCTAAGTAAGTGACTTTACTTCAGGACTCTCCCTCACTTATGTAAGACGAAGTCCTATCTTCTTTACAATACGTTTATGTATCTTCTGTAAACTTCTATATTGTACGTTATCTCATAGATGTGTTCTCTATTATATCTTCTTTGTATGCCTTCTACTCGTATATGTATTCCTGTTATATGTATTTTCTCCACGTGCTCATGTAATAAAGTCCATGTTTGTTACACTTCACAACTCCTTTGTCGGAATATATCTGGTACTTTTACGTACCCACGTGAAGGTCATTACTTCTTCCAACCAAATATAAT
Source organism: Doryteuthis pealeii (assembly GCA_023376005.1). Taxonomy (NCBI): domain Eukaryota; kingdom Metazoa; phylum Mollusca; class Cephalopoda; order Myopsida; family Loliginidae; genus Doryteuthis; species Doryteuthis pealeii. Next base: position 62,113,960 of record CM042163.1, read on the forward strand.
TACTTTAAATCTTACAGTATTAAAAATGTGTTTAAGAAAATTGAGTTTGAAAGAAAAAAAATTGAATGCCCAACAAGAATGAATAAAACAAAATTGTTTTCGGTATAAAATAACACTATAAGGGTTGACATGCCGTAAAATGCAACCAACCAGCTTCTAGGCATAAAATAACCCCAGATGATTTGACATACCATTTAAATATAACAATCAATCAATCTAAATCTCGCTATCTAAATTCGACCCACCCTGTCGGCTGGAGCGTTAGAATGCACCGACTGCACCTCTGCAGAGGGGTAAGACTCCCCCAAATGGGACCATCTGTTGGACGTGGGTGACAACCCGTGATGCTTAAGGACGGGGTCTTGGTGAATGAGCAGTCAATGACATGCAACACTCCACTTTGGTCCTTACTTAGGCTAGACGGGTGGTCGGATAGGCCCCCTTCGATTAATCGGCTGATCATGTCAAGTTCTATCACCTATATGATTGCCCCAACCCTATTGCCCTTATGGTAAGCCCCAACCCTTTTTATCATATGGATGCTAGAAGGCGATGGCTGAGGATCTACATGTCCTGAGAATAACGTTAAACTCTATCTGATGGTGAGGTTCCAGTTTTGGAGGTTTGGGGAATGTGGAGTACCCCTTCATCACCATTGCTCCCTGGTCCACTCTGACCAGGAGTGGTAGTACCTGTTAGGATCCTATCTATGGGTTAAATAGAAAAATGTATTTAAAAAAATGTGTATCCATTTAGAATGAATTTTTCAAAACTTTATCGACATTAAATGACCCACTGAGGTTGATATGCCATAAAACAAAACAAACCAAACTGGTTTAACTCGGCCGGCCGCCGTATTCGTCCGTCAATCTAATGGGCTTCATCTGAGGTTGCTTTTCCGAGTTGGTTTCTTCGGATTTCTTGTTCTTAATTAACTTAACACACAATTGTTGTTTTCTTCTTAAGTTTTATTTCCACAACCCAGCCCATGTTTCTGCTGCGGGGAGAACAACCCTCAGAGTGAGCGACCTATATGCCCGGTCACTCTGAATTATCTGGTCGCAACTAATCTAAAACTATCTCACGCCTGATCGCGTGCTTTCAAGGGGCCAAGTAAAAAGGTTATTACCCGTCAATAATTGTCGAGTAACTTTCCACTAGGCCCCGTCATCCTGAATTTAACGAACTTAATTCAAATATCTTACTACAGGTACGTACAAAATTCATAAGCTGCTTATAAATGATGTAACAGTATATAACAATACAACTTGACAAAGTTCACCATATCGTCCGGTAGGCTCAGTGTAACAATATATGCTTTATCTAGTAATAATTCTCCTCGTGTAAATATTCTAACCTTGTCTTATTTATTCTTTCTTGTTGACAGAATTTAATAGCATGGTCAGTCGGATTGCCAACTTGACTAAGCAGAATTTAGATTCGTTAAAACTGGAAAGCGCCACCTGGGGAGAGCAATTCAAACAAGCAATGAACGTTAATGGCGGCGATATCGAGAACGCCACCAATTTGGATTACGTCATGCATTTTCTGACTTTCTTCTGGAAGGTAAGTTTTATGACGTCACCGCCTTTGTTGCCATTGGAGGAGGCCATCTTTTTTTTTTTTGGTCTCATAGCAATGAAGTATTCTTCACTGCTTCACGTTTTTTTCTTCTTTATCAATCCAATTAATATCAAACGTGAAAAGAAATAAAGATGAAATTCTTATTTATTTTTATTTTTTGATCTTCGGTTTAGTATTGTTTTTATCGGAGTTTTTTTTTCTACTTTATTGCACTCCGCTATTTGAGCGCCATTTTAATCATTTATTGGACCATATGATCTTTAGGCACCCCTTTTTTCTCGATCAGAAGGACCTGTTTTTCATTTACACCGTCAATATACGGTTGTTTGTTAGGGGTTAGGGATTAGGGTTAGGGTTTATGGTTAGTGTTAGGGGTTAGTTTTATAAAAAAAAAAAATCGTCTGTTAACAAACAACCGGATATTGACGGTGTAAATGAAAAACATGTCATTCTGAATCGAGATCGAAAAAGGGGTGCCTAAAGGTCATATATCCCATTTATTTCTCTTATTATGATGGAGATTATGTTACTGTCTGTCTGTAACCGAAACTACGTCACGATTTCCTTAGTTATTTAAGTCATATCTAAAAATTTCCTGATTAGATTAGTAGGATTTTCAAATTGCTTATCAACTTGCCTAGCTTTGACGAATAGCTTTGACGAAAAGCCATTTGAATATATTCTCTTTTATATGATACTTATTTATATATATATATATATATATATATATATATATATATATATATTAATATTTATATATTTTAGTTTCATATTTCAAAACATTTGACAGATCTAATGAAAGTTCTTTATGATTTCAATGGAAGAAAAAAATTGTTAAAAATCATATATAGTTAACTATTAAAATAAAAGTCAAAAGTTTCTGTTGAATTGTAAAAATATCTTCTTGACTTTACTATTTTTTTTCTCATTCATAGGACCTGAGGGTGAACCTTCATCTACAAATGTTCTATTTTACGGCGTTAGTATAGATGGTGTATGTGTGTGTATCGAAAGGCAAACATTGTGCATTTTTTAGGTGTGTGGTTGTGTGTGTGTGTATAATTTTTTTTTGTTGTTGTTAAGGACGACAGCGGAAATGAACCTTAAGGTTGTGTGTGTGTGTGAGTGTGTGTGTGTTGTGTATTGGTAAGAGGTAGGGGAAAAAGATGTTATGGGCGTCAGGAGAATTTTTATCTTTTATATTAAGAGAAGAAAGAATACTTGACGTCATATTTCAAAACCGTTCTTCTTTCAAACTTCAAGAATTTTTAAACTGAATAACACATAACTACCACTCGCTTTTCTCGTTATTCTGTGATAAATAATTTATTATCACCTTCTATATACCAACAAATACCCTGAAGATGATCTAATTAATAGATCGAAACACTGCAGCGTCTGCCAATAAACTCGCCACTTAACCCATTTAAACCTGTGTTTTTTCATTTTTCCTAATATATATATATATATATATATATATATATATATATATATATATATATATATATATATATATATCATATAAGTTATAGGCAATGATTATGAAATAGTCATTATCTAATCTTAATTAGCATCTTATTTATTAACGATGTCTCTATTAAAGTCTAACTGGGTTAGATTTGTCGCAAAACTGCCCATATTATTAATGCATTTAAAATCCTGAAACATGAGTGATATATCTCTAAGAAATAAAGATTTACATAGTATAAAGTGGGAATAATTTGCATAAGGATTTTAACAAACTGGGTTTAGTAAGTAATCATTTGCTATTTCTGATTTCTTATACTATCATGTTATTTTCAAACTTATTAAAAGCAATCCTAAATATAATTTTATATAGAAATCAATTAAAATAACATTAAAATATGCGTAATGTTTTTATATTCGTTCTTATTTAGTTTCGTTAGTCTTTCTAATTTGATATTATATTTTATTGCATCAAAAATTAAACACTTGCACCAAGGAGGCACATAGTTAGGTTAGCTTAAAGACCGCCTTCAGAGGTGTTTAGATCGATGTTAGATCTTACTTACATACATATATAATTATCTATTTTTCTTCGGTTTAGGATTACTTTTTATCGGACTTTTTTCTGCTGTATTACACTCCACTATTTGAGCGCCATTTTATTTATTTTTTTATTAATTTATTTCATTTATTTTTCATTCTTTCTCCATTAGATTGTCTCTTCTTTCTTTCTTTCTTTCTTTCTTTCTTTCATTCATTCATTCATTCATTTATTCGTTCTTTCACCATTAGATTGTCTCTTTCTTTCTTTCTCTCATTCGTTCATTCTTTCTTTCTGTCTTTAATTCATTCTTCTTTTATTTCTTTATTTCATTCATTTATTCTTTCTTTCGTTCTTTCACCATTAGATTGTCTTTTTCTTTCTTTCTTTCTTTCTTTCTTTCTTTCTTTCTTTCTTTCTCCATTAGATTGTCTTTTTTCTTTCTTTCTTTCTTTCATTCTTTCTTTCATTCGTTCTTTCTTTCTTTCATTTATTCTTTCTTTCTTTCTTTAATTCATTAATTTATTCTTTCTTTATTTCTTCCTTTCTTTAATTCATTCGTTTTTTCTTTCTTTCTTTTATTATTTCTTTCTTTCTCCATTAGATTGTCTTTTTCTTTCTTTCTTTCTTTCTTTCTTTCTTTCTTTCTTTCTTTCTTTCATTTATTATTTCTATCTTTCTTTCCTCATCAGATTGTCACTTTTTTCTTTCTTTTTTTCTTTAATTCATTCGTTCTTTCTTTCTTTAATTCATTCGTTCTTTCTTTCTTTCTTTCTTTCTTTCATTCATTTATTATTTATTTCTTTCTCTATTAAATTGTTCTTTTCTTTTTATAATTCTAGTCAATTAACCTAATCAATGATTTCTTCTTATCTCCTCCTCCTCCTTCTTCTTTTTCCTTCCTCTTTCCGCAGCTCCTATTCGCCATCGTACCACCGCCATCTTTGTTGGGCGGATGGCCGACCTTCGTCTTCTCTCTTATGATGATCGGAATGATAACAGCTCTCGTCGGTGACCTGGCAACCATTTTCGGCTGCCTCATCAATATGGATAAAAGCATCACAGCCATCACCCTGGTGGCTCTTGGTACCAGCATGCCAGATACCTTCGCCAGTCGGCAAGCGGCGATGCAAGAAAAATTTGCCGACAGTGCGATCGGTAACATCAACGGTAGTAACGCGGTTAATGTCTTTCTCGGACTCGGCCTACCCTGGTTAATCGCCTCTGTCTATCACTATTACCAGGTGAGTAAATTATATCTTTGCCTCCATTATTATTTTCCTTATTAATTCTTTGCCTACTAACTTTTCCAGCTAAATCGGCTCTAGATTTGATCACAGACAAGTTCAAGATTCCATATACTGACTTGAAACCTAAGATTAATAGATTCCTTCATACAAAATGGCAACAACACTGGAATAACAACATCCACAATAAACTCTTCCTAATCAAACCCACTTTAGAGGCTGGAAACCAACTTCAAGGAAGTCTAGAAAGGAACAAGTCATTGTATCTCGATTACGCATTGATCACACAAGACTAACGCACTCCTATATATTCAAACAAGAACAACAACCACAATGTGGAACATGTCAAACACTTTTGACTGTTAAACACTTATTCATAGAAAGCAGGTTTTTTTTCTCACATCAGAAATCGTTATTTTTAATGCAAACAATATGAAAGATCTATTTCAAAATGTCAACGTGGAGGACATTCTGTCCATTTTGGGGGAAATAAAATTACACAATAGAATATAGACATGAACTTAATCAATACCATACAACAAGATCCCTAATGGTGCTAACACATTGTTAAAACCAATTACTAAAAAGTATAAATGTAAATACAAGACATATATTGCTTCCTAACCGTTAGGCATGACATGACCCAGACGGGTTGATATGCCGTTAAAATCAATAAACCAACCAACCAAACAAATTCCCCCCGCGGCCGTACCAAATTTCGCCGGTATATTTTACCTGTTTGGTGGTACTTACACTCAGGGTCATGGTGGACTGGGAGTAATGGCGATAAACGGATACTCCACATTCCCCCAGAGTTTCAAAATTGGAACTTCATTACTAGACGCAATTTGACGTCATACCCAGGAAACTTCAGCCACCGCCTTCAAGCACATATATGATAAAAATGGTTGAGGCCCTTACTTAAATTACTTAAAGACGGAATCCTGGTGTCATTATTAGGTTGGGACAATCATATATGTGCTAGGGCTGGTCTAGTCTAAGTAAGGGCCAAAGTAGGATGTTGCATGTCATGGACAGCTTGACACCAGGATTCCGTCTTTAAGCAATTTTACTCCTCTGCAGGGGTGCAGTTGGCGTATTCCACAGCCCTAGCCGCTAAATTTGCCTACCAAATTTCCCAGACGGTCGTATCAAATTTCCCGCTATTTTTTACCTTTATGATGGAATAATTTCAAAGTTCACTATCCATTCACATCGGAACTCATTCTATTCAAATCATCATCAGCATCATTATCATCATCATCTTGATGTCACGCCAGTAGCACGAATATCCAGAACAATCTCTCGCCAACCGTCCCTACCATTTATTGTACCCGGGAGGTCCTCCGCGTAGCATGCAGTATCCATACAGAGTTAGCCTATGTAGGTCTTTGGAAGCAGTATCCAGCATGTCTCGTCCTTCTTACTCGGATATTCAAATAAAGCCCGATCATGATTGCCATCTGAAATTATCAGTTTTTGTACTTTGAAGCCATCAATTCTAACCTATAGATGGGACCCTAACAGGTGCTACCACTCAGGGTCATGGTGGACCTGGGAGTAATGTCGATAAAGGAATGCTTCAAATTCCCCATAGTTTCAGAATTGGAACTTCACTAGATACAATTTAACGTCATACCCAGGTCACATCAGCCACCGCCTTCTAGCACATATATGATAAAAGGGGTTGATGCCTTGCCATAAGGGTAATAAGGTCGGGACAATCATATAGGTGCTAGGGCTTAACGTCACCAGCCGATTGAATGGAGGGTGCCTTTCCGACAGACTGTCTAGCCTAAGTAAGGGGCAAAGTTGAGTGCTGCATGTCATGGACTGCTCAGCCACCAGGATTCCTTCCTTAAGCATCACGGGTCACCACCCACGACCAACACGGTGGCCCCGTTGCAGGATTTTATTCCTCTGTATTCTACAGCCCTAGCCGACAGGGCCGTCTTAACCTGTTACATTGGTGCAGCTGGCGTATTCTACAATCCTAGTCGACAGGGCCGTCTTAGCCCTCTACAGTGGTGCAGTCGGCGTATTCTACAGTCCTGGCCGACATGGCCGTCTTAATCCTCTATAGGGATGCAATCGGGGTATTCTACAGTCCTGGCCGACAGTGCCGTCTTAGACCTCTACAGGGATGCAGTCGGCGTATTCTACAGCTCTAGTCGACAGGGCGGTCTTAACCCTCTACAGGATGCAGTCGGCATATTCTACAGTCCTGGCTGACAGGGCCGTCTTAACCCTCTACAGTGGTGCAGTCGGTGTATTCTACAGTCATGGCCGACTGCGCCGTCTTAGCCCTCTACCGTGGTACAGTCGGTGTATTCTACAGTCCTAGCCAACAGGATATTATATTAGGATTTCCAAACACCACTTCTATTTTCAATGTTTTCAAGTGGTTACTTAGAATAACAGAATTGCTATTGTCTTCAGTATTAAATGACTCAACAAGAGTTGACATCTGAATATACTTGAGATGAGGCATTATTATTTTCCCTCCTTTTGAGTTTTTCACATCAGCTTTAGCTCACTGGAGTCTGAGTGATAACAAGTCTCCTCAGATCTCCAGGACTCTTCTGAGTATTCTAGCCGATTGCAGCAGTGTAGTAGTTTGGATGGTCTCAATTCTTCCTCTGATTTCCAGATCGACCAGTCTTTTTTCCAAGTTTATTGGGACCGTTCCAAGTGCACCAACTACAATTGGTATCACTTTCACTCATATTCCACAGCTTTTTCAGTTATCTGGCAAGATCCAGGTATTTATCCATCTTTTCATTTTCCTTCAGCTTCACCCTGTGATCTGCTGGAACCGCATAGTCCAACAGTTGACACGTTCTCTCTTTTTTTTTTGTTAATCAACACTAGGTCTGGTCTCCTGGCTGGGATAGGGTGATCCGTCTTTATTTTAAAGTCCCAGAGAATTTTATGCGTTTCCATCTCTGTCACTACACATTATTATTATTATTATTATTATTAATACTCGTGTTCCTTAATTGTATGGCCGTTATCATTTTGCAACACTCTCTGGTTAAAAAATGTCCAAGATGAAATGCAAAAATGTAAATCTTGATATTTGGTGTTGCTTATCCGCCAAATTCTTGGGCACCTCACGTGTAGTAATGGTTAGCAAGCTAGATTCGCTGAACATTGTTAATGAGTTCGATTCTCATTGGGCGCCCCATGCTTCTGGCCTTGTGCCACATCTAAGCTACGCTTAGTAAATGACTATCTGCCAAATTCTTAGTTCCTGTTTCCTATGAGTGTTGTCACCTCAGCTAAATAATGGACTATTCCGTTTTTATTATAACGAAAGAAAAAGGACATGCTACACAGAAAAAAATAATAAGAAATAAATAAAAAGAGAGTAAGGGAAAGATAGAGAGAGGGGGTGAGCACGCGGAAGCGATAGCGCTAATCTGTTTCAAACATAATGAAAAGATGAAAAGAAGGAAAGAAAAAAAAAGTCAGACAGAGTTAAACCAAGATTACTATACTTTTTACATATTGAACTATTTAGCAATAGCTCTTAAGTAAACATATCAAATGTATGATTATTGAATTATCATACTGTGGTATATCCACTGGTCCTGCTAGTATTGAACTATTTGCAATAGTTCTTAAGTAAACGTATCAAACATTGTAATAATTAAATCATCATACTGTGGTATTGGAACCTTGTGCTTCCTAGTCAGACACTCTACCGACTGAGCTAACCGACCATCACCAACTCAGCATATTACTAGCACAGGGATCTGTGCAGTAAAGTAAGGTGCTAATGATAGGTGTTGCGCTATCCTTAGTCTAGCGCTTGTGAAAAGGGGATAGACTCCCTCGCTGTCTAGCTGATACCGACTTTAGGTCGCCCCGACGACTTTACTTTACTTACTTTACTGGTATGCTAGTTACTATTATTCTCTTATTCTTATAAAATTATGTTGGCTGGTTGTTTGGGTTTTACGGCATGTCAACCCTTGTTGGGTCACATTATGCCGAAGACGTTTTTGTTTTATTCATTCTTTATGGGTACTCATTTTTTAAACTCAGTTTTTAAAAACATTTCTTTTAAGCTCATTTTTGTCTATTTAAGCCATAGATTGGATCCTAACAGGTACTACCACTCCGAGTCAGAGTGGACCAGGGAGTAATGGTGATGAAGGGGTACTCCACATTCCCACTGCGCTCCAGAATCGGAACTTCACCAACAGATAGTTTGACGTTTATACTTAAGACATGAAAACCCCCAGCCACCGCCTTCAAGCACATATATAATAAAAAGAGTTGAGGTTTGCCATAAGAGCAATAGGGTTGCAACAATCATATAGGGGCTTGACGTAACCAGCTGACCGATTGATTTCTCCGACCACTTGTCCAGACTAAGTAAGGACAAACGTGGGAGGTTATATGTCATGGATTGCTCAGTCACCAGGTTTCCATCCTTAAGCATCACGGGTTGGCACCACTTGGAGGGGTCTGACCCCTCTGATGAGGTGCAGTCGGTGTATTTTTCTGTCAAAATTAATAAAAATCATTGAAAAAAAAGACATAACAATAAATTTGACCATCCCTCACAACCTACCACTTGGCATAAAATAACCCTAAATGGGGTGTCATGCTGCTAAAATCAGTTCATCATTTTTGTGTCTTTCTCCATTGTTTTGGGCTTACGGTCAAATCACGTTGAAAGCACTGATACCTGCTATATAATCGAAGTTAAGCAACATGAGCCTGTTCAGAACTTAAATGGGTGGCCATTTAAGCAACAGCAGGTACTGTAAAAAAAACAACATATATCAGACTGACTTTATTTGGCATTAAAATGGCACGAAAAGAAAACAAACCAACCAACCAACCGAAGTTAAGCAACAATGAGCCCGTTCACTACTTAGATGGGTACCATTTAAGCAACAGCAGGTACTGTAAGAAACCAAATATTAGACTGACTTTATTCGGTATTAAATGACCCGAAAAGGGTTGATATGTCCTAAAACAAAGAACCAAATCCATTATCTATACATATATAAAGGATAGTTGTGTGTATATGTATGTCCGGAGGAAACTTCGAAAATAATACAATTAATGACACAGTAAATATATATAAACATTAAATATCACCAGTTCTTGGTTTTTGAGCAAAAATAATGAAGGTTTGTATTTATATTAGTGAAGATACTTAGAAAAATAAAATTTAAATGATAATAGTATAGATTTCCTTTTTTTTTTCTTTTTTGCATTTAATATTTTAAATAGTAGACAATTTTTATTTCCAGAGTGAATGGATTAAATGCGACCCTATTGCTCTTATGGCAAGCCTCAACTCTTTTTATCATATATGTGCTTGAAGGCGGTGGCTGAGGGTCTTCATGTCTTAGGTATGAACGTCAAACTATCTGTTGGTGAAGTTCCGATTCTGGTAAGACTCCCCCAATGGGGCCACCTGTTGGCCGTGGGTTGTGACCCGTGATGCTTAAGGATAAAGCCCAGGTGGATGAGCAGTTCATGACATGCAATACTCCACTTTGGCCCTATCTTGGGCTAGACGGGCGGTCGGAGAGGCCCCTCCGATCAATCGGCTGGTCACATCAAGCCCTAGCATCTATATGATTTTCCCAACCCTATTGCCCTTTTGGCAAGCCTCAACCGCTTTTTATCATATATGTCTTTTGTTTTTACATAGGGATTTTAATGTGGCATACTACAAGGATCCAGCTTGTGATTTAATAATGATGGATTTGTGAGACTAATCTTTTTTGTTTTACCTCCCCCACTACCCAGGAAACGCCGGGTAGCCCCTTCTAGTTTTGTTTAAAAATCCGTTTCTCATTCACGATTTTTACAATTTTTACAGTAAGTAAAAGTAAAGTCGACGGGGCGGCCTAAAGTCGGTATCAGCCAGTCAGCGAGGGAGTCTATCCCCTTTTCAATAGCGCTAGACCAAGGAGATTGTTTTAGCATCTGAAGTGGAGCGCCACACCTACCATCAGCTCCTTACTTTACCGCACAAATCCCTGTGTTACTCTTACGCTGAGTTGGCGAGGACCGGTATCGAACTAGGAACCTTGTGGTTTCTAGCCGAACGCTCTACCGACTGAGCTAACCCGGCCCCATTTTTACAGTACTTACCCCCAATTTTTCTCTTTTTCTTTCTAATTCCAGGGAACGGAGTTCACCTTTAAAGGCAAAACAGAATCCCTTGGTTTCACAGTTGTCTTGTACAGTATCTTCTCAGCAGTTGTCATGATTATATTGGTCATTCGCCGTGCAAGTTCAGCGTGCGGAAAGGGAGAGCTTGGAGGTCCAACCAACACCCGTTACGCCTCGGCTGGATTCATCTTCACCCTTTGGCTCTTCTACCTTATGCTCTCAATTATGAATGCGGTCGGAATCATTTCTGTCAGTATCTAAAACAAAACATTTCAGTGGACAAGGTTCGAGTACATATTATCACGCACCACCCAGGGACACACGAAAAACAAACACTCACACACTCTCAGAAAATCGAAAACACAAGTCGAAAACAACAACAACAACAACAACATATAGGATGCGCTAGTTGTGTAACGGTTATTGTCAAAGGAAATGGACTCGGCTTCCCGAGTTTATATCCTGAACGAGGATGTTCGCACTTTCACATAGCGCTTACACACACACATACACACACGGCCAGAGAGAGAGAGAGAGAGAGAGAGAGAGAGAGAGAGAGAGAGAGAGAGAGAGAGAGAGAGAGAGAGAGAACGGCGCAAAGTTACAAGTGTGTGGCACACAGTCAGAATCAAGATCACTACAATTCTTGTCTGCTAGGAAATGGACTCGGCCACCCGAGTTCAAACCCTGAACGAGGCTGTTCACACTTTCACATAACGCTAACACACACACACACACACGCGCGCGCGCGCGCGCGCACGCAAGCACACACACACACACACACACGCGCGCACACATACAGAGAGAAGACTAAGTACATGTCTATTTACTCAGATTAGCCACATCAGCGCAAAGCTACAAGTGTGTGACACACGGTGAGAATCAAGCTCATTACAATTAAGGTCTGCTAGACTAGCTTCCTCTACTAGCTAAAGGATGGCGCGAAAGTAATGCGCAGTCATTAACAACATATAAGTATAACATACAATATACACACATATATATACATGCACATAAAATATACACACACACAAATATATACATATATACATAAAATACACACAGTCACACACACACATATATATATAATATATATATATATAAAGTACGCACACACACACACACACACACACACACACACACATATATAATATATATATGTAGTAAAGATCAGAGGGAGAAATGTGGACAAAGGAACAAAACTCAGACAAGTATATGTAGGAGATATATTTCGTCGTGCATTGAGCTCGGCTTCATCAGTCGTTTATTATTATCTCCTACATATACTTGTCTGAGTTTTGTTCCTTTGTCCACATTTCTCCCTCTAATCTTTACTACATTCTGTCGAATTTACTCCATTCCTCCTATCCTCATAATATATATATATATATATATATATATATATATATATATATATAGTACACACACACACACACACACACATATATATATATTTATATATATATATGAGAGTAAGTAAACAAACAATGTGTTTATTTGATATGGCTTTTAGCCGACAATTTTTGGAGGATATATGCTTAATTGAAGTCATACCTAATTTTGAAAATTAATTAGTTAATAATTAATGAATTTAGGCAGGCATACATGTTCAAATGTAAGGCTAAACAAATCGAGAAAATGGCAATCCCTGAATGTACATTTCGACCTATTAGGTCTCATCAGCAAGGAGGTTATAGGCATGGGAAACTGCTCCGTGTGTGATTCGAAACCTCGACTGCCAAGCTGACAGGCGAGCACTCTAACTATATATTATATACATATAAAATACCCCCCTCACACACACACACACACACACACACACACACACACACACACACACATAATATATATATAACTGAAAAAAATGAACAAACAAAATTTAAAAAAAAAACAAAAAAAAAACCTTTACTGAAATTGATTCTGGTGTACACGAATTTTTTCCAACGACGTCATTAGCAACAATCAATGACGTCAAGAACCAATGACGCCATCCTTAAGAACCAATGACGTCATCCTTAAGAATCAACGACGTCCCCCGCGGCGATTAACGACGTCATACGCCGCTTGTGATACTCAAAAATACCGTATGAATTTGATACATATACCGCCTCATAAGAGAGGACCTGATTTCAATTTTATTTTGGGGAGGGGGGTGGATATTGCACATTTTTCAACTGACGAGACTTTTCGTGCACTATGTGTTTAATATTTGATACTTGTAAAATCTGGAACCTACCTTTACCTTTTTACCAAAGTAAAACTCATTGACCTCCCCCCACCCCCTACGTCATCCTGGTGAGCCCTTTAAATGTCCTCAATGAACTTTTTATGACTGCAAGACAATTCTTTTCTTTCTACATTGGATTGTAAAAAAAAATAATTTGGAAGAATGTATCTTTGATGTTAAAATCTTTGCATTTCTCATAGTCTTATATATATATATATATATATATATATATATATATATATACGACGAGTTGATTATGTGTATATATTACCATGGCGAGTTGATTTCACGATTCTAGTGTGTGGCGTGGACTGGTGACTCAGTGGTAGAGTTTCGGCTCTGCATTCTGTGGTCGCTGGTGCGATCTCCAGTGGGATAGATCACGGTATACACTGCTGATGAGACCAGACAGCTGTCCAGTGTTTCCGTATGTCGCACGCATTGTTTGCCGGATTTTTATTGGTCGTGGTAATTTAATTATATATATGTATATGGTGTATATTATATCACCTGTATAATATACCATTGACTGTACTATTATACTCTATTGCATGGATCCTGTTATTATACTATTATTATTAATTAGATCATTTATTTTTTTGCAAAAATTTTTGGTGTATAGGACACGGTTTTCAAAGTATGAATTTATTATACTTTTAATTTATTGATAGATTCTTAAAATAAGCATAAAGAAAGAGTTATCAGAAATGTTTTTGTAGTATTATTATTGATTGGCAAATATTGCAACTTAATTTTAATCAAGCGATTTTTTCTACACACAGAGACACAAACACAGACTTTAGTAATGTGTATACGTTTTTTTTTTTAACTTAATCATGTATATAGTAATAAGTTGATGGCATTATTTATCCCACAAAAAATTGTTTCTTTTTTTTTCTTTTTATTTGAAAACAATCCGAGTGCTAAGGCGGCCATCTTGATTTCTCAAAATAACCATGAAAAAAGAAACAGACGATATGATAATGTTTTTTTATCAACCAGATTTTAAATGATTTTGGTAATTCTATCAATGGATGAGTCAGTCATTAATGAATTATAACGTGAACAATATTAGGAGAACATTTTTCTGTTGGTTGATTAAGGTTACAATTTATTTATTTATTTGTTTGTTGAGCTTGGCGAAGCAACATCCTGGAAATGTTTAAATCTAACTAAAAAAATATTAATTCTTCATTTTTCTCTTAAAAAAAATGGATGTAAAGAAAGTAAGCCTTGCCGGTAGAAAAGTCACAAAAAAAGACTCCAGAAAAAGTCACAAAAATGTCCCCAGAAAAATTCACACATATGGCTAGGAAGAAAAGTCTCAAGTTTGACTTGGAAGAAAAGGTCACCATTTTGGCTTGGAAAAAAGTCACAAAAAGTCACAATTAATTTATGGTGTCTAGTTAGGGATTTATCGAATAAACACTTTTAGTTTAAGATTCATTTTTCTGTGACTTTTTTCTGTGACTTTTTTTCTGTGACGTTTTCAATGATGGTTTTTTTAAATCTGGATTCGAAAGTCAGAGAGGCCGATGAAAATAAAGGGTGAAAAGAGAAAAAGAGAGAAAAGTAGGGAGAGATAGAAATAAAATGAGAGATAGAGAGAGAAGAAGAAAGAAGAAAGAAAGAAAGAAAGAAGAAAGAAAGAAAGAGAAATTAATAAAGAAAGAAAAATGAAGAATTAAAGAAAAACAAATCGAAGAAAAAAAAAAGTTTATACAGTGGAACCTCGGTTCTTGAACATAATTCGTTCCAAAATTATATTTGAGAAGCGAAACAATATTTCACATAAGACAGTTTTTCAACCTTTTTCATGGCACAGTAAGCTGGGCAATAAATTGATCAAGGTACACCATCAGTTTATAAACATATAATTATTTTTTCATTTAAATTTTAAAAGAAAAGGAACAGTGAAAATGTGCCACAAGTGTAGCATAATTAAACCAAAAAATATTTAATTAAAACAAAGTATATTAAAGTAATAGAATAAAAATATAAGGAGATGATCAACCATCCTCAACACTCACGGTAAACCGACGGAAGCTTCACGGTACACTAGTGTGCCGCGGCACACCGGTTGTAAAAATCTGACATAATAAATATCATGTACAGTAGATTTATGTGTTCATGACCATCAGATGAATGGATATATATGTACCTACAGTTATAAATAATATGGAAAGAAGTGTATTAAACAACATCTATCTATTATTATTCTAAAGCTGAGTTAATCAACATTTGCTTCCTAAAGGGTTTTTTGCTGTTTGGTTTAATGACACGAAAATTATGCTAAATTATTCCTTACTTTTAGGATTGAATTCTGTTTTAATTGGTTATAATTAGTTGTAATTTGCAATTAAGTAAAAAAAAAACGACCAATCTCTTACTTTACTGTGGCTATCTCTTTCTTCCCCTCTATGTAGCTCTTGACTACCCCCTCTTTATATAATGTTAGTTTCTCTGGAGCGTAGAGAGAGAGAGAGAGAGAGAGAGAGAGAGAGAGAGAGAGAGAGAGAGAATTTGAAATGTATGTCTATGTTAAATTTCACGACCAGCAACCAGTAGCTTAAATGAGGCCAAACGTTTACTTTCTTAGAAAGCTAACAAAATGATTTTTAGGTTTCGTATTTATTTATTTAAAAAAAATAATATTCGTTTTGCTAACTCCCTTTTCCCTAATCTCAATCTTATCTACCCAGAGCTGAATGGGTGACCCAACGTTTTGTCTAGTATGACATATAAAAATGTAAATTTTCGACCGTCTTTGATTTGCCTCGGTAGTTATTCGTGCGACTTCCGTTTTTCATCGGCCCGAATTCGTGTGTTCGAAATCCGAAAATTTGTTCGACAACTGAGGCCTTTTTTTACTCATTTTTTTTTTGTTTTGTTCGAATTCTGATTTGTTCAATTTCAGAGTCGTTCGAGAACCGAATTTCCGCTTTATCTCTGACCATATTTTCATTTCTGATAAGGAAAGAAAAATGTCTACTAGGTCAAAATTAATTTCCTTTTTGTTAAAAATAATCCAAGTTTCTGTTGTATGATTAAAGTTTTACGTTTGTCGCATCTCTACAGCCATCGGAAATGTCCAAACAATTTAGCCTGGTGAGCAGAGATCTGATCTCCATACAGCAACCCTCCGTTGCACTAAGAAAGATAAGATAAGAGGTACGCCCTGATGTCTGTGGAACATATATGTTGGTCAACCCCCAACATAAAAAAATAGATTGTATTTTAAATCTGTGTGTCTACAAACTAAACATATCTGCCTCGTGGCTGAGATAGCTAATTTCCCATCGGTTAGTGTTCGAGTCCGAATAGATCCCCAGTTTCAATATTGGAATAACATTATCTTTCTATTCACATTTCTCCGTACATGACCTTGTGCCGTACTAAGCTAAGATAATAATAATAATTTTCACCATACAACTAAATGGTATATGCACAAACCTGGGCCTGTCATGGAGAACGAGACGCATGAAATTCTCTGGGACTTTGAGGTACAGACGGATCACCTAATCCCGTCCAGGACACTGTTAATCGACAAGAAGAAGAGAACCTGTCATCTCGAGTAACTTGCCGTCCCAGCCGACCACCGAGTGAAAATGAAAGAAAGCGAAAAGATAAATACTTGAACCTTGCCAGAGAACTGAGGAAACTTTGGAACATGAAGATGAAGGTCGTACCAATTGTAATTGGTGCCCTTGGAACGGTCCCCAAAGCTCTGGAAAAAGAAGAATCAAGACCATCCAAACTACAGCACTGTTGGGATCGGCTAGAGTACTCAGAAGAACCCTGGAGACCTGAGGCGACTTGCTGTCACTCAGCCTCCACTGAAGCACCGGCTACGGTAGGTGTGAAAACCTCATAATAATAATAATTGATTGGTGATTAATTGGCGACCTCTCGGTGTCGAGGATGATGTTCTTCTACTCTCAACCCTGTCTATGAGTCCTGAGATGACTGATGAGGTCGATCGTTGCTCTAAAACTTCGGCTACAGTGAGGATATGTTGTTCCTCGGGTAGAACTGGTCGAGATTGCTGTCTTCGTTTCTTCAATATTCATCGCCTTTTCTCCAGCTCTGCAGTTCGTTTGCATTCAAAAGTACCGTTGATAGTGGTTTTCCATCGCGTTCTGTCTTTTGTTGCTGCCGATTTCGTATTTCTTGAGATTTGCTTTCAAGACATCCATAAAATGCTTCTTGTGTCTACCTCTAGTCTGCTTTCAATATTTTCAATTGGGAGTAGAAGATCTGTTTGGGAAGATGATTCGTAGCAAGTGGCTGCTTCATCTCAATTGGGTTTTTGATGATACAGGATAGAAGAACGTCGCTTATGAGTTCGTCTTTACTTCTCCAGCAGTGTCCAGCATGTGTGTCTCATCTTTCTTAGATTGATTGTGAGATGGGAGGTAAGTAGCCGTACAACTGCTGATTTATAGGGTGCTGCTTCCAGGATTTATTCAAAATAGCACACAGTATCATTGTGTTGTTTCAATCTACCCTAATCTACAAAAGTTTCGTTAGAGTCCATTTGGTGCTACTATATGGTAGTACTGATACGGTTAAATCTTGGAAGAATTCCCATTTTTTTATATCAGAGAGATCAGATTTCAATATAGTCGTTAATGGTATATCCACAGGTCCTGCTAGTATTTTATCATTATCGGATACATCTATACTTTTTAGGGCGTCTTATTTGGTGTAATGGTTCGCAAGCTAGTCTCGCAGATCCATTACTACTAAATACTGATATCGATCCACGCTGGATACCCAATACTTGCGACCTTGTGTCACATCTTGCCCGCGGCGAACGGGTTGGGTGAATAAAAGGTGTCCCATCGTGTTGTAATAGTTAGCAATCTAGTCTTGTAGATCCATTACTACTGAAAAAGCGAGTTCGATCCAAACTAAATGCTCCTTGCCTGTGATCTTGTGCCGGACCGTACTCGTGGCGAACAGGTTGGATAAAAACCTATTTCTATAATTTTTTAATATCATTCGCGATAAATGAAGTGAAATAAATTGGGTTAATAGTAGATCAGACTGGGCTCTTTAATCTTGGTATTCAATATAGTCGTTAACTTGCCTTTTCTATGCGTATGCTAACATGGCTTTCAGTAGATGAGATATTGCTACCGGCTGGGCTCTTTAACCTTGGAATGGCAGCAAGTCTATATGTTCCATATAGACCTTGTAACAATATTTTTCGTAAAGGTAATTCTTCAAGTGCCTTGAATGTCTTCAATGGTGGATTGCGAATCTTTCTCTTTAACATAAGAATTATGCAAAAATGTACTGGGATATTGTTAATATAAGACCCATACAGAATAGACACCACCACCACCACCAGCAGCAGCAGCAGCGGCGACAACTTCCGGTAAAACAGCCAATAAAAACAAGCTCAAAAACATTTAAGATCATTAACTGTCTGGATAAGGCTTACTGCAGACCTTCTACTGAATTGCCTCTGAATAACTCCATAAGAAATAAGAAATTGGTGATATATAGTTACTACCACGTTTTCATTGCAATAGCATAAGTATCAAAGAATGTCGATAGCACGGATTCCCTTGACTCTCTCTCACCACCCGTCCCTATTGGCCATCAAACTTAGTAAGTCCTCTAGACGGATCTCAGTGTCCGCAAAAAAAATAATTTTGCTGTTCGATCAGTACAAGTGTGCCCATATGTAGGAGTTCACATGAGAACGTTACTGATGAGTTCGTCTTTGCTTTTCAAGCAGTGTACAGTATGTCTGTCTCATTTTTCTTGGATTGTTTGTGAGATGGGAGTAAGTGGCCGTACAACTGCTATTCTATAGCACGCAGTTTCCAGGGTTTATTCAAATCAACACACATCATTATTGAGTCATTCCAATCTAGCTTTTTCTCCAAGCCTTTTTGTCAACATATATATATATATATATATATATATATATATATATATATATATATGAAGAAAAGGAAGTGAATTCGACGGTATGTAGTATATTAGGAAAAATTGAAAAAACACAGGTTTAAATGAGTTAAGTGGTAAGTTTATTGGCCGACGCTGCAGTGTTTCGATCTATCAATTAGATCATCTTCAGGGCATTTGTTGATATATGGAAGGTGATAAAAAATTTTATCACAGAATAACGAGAAAAGCAAGTGATAGTCCTTGTTTATCAGTCTGTTTAAAATTTGAATATATATATATATATATATATATATATATACTTCTAAACTCTACCGGTGTGGAACCCCCCCCCCCAGATAATTCAGTTTTACAAAATAATTTTTTCCAAACTGATATCTGGTGAAAAAATTTTAAAAAGAAAAGACCAGCACATCCGTAATTTCTGAAAATAATCATCAGTACCATATGTAGTGGCCAAAAGAAAAAAAACTATATATAATATATATATATATATATATATATATATATATATATATATCAAGTCTTGCTAATAGTATGGATTCCATGGTTCTCTCACGACATCCGCCCTCATCGGTCATCACTCTTGACAGGTCCTCTACCAGGTATCCAGTGTCTGTACAGAGCTGCTGAATGTAAGTTTTTGCTGGTCAGCCAAGGCGTGAAGAAAGGCGGAGGCTTCCAAAAATAGGTCAATGGTGAGCTTCACCAGATGCTGGGTAGAGAAGGGGTCAAGGCCAGGATCAAATATTCAGTCAGGAAATTACTACTACTCATCTTTAAGGATGGCGTCGATGAGAACTAAAAAAAAGCGTTTATAAAAATAACCATTGATATTACCATGACTTGAATTATTGAAAAAGAAAAAGGATGCAGAGATACATTTATTGAAATTTAGGATAATAATTCAACAGGACATCTCCTTGAGTATATAGAATCAACATCATACTCACCTTCAGATGAAGGCTGTGACTAGCGTCCAGTCGACAGACAAAAAAAAAAGGCAGACTGTAACCAAATACAGACTCTGTGCCAACTACCAGAAAAAAAGTTTTGGGTATATATGTATAAAAGTATCCACACTAAAACCAGCAGCCAATGAGAATACAAAGTACACAGTGGAATAGCCCAACCTACTATTTAAACTACCTAGCAAGTATTATTGGATTATCTATTGCGCACAACTATCTTATTGGATTACATATTACGCGCAACTTATTAATTTATTTGAATTTAGGATAATAATTCAACAGAGACATCTCCTTGAGAAGGTAGAATCAACATTATGCTCACCTTTACGGGAAGGATGTGACTAGCGTCCAGTCAGACAGACTATAACCAAATATAGCCTCTGTGCCAACTACCAGAAAACAGACAAGTTTTGGGTATATATTTATAAAAGTATCCACACTAAAACCAGCAGCCAATGAAAATACTAGGACTGGACTTGGCCAAGCTACACAGTGGAATAGCCCAACCTACTTTTTAAACCACCTACCAAGTCTGGATTCTCAGCACAGATTCAACTTGCGACACAGCCGAATACTGATCGCTTTATACGAATTTCCACATGGCGCTGCGAACAGGATTCGAACCTGGGAAAGAATAACCCATTAGATTCGAATCCAATGGTTTATTTCAACAGAGAACTAAATGTTCTGGATACCGCGCCATAGTTCTCTCAACCCTCCTGTATGGTGCGGAAGCCTGGACGTATACAAAGCGGATGCCCACAGACTACATGTCTTCATGATGCATCACTTGCACAGTATATTAAATGTCAAATGGTGGCAGCATGTTTCCAACAGGACCATCCTGGAGAGAACTGGACTCGCTGACATGTACGACATACTTGTCCAGCGCAACCTGAGATGGGACAGGCCACTTGAGCAGACTTGTGGATGGCAGGCTGCCAAGGCAGATTCTGTACGCTCAATTAAGAGAGGGATCGCGTATGACCAAAGCTCATGTACGACATCAAGAGAAAGCTGGAGGATTGGAACATCCCCATAGGCAGTTGCCAAGACGCGTCTCGGCATCGAGTCAAATGGAGAAAACAGATCCGCATGGTGTCATTATCGTATACGATGGATATATATATATATATATATATATATATATATATAGCAAGAATATGCGCCCACCAGATGTAAGTATTTAAGTTTTAATGTAATGAAATATATCAAATTAGAAAGACTAACGAAATTAAATAAGAATGTATACAAAAAGATTACACTTGTTTTAACTTTATTTTAATTGTCATGTATTTCTAATAGCAAGAATATGTACCTTCCACCCGGAGATTACACTTATTTTAATTATATATTAATTGGTTTCTATATAAAATCATTCATAGGATTGATTTTAATATGTTGGAGAATAAAACAATGATATTAGAGATCAATAACTCCAAGTAATTATTTATTAAACTCGGTTTTGTTAAAACCAGTATGCAAATTAACCACACCATATATTATGTAAAGCTTTATATCTTAGTGTTATATACGACGCATTGCAGGATTTTAAACGCACTAATACCATGGGCCTTTCGGGGCCTGTGTCTATTAATGAAATTAACAGCGTCGATCCCAGGGGGCTATACCCCCAGGCAACACCTGCCCCTCGATTTAAAAGGGGCCGGGCTGGGCTTATTGCCCAGCGTCCGAGGCGCTCCCAACGAGGGGGAATGCCGACGGGATCGACTCATTTTTGTAACTACTACCCATAAACTTGTGGGCCCACATAAAAATGTCCTTGTGTCACGCCCTCATGAGTGGGATGAGAGGCAAATACCCAAATAACATGGGCTGTTTTGAGGCAAATCTAACTCATATCTAATTTTCAAGAGATATCATTAATAAATGAAATTTATTCTATGTATTAATTATTTTGAGTATAATGTTAATACTCATTGATAAACTTATGCAGTTCCTGAGGGTATTCTGGCGTAGTTTTAATTACAGACACAGAATCTTCATTATAAGAAGATATTATAATAATAATTCGCAAGCAGTAGTTACCCATTTTACACATGGATTGTAAGTTGATCACTATTTAAAAAAAATAAAAGACGTAGATTCGCAATTATTAAAGTTTAGGATAATAATTCGTAAGTTGTAATTTAGCCATATTACATTTTAGTTAGTATGAGTTTCTGCTTTCTTTACACTGCGTATAGAAGACGGGTTCGTTCAAAAATCTCAAATACCCACGAAAGACCCTAAAAATTAATAAATATTTCGAATATATATTTGAATTTATTATTTTCCACACTTAGAGAGGTAGCACTATTATTATTACTACTACTATTTACAAGAACATGTTCCCTCTGGGTGCAAGTATTTAAGTTTTAATATAATAAAATATTATATTAGACAAAAAGACAGGCGAAAAAGATAACACGTATTTTATTTAAATTTCTATATAAAATTATACATAGAATAGCCTTTAATATATTTAAGAACAAAACACTAATGTTAGAAAGCAATAACACGGAGTTATAATTCATTAAATTGGTTTTCTTAAAACCGGTATCAAAATTATCCACATCTTATATTATGTAGACCTTTATTTAATCAATATATAACACACTTTGCAGGATTTAAACTCGTTAATAACGTGCTGTTTTAAGCTAAACTTTAGTAGATACATCGCTAATAGATAAGATGTTAAGATTACGTGACTATTTAATTGAAAATATAACTTAAATATCTGAATGAATTGTGACGTAATTTCAATTACAGACAAACAGATATATAATCTCAATTATAATAGGATTATTATTATTATTATTATTATTATTATTATTATTATTTTAATAGCCTTTTTGATGTCGAGAGAATATTGAAATTAATTTCTTCTTAGCGACTCGACACCTGGCAACATTCAGAGAGAGTCTAAGTGTATATAAAGAGGAAGAGAGTCATCTGCCTCTTCTAACGATTACCAGGAGAGTGGGTTAGCATTGTAAAACGGACACCCTTTTACAGCGAGGTGAACAATAAGAGGTTGAAGACAGATCCAACCAATATATATATATATATATATATATATATATATATATATATATAGAGAGAGAGAGAGAGAGAGAGAGTGTGTGTGTGTGTGTGTGTGAATTTCTCGAATTATTTAAAACCTTTCAAAGCATGAATAGTAATTCCTTAAAGTTTGGTTGTAATCGGACCAAAATTGGCGGAGCCTTGTCAAGACAGATGTACGGACAGGCGGGCATTTGGAACATTTTCATAAAGAGATTATTTAATTTTTATAATTTATTTTTCAATTTTCAACGAAACATAAAAATAATAACCTAAGGAACTTATTTCCTTGCATAATTAATTTCAACAGAAGAACATGATTTAGCAATAGTATAATTGTGTCTGGAGTGAAAAAGTCTTTAGTCAAGAGAAATTGTAATTTACCCATATCGTCTGTCGCAAAATAAAATCTATGTACAAACATTTTAATGTTTTAAGTAGTTCCGAGTTATCTCCCTTACACCAAATCTTACTGCGCCCGTTTGAGTTGGGTAACAAAGAGAGATAACTCCGACCTTGCTTAAGTTTTGTTGATAATATTTCATTCGTGTAAAAATGAATGAATGAATAAATAAATAAATATTAAAAAAATGTGTCAAAAAAGATCTGTTTCAGATTTTGTGGTTAAATTGAGAAACAGAATCGGCCGGCTATTTAGAAAAATGAAATGTTTAAACCGAAAATAAATTTTCCAGGCAACCATCTTGTCACGTGGGAATGACGATTTTTAAAAAAAAATTATGAACGCAACACTTTTCCAAATTTTTCCAAACTTTCAATTTTTTTTTTTTTTTTTTTACTCTGATATAAAAATTTTGTTTATCAATATGTAGAACAAGGAAAGTAGAAGAAGAAGAAAAAAGAAAAAAAAAAAAGAAAAAAGGAAATCTATTTTTTTCCCTTAGAAGAGGGACTGAAAATCTTCAAATTCAGTTCTGATCAACTGTTTTGCAAATTTATGAATATAATATTTCAAATGCAAAGGAAGAATGTGATTTATTTGAAAGTATTTCTTTTTTAATGAACAATTATAATTATATCATTAGTAGTTTTATTGAAAAACTTATAAAATACTTTAATTTCTAAAAAAAAGATAGAAAAAAGAAAAAAGATAGAAAATAAACTCCACAAATTCTTAAATCTAATACCGGTTTAATTTTTTCTTAAAATGAATTTTTTTCCACACAATAATTTGAAAAATTAATCACCTTATTTATAATAATTATCATTGCATTGTAAATTTTAATCCCTTTAAAAAAAAAAAAAAATACTTTGCAGGAAAGACATAAAACTCATGAAAAGCACAATGAAAAATTCGGACCATATGACCTTTAGGCACCCCTTTTGCGATCTTGATTAGTGGGGACATTTTTTCCATTTACACCGTCAAAATTTGGTTAATTGTTAAGACGATTTTTAGATTTTTTTTTATTGTAAAACTAACCCCAACCCCTAACAAACAACAGGATTTTGATGGTGTAAATGGAAAAAATGTCCCCACAATCAAGATCGTGGAAGGGGTACTTAAAGGTCAGATGGTCCAATGATTTATCTCCCTTGACGATGGTGACAGGATATGACACAAAGGCAATTTAATGTGAAGACCGAGGAGTGAACGGGAGAGGGGGGGGGGCAGAGTTTAGGTCGGTCAGCATTTACAATTTATGTGACACGTCAGGTATCAGACAATAAACCCAAGCTTTTAGACAATAGGGGCAGTTTAGGAGACAGAAAACTCTAAATTCAAAGTAGCTATACTCTGCTTAAAATTGGCCTTGTGTCACATCCTACTTGAGCTGGAGGGGTTGGGTAAATGCACACTGGAGATTGAACAGATTTGTATCTGAATATATACTGGGTGGTCCGGAAGTCTTGTCACCCATAGATATTGTCTTAACTTTCATTATTTTTGTTTTAATAATATAAATTATGTAATTATTTTATCTCTAAAAAATGTCTTGTCAGCTCTATATATTGTTTTTATTTACATTATTTCTTTTTTTAATAGTACTAGCAAATATATGCACCCTCCGGGTGCAAGTATTTAAGTTTTAATATAATAAAATATATTAAATTAGAAAGGCCAATGAAACTGAATAAAAATGCAGATAACATGATTTGGAACAGAGGGGGTATGATTGAAAAATACAACAACTTTGAAACTAACTCTTCCATCATTATTCAATTACTCCTATTCCTAATTTAACTATTTAGTTAAAATAGGAAGTAAAGAATAATATTAGTTATTTCTTTTTGTTAAGGGATTTCTTTTAAGATTTATTGAAGAGAATTTTGCTCATATTCAATAAGATAAAACTAAACAATTAGAAATCAATAATATTAAGCACATATTTATTAAAATCAATTTTTTTAAGATCAATATGCAAATTAGCCTTCCCATTCACACTGTAAACCGCTGTTTTGTTGTATATAAAATACAACTGCATGTTATTTGTATGTAGACCTGGTCAACACCAGGGTCCAGTGGCTTCAACGAGTCGTCGAGTGTTGATTTATATTTTTTTCACCTGCCACTCCATGAGCTACGTTAATTTTACGCGGTAATACCATGTAGATATGGTCAACAGTCTTAATGATGTAAAACAATTTTATTAATAATTGAGGTTTAAATAAAAATAAAATCATGGAGAATGTGATGTAAATAACTAAAGGGAATTGTGACTTGTATAGTAATATAGTTTCGGTTACAGACAGAAAAACATACAATCTCCATTATAATAAGATATTATGTTACATAATTATTTTACTTCTGGAGAAAAAAAATGTAGGGGGTGAAGACTTTTGGATTATGCAGTACATAATTCATGGTCCAAAAAAACTGGTCACCCCTATATATTGTTTTAACTTGCATTATTTTTTGTTTTAATAATATATCTAAGTTATGTGATTATGTTACCTCGAAAAAAATAAATAAATAAAATTATTTTCTCAAATTTTGGGTTGTACTATGTATATTATGGACCGGTTTAGCTCAGTTGGTAGAGCGTTCGGCTAGGAACTACAAGATTCCTGGTTCAATACCGGCCCTCGCCAACTCAGAGTATGAGTAGCACAGGGATCTGAGCAGTGAAGTGAGTTGATGGTAGGTGTGGCACTCCGTCTCAGACATTAAAATAATCTCCTTGGTCTAGTGCTAGTGAAAAGGGGATAGACTCCCTCGCTGTACGGCTTATACCAACATTAGGCCACCCCAACGACTTTTACTTATGTAGATTTTAATTTTTTTTTTTTTTTTTTAAATATGTAGGGGTGACAAGACTTTTGAACTATCCTGTACATATATTTTTTTTCCCCTTACACCTACCTCAGGTGTGTAGAAAAATACACCTATATTTTCATTTAATTAAAAGAATGCAAATAAACATGTGAGTGTGCAAGTGTGTGTGGGTGCATTCTGGCTGAATATCTAAAAGTTTTGTTTTTTTTTAAATTCATTGTGAAATTGCATCAATAAAATGCAAATTTGTTTTTGTTTTTAAAATCCATTGAAATTGCACAATTGTCGATTTATTTCTATAACTAAAATAGCCAGGTTTGATAAGTAGTTAGTTTCAGTTAGTAATATTAACTTATTTTAGAAACATTATTACTTTATTTTTGGACAACAAACAAAAACGAAAAAAAAAAAAAAAATTGACTTATTACACGTTGAAAGATCTAAACAAATCTCATGTATTTGAATAAATGAAAAAAAATAAATAAATAAAAAGCCTTATTGTTATTTCATTGTGGAATGTAAATACATTTATTACGCCAGTTCTTTTGCAGCCTCAGCATAAATGATTCATTTTTATCCTTTTTGGAATACAGATGAAGAGCCGGTTTAACTCAGTTGGTAGAGCATCTGCCTAGGGACCACAAGGTTCTGGGGTTCAATACCAACCCTCACCAATTCAGTTCTATGAACCGAGATAAAAAGGCAGGTCTTAATATATATGTATAAAGTATACAAGCATTAAAACTACACAAACGTGTCCAAACAGATGAAATGTGCACATTGTGATCCGTACAAAAAAAATTCTTCGTCATCTCACACAATCACTGCTGCTAATACTGCCATGAACAATGGGTTCTCCCAGCCAAGAACAGTAATTTAGCCATGAAAATATCATAAAATGTGTTCTTAAAATGAACTTAATTGTTATTAAGAACACATTTTATGATATTTTCGTGTTAAAACATGCAGTTGTATCGATTCAAACAAATTCGTATTTTCAGTTGTAGATTTACGGTGAAATGAAAATGGCCAACCAAAACAAATGGCTTCCTCAAAGTGAAACACACACTCAAGGTTACTCTCATTTATGTTGCTAATGTTCAGACTACCCATCCACTTAGCATCTTGTGAAGCATTCCCTTCACCAATTTTGGATTCATCTACCTTGTTTTACACCTACCATGCTGCTACACGCTCGTATGACATATTTTCCTGAAGTCCCACTAGGATGGAATGACACAAGGATCTTTTAACATGATGAGACACGCCCAAACTGAAGCTCATGCAGTGACCAGTGCAAAAAGTGTGTGATCCCTTCCCCTCTCCCGATAATCCAGTGATAAGACGGGGCATTATTACTGCTTATGGAAGTCACATCTTTATTGGTTGGTTGAATTTTACGGCATCTCAACCATTGTTGGGTTATCTATGCAGAAGAAGTTTTGTTTTATTCATTCTTGATGGTATTCAATCTTTTTTAAAACTTAATTTTTTTAAAAACACATTTTTCTATGTAAACCATAGATGGGACCCTAACAGGTACTACCACTCCGGGGCAGAGTAGACCAGGGAGTAATGGCGATGAAGGGGTACTCCACACTCCCCAGAGCTCCAGAAATGGAACTTCACCATTAGATTCAGTTTAACACCATGCCCCAGACATTAAAACCCTCAACCACCGCCTTCTAGCACACATATATATATATATATTTACAAACCCCTCCACACTTGCTGGATGTGACACAAGGTCAATTTCTTAAGTGGAGTTCAACAGGTTTGAATTCAGAGTTTTCCTTCTCTAGACCGGTTGCCTAACCAAGGTTCTAGCACATATATGATAAAAAGTGTTGGGGGGAGGGCAAAAGGGCTAGCTTAGGACTATGAAAAACATGAGAAAAGACAAAATAAGACATTATTCAAATAATTTTGCAAATGAATAATGAAATAAATTTTTTTTGATTTTCTTGGTTGTTGCACTAGGGTGACTTCAGGTCTGAAGCCACCCTGGTTTGGTTTTGTTTTATTTTACAGCATATCAACCTCGGTGGGTCATTTAATGCCGATAAAGTTTTGAAATAAATCAGTTCTTAATGGATAATACAATTTTTTTATAAATACATTTTTCTATTTAACCCATAGATGGGACCCTAACAGGTACTACCACTCCGGGCAGAGTGGACCAGGAGCAATGGTGATGAAGGGGTGCTCCACATTCCCAAAACTGGAACCTCACCATCAGATAGTTTAATGTCATTCCCAGGACATGAATACCTTCAGCCACCGCCTTCTAGCACATATATGATAAAAAGGGTTGGGGCTTGCCATAAGGGCAATAGGGTTGGGAAAATAATATAGGTGCTAGGGCTTGACGTGACCACCCAATTGATTGGAGGGGGTCTCTCCAACCGCCTGTCTAGCCCAAGATAGGGCCAAAGTGGAGTATTGCTGTTGTATACTGGCATCGAATTCTATAGGTTATATAGCGGCTTTAAATTCACGTCCCTACTTCATGTAACTGCATACGTAGCGGGTATTGTCACTAACCCTAGACGATATATGTAATGGTCGCTTAATGAAATCTACAACACATGCGTATAGTAGGGGTTTTGACTTTATTTCTTCTTCTCGGGTTGTGGGTGGCGAGCGTTGACAATGACTACTACTGCTGCTGGGATGACTAGCGTTGGTGAGGTGGAAGCTGGATGAACCTCACAGCGATGGACCGTGTCGTCGGTCGCTCCTTGTGCTCTGTTCGCCGTCCACTGTCTGCCTCTCTAACTGAGGTGCAGAAGAAAGCATTGGCAACAAAGCATCAGCACATCAACATCTTCAGGGACAGCCTTCACATGCGACATCTGAGGTAGAAATGTTTATCAAACATTGAACTTTACAGTCACAGGAGGCGCTATAACTTCGGGGACACAAAAACTACATTATAGTCTTCCAACACTGAAACACCAATGACATGACATGGTCAGTTAAAATATAATATACAAAAAAATATAAAGTACAATAAATACACGAGAAAGTATTCAAATTTTTATTCAATGTTATTCTGGACCCAATCATCTCTACATTCAGAAACTATTCTAGTCCAATTTTTATTTTCTAGTTAATTGGAACAAAAAAAAAAAAAAAAAAAAAAAAAAAAAAAAAAACTCCCTTGATTGACCCCCCCCCCCAAGCTAATTTTTGGAACCATCTTTGTTGTCTTTATAAAAATATTTTGACCACTCTATTCTCCAATCTTCTTCAGGTGTTCCATCACCTTCACTAACCTTTCATGAACATCAAAGAAAATCTATTTTGTTTCACAGAACTTCAGTCAAACCCAATGTGATGGACACCAGAAGAAGGCCGAAGAGTGGTGTGGCTGAAATTGAAAAAAAAAAAAAAAAAAAAAAAAAGGACAAGACAATATTGTTCCAAAAGGATCAATGTATCATGGTGTAAATTTCTAGAAAGTATATATATATATATATATATATATATATATATATGCTGTTGTTAGAGAGTCCACTTATGCTAAGATATATGTAATGGATGGTGTGAAGCTTTGTAGGTTATATTAGAAGCATGGAATATAATTTTTTTTAAAGGACAGAGGTCTATGTGAAATATCAAAATTTCAACATTAAAAGTAAAATAATATATTTTTTAAAATTATTTTCATTTTTCCATGCTTCTAATATAACCAACAAAGCTTCCCAACACCCACTAATATATATCCGTCCTCTTATAACAAATGGACAGATTCAAAAATAAATTGGTTGGTGCCAAGTGCCATATCAGCCATTCTGACAGAAGTTTCCAAGGAATTTCTCCAAGAAACAAAACAATCCATTAACAAAGGTTTTTCAAAAGAGTCACTTGTCAAAACCGAATTCTCTGGTGGTACCAAATCAGCACCATCATCTTTGGAAAGATTCTGCATTCTGTTACCGAAAGTAAAATATTCCTCGGGAAGAGGATTCAGCTCTGGCAATTGGCACTTTGTCGTGCCACACATACAGCATGTCGAATAGGATTGGGTGTCGTCGGCCAGGTGTTTGGTCAATTGCCCACAGGTGACCAAGGGATGTGTGGGTATAGCATTTCAGGCCTGAAGAAGTGTCAGGTAGAGAAGATTGTTCCAGACAGCGGCAAAAATATTCACAAGACTCAAGCAATTGATAAGGTGAACATTGCAATTCTTTACTCAGGTGTCCTTGTCCAGCTTTACCTGAAAAATGAAGAAAAAAATAATGAAAAAACAATCATTTGTTTATGTAAAAAAAATAAAACAATTTGAAATGGAAACTTAATCTTGTCCCCCTCAAATAAATGTTGCATGCATCTATTAATTATTAATCAAATAATAATTTTGAACATTTTACACATTAATTTACACAAGTAAGTATTATTTATTTGTAAACTTTTTAGTTAACTTCTTAATACTGAAAAAAAAAAAAAAAAAAAAAAGGGGGCGAGTGTAAAAAACAATTTTTATAATTGCTTTCAAAAATGTTGAGTGTATATAACACAGAATTGTTCTTTATTCTATGTATTAACACTTTTGACTATAAATCAAATACTCATTGATAGACTTACACCATATTTGAGAATATTGTGATGTAAGCTGTGACAGTTTTAGTTACAGACAGAAATCCACCCAATCTCTATTATCAAGATATATATGAAAATGGTACAGATGATAAAGGAGAAGAAAGAAGAAAAAAAAAAAAAAACCTTTGTTCTGAGGAATTGGGTCAGACAAAATTGCCAACATCCTCCCCAAAAAGCACAGATGGATTCCGTAGAAGATGTTCAACACAACAAGAATATTTTTGCTGATGCCTGAAAATTAAAAAAAAAAAAAGAAAAAAAAAAAAAAAAGAAAAAAAAAAAAAAAAGAAAAGAAAAAATCCAGAATTATGGGGTTGCTTATGACAAAAATCCAACATTTAAAACATACACCACAAATGTCTAACAAATATTGTTACATAATGTGTGTGATGTGGAACCGTGAGGGTGGCCTGATGTTGGGATTAGAACGGAAAAGTTTAAGTGATGATTTTGCATGGACATGCCAAGATTTGATTGGACAAGCGAATGGTATGCGACGAAGGGGAGAAAGGAAGGGTGAGAGTGTAAACTGAGTCTGAGAGAATGTGTTAATGGATTAAGACATGAATTTCTTGCTCTCGGCAGTTGTAACCTGGGGGGAAAATAAAATACTCATGAATAAAAAGAAGTGGCCTTGTGTTATTACTAAAAACTCCTAATCGCACAAGGCAAGATAACCCTCAGCTCCATCAATCATTTATCTGTATTTTTCCATGATTCAGAGATTATCTTTATTTAAATTCTACACTACTATATATAATTCAAAGGCTACCCTCCCCAATTCAATTATGTAACAATAGCATCTTTAGCTCAGTCAGTAGAGTGTTCGGCTAGGAATCACAAGGTCCTTGGTTCGATACCAGCCCTCGCCAACTCAGTGGATGCGTAGCATAGGGATCTGTGCAGTAAAGTGACGAGCTGATGGTAGGTGTGGCGCTCCACCTCAGATGCTAAAAAACAATCTCCTTGGTCTAGCACTAGTAAAAAGGGGACAGACTCCCTCGCTGTCTGGCTGATACCGACATTAGACCACCCTTTTTACTTTTATATATACCATGTTCCAATCACATACTGTTTTTTTTTTCAGACAAGAGCACTATTTTTTTTTTTTTTTTTCCAAAGCAAATAAGCAGGGTAAGTTTGATCTTGAAGAGTACTGAACTTATTCATCGTACACGTATAAGAATAGGAAAGGGAGTAGTGGGAGGGGAGTTGACAGTAGTAGCATCTTCCCTTCCCCCTCTCACTGAAACATCTTTCCCCCTTCATTCTAAAGAAATCCCCAGGGGTTCCATTATTGATTTTATCGAAATCCAATTAAGAAGTCCTGTTCCTGAATATTAGCTTAACATGTGTGTAAAATTTAATCATGATTTGATCACTGGTGTAGCATCTTCCCTTACCCCTCTCACTAAAACATCTTTCCCCCCTTCATTCTAAAGAAATCTGCAGGGGTTCCATTATTGATTTTATCGAAATCCAATTAGGTAGTCTTGTTCCTGAATATTAGCTTAACATGTGTGTAAAATTTAATCATGATTGGATCACTAGTGTAGGTACCAACTGGTTATACACAGATTATTTCAAAAGATCAACTGATGACCAGTGGTCACTTACCTTTAGTTCTTCAAGTTGTTCCTCCATGTAAGCAGAGAGAACCAAGGTGGCAAGAGTGGTGGACGTCTGTTTTATGTGAAGAAAAGATTTCCTGCTAATGTCCATGATGGATAGATGGTCAACACTACCTAATTGGTCAGCAGTGATGGTGGCCGAAAAAGAGCTAATGGGATTGGCACCTGGACAATAGACAAAAAGACAATGGGGGGTCAGGCAATAGATTAAACAAATATGAATATATGAGTTGGGGGGAGGGGATAGTAAAACAAAATTATAGAATTGTTTAAGCTGAATATGAGAAACATGGATATTCTGCTATTTGCATTGAAGAAGCATTTTTCTATAAAGGAAGAGTTTAGAACATGATGTGATATAATACAATAGAAACTGATCAGAAATAAAATTAATGCATTGGACCATTATTTTTTACCATAAAAATGCATTGGACCATTATTTTTTACCATAAAAAAATGCATTGGAAAATGAATTTTACTATAAAAAATGCACTGGACAATGATTTTTAACAATTAATTTGATTCTTCAACAATCAGGACCCCTTCTACTAAATATGATGTTGGGAAGGCAATAAAGTATATATTGATCTTGTCCCACAATACTGGAGAGCTGTCAGTGATTTTTTTTTTGTAACCAAAAATCTTGATAGGATTTTTAAAATTTTGCCCTCAGCTTAGTATTTAGTATATATATATATATATATATATATATATATATATATATACCAAGCCCTCCACACGAGCAGGATGCAACAGAAGGTCAATTTTTTACGCAGAGTTTAACAGGATTGAATTCAGTATTCATTCTCTTAGACTGGTTACCTAGCCAAGGTTAAAGAGCTCCGTCTGCCCTACTATTTACCCATAGTTGGAGAGAAAGAAGTTAGATTAGTACCTTTCCCAAGGATATTATCAGTATGTGAAATGCAAACACCCTTGTCCAGGATTTGAACTTGGGTCGACAAGTTCATTTCCTATGACTAACCATTACATCACACACCTCCTGTTCATTGTCATTAAGATTTTTTTTAACAAAAAAAAAAAAAAAAAAAAAAAAAAGTTATTTATCAACTGCTTGTAATGCCAGCCTGTTGCCCTTCCACCAACCCTTTTTGTGTCCTTGTCCTTCTAGATTTCCCTCCCAGGGTATCCCACACTTTGGGAACCACAAGCATAACAATTGTTATATTGCAGCATTTTTACTACAAACAAGATTACAAAAATTCTTTTGTAGCGTTTCTGCTTTTTAAAAAATTACTCCCATTTTAATGAATATCAAAATTACCTGTTATATTAAGAACCTTAGGGCAGAGGCCCGAGCCCAAACGATCGATAGCAAGAATTGATTTGCCCCTCAACAGTTCCTTGATGCGGGGATGGATGACTTTTTGACAGAAAACAATTTGAACATTCAACACGGTCAGCTGGTGACAAAATTCCTCAATATATCCAAGAAAATGTTCTTCCAAATTCTCCAGGCTGGTTCCCTCATAGGTGACCCCCAAAAGTTCCTCGGAATCACCAGCCATAGAAATATCCACAACGACAGTCTTAATGGTCGAGATAGAATTAAAACTAGAATAAAGTTTGTCGATCCAGTCTTTCACCTCTGAAATATTGTTCGGTTCTAACAGAAGACCTTGACAACAAAATGATTGATCTGAACTTTGACCTGGCACCCCTACAATGTGCACATCACCAAGAGTATCCGTTGCCCCAGGGTCCAAAGAAGGTAGTCCGATTACAAAAGATTCTAGTAATAACTGGGCTATCAAATCGGCTTCGTCTCGGTCCAATTCACATAGAGGTTTTGACAAAAGCATTGCACGAGCTACACAAGTCCATGACTTAACATCAGAAGTTTCTAATAACATCTTACATTGGAAATCATCAAACTGTATATGGTGCGATAAAAGACGAAGCAAAACCAAATTTGATTTAATTAAGAGTTTTGGGTCGATCTGGCTGCGTAGGCCGTTGATTACAAGGTTCAGGGTCAGACGAGCTGTAAAGAGGCCAGCGTCACCATAATGTTGAACCTGTTGGTTGGCAGCTGTCAGTATGAGTTGCCCAAGCGGACAATTTGGGGTCAAAGTTTTGAGCAGTCGGGTAGAAAGAGTTGTGAGGAGAGATGACCTCCACATGCATTGCCCAAAATTTTGATCATGCCATGAGGGCCCATTGTTGTGGCAACAAGGTCTGAAAGGACCGTAAGGATTCAGTGGTGTGTTTGTCCTTCAGCTTTCTACATTGGATCTTTGAGGTTTCCTGTGCAGCCATCCTACAAATACAAAAAGAAGATACACACTCTGCATACGATGAAACGGAGACCAAAAAAAAATATTTAAATGAATGGAGGTGGGTCATTCTAATTTGAAGCAAAGAAGGAAATTTTTTTTAGATGTTTGAAAAAGTAAAAGTTTTAGGAATGGGAGTGGTTGGATTTTACGGTATGTCAACCCTTGTTGGGTTATTTTATGCCAAAGACGTTTTTGTTTTAATCATTCTTGTTGGGTATTCAATTTTTTTTAACTTAATTTATTAACACTTTTTAAAACTAATTTTTTAAAAGCTATTTAACCCATAGATGGGACCCTAACATTTTCTTTTTCTAACATTCAATAGGACTTGATGTGGACATCATGTCCTGATGAAGATCTTTAAAAAAAATAAAAAAAATGTTATAATGTTGACTTCAGCATCAAGAATAAATTCATCTTTTTGGTTTGGTTTTGTTTTGTTTTACGGCATATCAACCTCAGTGGGTCATTTAATGCCGATAAAGTTTTGAAATAAATCAATTCTTAATGGATACACAATTTTTTTTTTTATGAATACATTTTTCTATTTAACCCATAGATGGGACCCTAACAGCAATGGTGATGAAGGGGTGCTCCACATTCCCCAAACCTCCAAAACTGGAACCTCACCATCAGATAGAGTTTAATGTTATTCCTAGGACATGCAGACCCTCAGTCACCGCCTTCTAGCACCCATATGATAAAAAGGGGTTGGGGCTTGCCATAAGGGCAATAGGGTTGGGAAAATCATGTAGGTGCTAGGGCTTGACGTGACCAGCCAATTGATCGGAGGGGGCCTCTCCGACCGCCCGTCTAGCCTAAGATAGGGCCAAAGTGGAGTATTGCAAGTCATGAACTGTTCATCCACCTGGACTCTATCCTTAAGCATCATGGGTCACAACCCATTGAGGGAGTCTTACCCCTCTGCAGAGGTGCATTCTAACGCCCCACCGACAGGGCGGTCATTTTTGGAATACTTCATGTTTTTCTATTTTCTACATAATGTCCAATTCATTTCCCTATTTTACTCCATATATATATATATATATATATATATATATATTTATTTATCTATATTTTCATCTGGACGTCGTTTGCATTAAGACCTAAGTAGGTTTATGTTTTTAAATATAAGTCTTACATTATAACATTCCATTGCATGAGCACGGTTTACGTTATATAATGCTGAACAAGCCATCGTTTTAAAATTTTAAAATATTTTTGACCGTCTGAAGATTGCATAATATGCATGAAACTTCAGTTACGGAAAATTAACACCATAATATTTCATCTCAGATTTTAAAACTG
The DNA here is from genome assembly GCA_023376005.1 of Doryteuthis pealeii. Classification (NCBI taxonomy): domain Eukaryota; kingdom Metazoa; phylum Mollusca; class Cephalopoda; order Myopsida; family Loliginidae; genus Doryteuthis; species Doryteuthis pealeii. The sequence goes on from CM042163.1 coordinate 62,150,214, forward strand.
CTCTGCTATTTTAGCATTGAGAACCTTCATATGCTAATACTTTTCACATTCATTCTCCATTATATATTAGCTTGAAATGGTGATGGAAGAAAAAAAAAAACACTGGGACGCATAGATATGATTTTACTGCGTCCTTTTAGATTTTTGTGCGTAAGGGACGCATACCTACCAGCATCTCTGCACCAAGTATTGAATATCTGAGGGTCAAAAGATTGAAGATTCAAAGGCTTTGCATCTAAATATTTCTTATCAAAATTATTCTTCAAACGATTTTTAATTGTATAAAATTACATGGATTGTAGTAGTGTAAATATACTGTATATGAATTTAAAAATACTTAGTTACCTCCCTTGCAAATTCGGTTATCTCCCTTGCAAATTCATCTTTTAAATAAATAAATAAATAAATAAACGTCAGATGGCAGCTCAGACACCTAGTGGTGTAATGGTTAGCAAGCTAGATTCAGACCATTGTTAGTGAGTTCGATTCTTCCTGGGCGCCCTATAACTTGGCCTTGTGCCACATCTAAACTATGCTTAGTAAATAACTATGGGCACCTCACATGATGTAATGGTTAGCAAGCTAGATTCGCAGACCATTGTTAGTGAGTTCGATTTTCCCTGGGTGCCCCATAATTCTGGCCTTGTGCCACATCTAAACTATGCTTAGTAAATAACTATGTAAACCTAGGTCAGAGCTTAAACCAGTTTAATTATCATTTTTAGGACTAGCAGGACCTGTGAACATACCACCGTATGATAACTTAATTATTCCGTTTCATGTTTACTTAAGAGCTATTGAAATATCTCAATATGTAAAAAGTATAATAATTTTGATTTAACACTATCTCACTTTTTTTTTTTTTCTTTCTTTCTTTTCCTCTTTTCGTTATGTTCAATGGAATCAGATTAGCATTATCGTTTCCGTGCACTCACACCTCTCTTTCCCTACTCTCTCATTTTCTTTCTTATTGTTTTTCTGTGTAGCATGTCCTTTTTCTTCCCTTTCTTTATAATAAAACTGAATGGACCATTATTTAGCTCAGATGACGACACTCAAAAGAAATAAAAATTCAGCGGATAAGCAACGCCAGATAATCAGGATTTACATTTTTGCATTATGTCTTGGCTTATTTGGACAATATCATTTTTTTTTATCCAGAGGGTGTTGCAAGATGATAACAGTCGTACTTTTAAGGAACACGAGTATTAATATATGGATTGTCTGATAGAATACAAATACTTTTTGCCAAACATCTGCGTTATATAATTTTGTGGTGCCCATGAATTGGTAAGCACTCAATTCCTTTCCAAATTTGCTCAACTCAAAATGACCCAACCATATACGTACAATATAGACATGTAAGCTTACCTGGTGGGGGAAGAACTCTCTAGGGTTTCGTTCTTTCAGCTTGTGTCAATACAGGTGGGGATAAGAAAGGATATGTGGCTAGGTACATTGCGCCAGATATTAGAATCAAAGAGGCAAACTTGTGTTTGCCTGTCCAGGTTGATGCAGATTGCAATAAATTTCGGAGGACCATGGTTCAAAAATTAAGATCTGAATTGGAAAAGAAAAGAAAAAGAAAGCAAAAATGTTTTTAAAACCTTTTTTTCTACAAAAAAAAATAAAAAAAAATAAAATAAAATAAAAAAAATAAAATAGTTTTGTTGTTTTTATGGCATGTCAACACTTGCTGGGTTATTTCATGCTGAAGTCTGTTTTTCTTATCTTTTTTTTTTTGGCATGCAATTTCATGATTTCAATTAATAATAATAATAATAATAATAATAATAATAATAATAATGATGGTTATTCCCTATAACTCCAACATAAAAAAGGGGAACCACCCTGATTGATAAATTATTTATTTATTTATTGATCAACTAGGAAAGAAGACGGGTTTAGGGTTAGTTTAATGGAAAATAATGGGTAGATTAATTAACAGATGAAATTAATTCAGAGTGGTTCCCCTTTTTTATGTTGGAGTTATAGGAAATAACAATAATAATAATAAAGTTGGTGCACTTGGAACGGTCCCAGAAAGCTTTGAAAAAAGACTGGAAATTAGAGGAAGAATTAAGACCATCCAGACTACTGCATTGCTGCTATTGGCTAGAATACTCAGAAGAGTTCTGGAGACCTAAAGAGACTTGTCCCTTACTCTAATGAAATACCATCAACTAATGCTAGTGTGAAAAACTCATAATAATAATAATCCTTTAAAAACAATTATAGCTTCAAGTAATAATTCTTAATACAATTAATTTGTACATAGTTATATGGTTTCAAGTATTCATATTTAATACTAGAACTTAGTACATAATTGTACGTTTTCAAGCAGAGCTGTGGAGTCGGAACACAAAACCTTCAACTCTGACACTTCTATTTTTGGCAACTCCAAATTCTCTTTATGTAATTAAATGTTTATGGCCAATAAATATAAAACCATGATTTTTTATAATCTATTAATAAGGAGTATGCACTGTATAACTTTATATACCAAACTAAGGCCATATAAAATGTAAATTCAACTGAAGTCCGAGTCAGTATAGCTTTACCAACTCCAGTGACCCCTTAATTTCTACTCCAACTCCAAACCCCTGGTTTCAAATATTCCTATCAAATACTAATAGTATATTCTTTTTAGCTAGAAAATAGAAGTGGCCAGGTATGTCCAACTTAGTAGCCCCAAGGGCCGCACATGACAACTAAGTCTTTAACTCCTACATTAACAGAACAAAATGATGATTGCTATCATTAATTTCTTTATTATCAACTAAAAGCCAATTTATACATATCTAAAAAAAAAAATTTGATAAAAAGAAAGGAAAGAAAGACTATTACTGATCGAGTTCAAATAATAAAACATACAAGTGTCACTTTCAATTATAGCCATGTGTTGATTGAAAGCAGGAGAAGGCAAGAGGAAAGACTCACTCCTTCTGCAACTCAATGGAAGGGGTGAGAGAAAATGCGTTGATAATAGGGGTATTTAACAAAATATAGTACTAATGAAAATGGACAAACATTTTGCTAAAATTTGTTAGAATTTTGCACTTCAATTTTTCTGAAATTTCCACGCATGGACTATCTTAAAGTTAGCCAATCCCCAAAATTTGAGCTACCAATTTCAAAAATTAGCAGAGTTATGTTGATTCTAAAAATCGACAAAACTCTCCAAATTTGAGTAGGGTGTCGCGAAAAATGGCGACATTTTTAAATCTATTTTTTCTGTAAAAAGATTTCTAGAGCTTCCTTACACCTAAAAATTGGTTTATAAAACTATTTTATCCCATGGAATCCAAAAATGCAATAAAATAAGTCTTAAAGTTAACCAATTTTAAGTTATTAATGATTTCTGATTTGCAAAATTTTAACTGATGTTGTAGCTTTGGTTCTGAGCAAAAAGCCAAACTATCTTTTTGGTACAAATAATTTCCAATATATGTGAAATAATAATAGAAAAAAACAATTGTCTTAGATGCAGTGCCACATCGGGATATTGAGCTTGCTAGAAAAAAAAAATCAGAAATCATTAATAACTTAAAATTGGTTGATTTTAAGATTTTGGGGATAGCATTTTTGGATTCCTTGGGCAAAAATGCTTTTATAAACCAATTTTTAGTAGCAGGGAAGCTCTAGAACTCATTTTACAGTAAATTACAAAAAGTCGCCATTTTTTGCCAACCACACTAAATTTGGAGAGCTAACTCCACCAATTTTTGGAATTGGAAGCTCAAATTTTGGGGATTTTCTAACGTTAATATAGTATACACATGGAAAAAATTTCAGAAAAATTGAAGGGGTTGGTTGACAATTTTACTTTTTTTTTCTGGATGATTTGGCATGGAATTACCCTTAGGCTACATTGTACACAAATAAATAAAAGGTAAAGTTGGAGTTTTCAATCATTCAAATTAGCTCATTTCATTAGGACAATTTTTTTTTCTTACATCAGATCTAGTTTGAGTATATTTAGTTTTACTTCAAATTACACACACAAAGTAAAAGTAAAGTTGTTGGGGAGGCCTAGAGTCGGTATCAGCCCTACAGCAAGGGAGTCTATCCCCTTTTTACTGGCGCTGGACCAAGGAGATTGTTTTTTTAGCCTCTGTGGAGCGTCACACTTACCATCAGCTCCTCACTTTACCGCACAGTTCCCTGTGCTATTCATACGCAGAGTTATTGAGGGTTGGTATTGAACCAGGAACCTTGAAGTTCCCAGCTGAATGCGCTACCGACTGAGCTAAACCAGCTCTTATTACACACATAATATTTACTAATTAACTTCAAAACATAAAAAAGACTAAAACCTTTTGTATTTATTTTAATGAGGAAATATTGGAATTTCAATAAAATTATTAAAAAATAAATTAAAAAAAAACACAAAATAAGAATTTTAATAAAATGTGAACTAAAACAATATGAAATGTAATTATTTACAAGAAAAATAAAAATTGTTTAGTTTGGTTAGTTTTACAGAATGTCAACCCTTGTTGGGTTATTTAATGCCAAAGTTTTTTTCTGGCAATTATATGGTTTCAAGTAATCAATAATAATTATTATTATTATTATTATTATTATAATAATCATAGCTTCAAGTCTTAATACAAATTATCTGCACAGTTATATTGTTTCATGTATTCCTGTCTAATAATAATGATTTACAAGCAATTGTATAAGTAAGTAAAGTCGTCGAGATCCTAATATTGGTATCAGCCAGAGAGCGAGGGAGTCTACCCCCTTTTCACTAGCACTAGACCAAGGAGATTATTTCAGCATCTGAGGTGGAGCGTCACACCTACCATCGGCTCCTCACTTTACTGCACAGATGCCTATGCTACTCATGCACCGAGTTGGCGAGGACCGTTATCGAACCAAGAACCTTGTGATTCCTAGCTAAACAGTCTACCGACCGAGATAAACCGGCCCTATCAGCAAGTAACTACTTCTATTTAATGATAGTAATCATTAGTTTGTAAAGTTATATGGATTCATGTATTAATAATTTTCAAATAAATCTATTTAACCTATAGATTGGATCCTAACAGGTATTACTACTCCAGATCAAAGGAGACCCCTGGGGTAATGGCAATGAAGGGATAAATCTATAGAGATGATAGTTCTAGAATAGGAACTTCATCACCAAATACAGTTTAATGTCAGGCCAAGGACTCTTTTTGAAAGTGAAGGAGGTCTTAATCCTGAGCAAGGGATGCAGTTAGTATATTCTAGGTCCCATTAACAGGGCAGATAAAACAAAAATGGTTTATTTTAAGACAAACTAGACTTGTAAAAATTATACGCATTCACAGTTATAGGTAGAAATATATGGAAATAATCCAACGGAATGAAAAAAATTAGAAAAAAATAAGTATTTTAAAAAGGTAATACTTAACTTGTTCCTCGTAAATTCCTACCATAAAATAAACAGAACTTTCATTTTATGTCCGTGTTTTTGCGATAAATGTTTTATTTTTCTTGCACCCGTTATTTTACAATACTAAATATATTTTCTTTATTTAAAAACATTTATTGCAAAAACATGGACATAAAATGAGGGTTCAGTTTATTTTATAGTAGGAATTTATGAGGAACAAGTTGAAGATTACCTTTAAAAAGATTCATTTATTTTAGATGGTGAAGTTGACGTTAAAACATTTTTTTTTTTTCTAACGTTTATCAGGACATTAGGATTAAAAAAAAAAAAAAAATTAAAAAAAAAAAAAAGGAAAACTTCTAATGAAAAATATAACATCTTTTTCTCTAATACTTTCTCATTTCTCGTTTCATTTAAAAAAAATTTCCATCACTTATTTTTGTTGTCCCCATCTTTATTGTAGTATAGATTAACACAACATTTCGACTACTGTATCCTTCAGCCTTCCTCAGGTGTTTCCTGTATGTCTGAGCATAGCAATGATTCAACCTAGGAAATCATTTTGAATAGTTTGACAGTTGATCAAAATGATTTCTGAGGTTGGATTATTACTATGCCCGAATATACAGGGAATACTGGAGGATACAATAGCCAAAACATTGTGTTTATACATACCACAATAAAAAGGAGGACAACGGTTCAAAAATTCAAAATTATTCACACCAAGCCTCACCTCAAAAGTTACAGATAATTTCCATCACTGTTTAGACAACATTTTTTCATCCACATGTCCTGATAAAGGCTTAAAAAACTGAAACGTTTTGATGTCAACTTTACCATTTAAAATAAATTTATTTTTGGGAATAATTCATTTTCTATTTTCTATATTCACATTCATCCAACTTACCTAATTTAAAATGAAGAATGTTTTTCTAACTTTCTTTAGGAGGATCAGGTTTGAGTTCCCTTCCAAAAATCTTTGTCTTGTCTCCTTTTTGCATAAAAATGGGGCTTTTTTGCATAGTATACCAAGCGTAATGGATGCCTACAATAGTTGGGAGCATAACCAACAAAACCTTGTACTCTCTCAGAAAATTTGATAGACGGGATGAAGACATTACCAATCTACAAAAAGAATAAATCTCAAATTGATACAAAATATGAGGAGGCAGAAATGTTTTTTTTTTTTTTTTTTTACACTTGATATGTCTTTTCATATTTCAGTATTAAAAAATTCTATGGTACTCTTAGACCAACAAGGAGAAAATTTTCACTTAGACTTTTATTAAAAGAAAAAATGAAAATTAAATCTTCAACCAAAATGTTGCGTTTTTATCATGATATAGATGAGGATAAGTCTTAAAAAAAAAAAAAAAAAAAAAAAAAAAATGCCTCATCTCAAAATTTCAGTCAAATAATATCGAATTGGTACAGATCTGATAAATTACAGAAAAAGTCCAGAGGGTACAATGCCCAAAATGTTTTGTTTTATATATCATAATAAAGATGAGAAAACAGTAAAAAAAAAAAAAAAAAATACATATCAAGTCCCATCTTAAAAATTTAGATGAAAATTTCAAAAAAAAAAAAAAAAAAAAAAAAAAAAGATTTGCGTCAAGTTGAAGAGTAATTAGGATTTTTTCTTCTTTTTTTAAAATTTAGAAAAAAAAAATTTAAAAGTCAGTTAAATTTTAAGTGATCTAAATTCCACCATCGTATGTCACCCCGCCGAAAGAAAAAAAAAAAGATAATCAGGGAATTAACCGAATTTAATGAAATTTTCAGTGTTGATATATTAATGCATAAAAGATATAATGTGGGAGTTATTTTACTTAAAAACTTTTACATTTTTTTCAGGTCAGTTAACTTTGAACCATGTATCTTTGAGAATCTGTTTTACGCCTCAAAGATACATGGTTTCCCCAGGTTGGATTATTACTATGCCCAGAAATAGAGAACACTTGAGGAAGACTGGAGGATACAGCAGCCGAAATGCTGTGTTTATACATACCACAATAAAAAAGAGGACAACAGCCCGAAAAATTCAAAATTATTTACATCAAGCCTCACTTCAAAAGTTACAGATAATTTCCACCACTGTTTAGACAACATTTTTTCATCCACATGTCCTGATGAAGGCTTAAAAAACTGAAACGTTTTGATGTCAACTTCACCATTTAAAATAAATTTATTTTTGGGGAATAATTCATTTTCTATTTTCTATATTCACATTCATCCAACTTACCTAATTTAAAATGAAGAATGTTTTTCTAACTTTCTTTGGGAGGATCAGGTTTGAGTTCCCTTCCATAAATCTTTGTCTTGTCCCCTTTTTGCATAAAAATGGGGCTTTTTTGCATATTATACCAGGCGTAATGGATGCCTACAATAGTTGGGAACATAACCAACAAAACCTTGTATTCTTTCAGAAAATTTGATAGACGGGATGAAGACATTACCAATCTACAAAAAGAATAAATCTCAAATTGATACAAACTATGAAGAGGAGGAAATGTTTTTTTTTTTTTACACTTCATATTTCTATATCAAAAAAATTCTATGCTACTCTTAGACCAATGAGGAGAAAATTTTCATTTATACTTTTATTAAAAAAAGAAAAGAATATTAAATCTTCAACTGAAATGTTGTGTTTTTATACATCATGATATATATGAGGATAATAATCCGGGGAAAAAAAAAAAAAAAAAAAAAAAAAAAAAAAAAGAATGAAATAATGCATATCAAATCTTATCTCAAAATTTCAGTCAAATAATATCAAATTGGTACAGAACCGATAAATTGCAAGAATGGATAGACAAAAGACAACCGAAGAATGCCAGAGGGTACAACGGCCAAAATATTTTGTTTTTATATATCATAATAAAGATGAGGAAAACAGTAAAAAAAAAAAGAATTATATATATATATATATATATATACACACACATATACACACACACACACACACACACACACACACACACACACACACACACATAGTAAAAAAGTAAAAATGATACATATCAAGCCTCATCTAAAAATTTAGATGAAAATTTCTTGTCAAAATTTAAAAAAAAAAAAAAAGTTTGCGTCAGGTTGAAGAGTAATTAGGATTTTTTTTTTTTTTTTAAATTTAGAAAAAAAAAAAAAAAAAGTCCGTTAAATTTTAAGTGATCCACCAAAAAAAAAAAAAAATTTGAGTAAATAAATTAAAGATTTTTTCTTCTTTTTCTTAAATTTAGAAAAAAAAATAGTTGGTTAAATCAAACTTAACTGACCTAAATTCCACCATCGTATGTCACCTCGCCGAAAGAAAAAAAAAAAAAAAAAAAAAAAAAAAAAAAATCAGGGAATTAACTGACTTCAATGAAATTTTCAGTGTTGATATATTAATGAATAAAAGTTATTTCATTTAAAAACTTTTACATTTTTTTCAGGTCAGTTAACTTTAAACCACGTATCTTTGAGAATCTGTTTGGTTTGGTAGCATATCAACCTCAGTGGGTCATTTAATGCCGATAAAGTTTTGAAATAAATCAATTCTTAATGGATAATACAATTTTTTTATAAATACATTTTTCTATTTAACCCATAGACGGAACCCTAACAGGTACTACCACTCCGGGTCAGAGTGAACCAGGGAGCAATGATGATGAAGGGGTGCTCCACATTCCCCAAACCTCCAAAACTGGAACCTCACCATCAGATAGAGTTTAACGTCATTCCCAGGACATGTAGACCCTCAGTCACCGCCTTCTAGCACCCATATGATAAAAAGGGGTTAGGGCTTGCCATAAGGGCAATAGGGTTGGGAAAATCATATAGGTGCTAGGGCTTGACGTGACCAGCCGATTGATCGGAGGGGGCCTCTCCGACCGCCCGTCTAGCCCAAGATAGGGCCAAAGTGGAGTATTGCAAGTCATGGACTGCTCATCCACCTTTGAGAATCTGTGTTATGCCTCAAAGATACGTGATTCAAGGTTAACTGACCTGAAAAAATGTAAAAGTTTTAAAATGAAATAACTGGTGCATTATATCTTTTATTCAATATAATATATCAACACTGAAAATTTCATTAAATTCCCTGATTTTTTTTTTTCTAACGGCGGGGTGACATATGATGGTGGAATTTAAGTCTGTTAAGTTCAATTTAACTAAAAAGTCTGTGATTACATGGAAAATATTCATGCCTTGTTTTTAATAATTTTATGCGCACAAGTGACAATATATGGTCCCACTCATTAAAATTAAAAAACATTATTTCATGAATAATTTTGTACTTTTTATTCCGGTGTCCCACAATCTAGTTTTAAGATGAGGGCATTACTCATGAAGTGTGTCTTGAGCAAGAATAGCCCATCCCTCTCCAGGTCTACAACTGGTTCGAATTCAGAGATTTCCTTCTCCTAGACAAGTTTCCAGACCAAAGTTAGAGCCAGTCTGCAGTATTAGCACTATGTGAAATGCAAACATCCTCGTTTAGAATTTGAACCTGAGTAGCCAAGTCAATTTCCTACGACAATAATCATTATTGGAAAAATTAGGGACTAATTATCTGCCCTTGGCACCAGGGGGCGAATCGCCAATATTGTATATTGGTACCTAAATTGAATTCCATGACTAAGTCTTATAGTGTTGAGCAGATAGTAGCAAGACGTCTAAATCTAGTTGCCCCCAAAACCTGAAAGAACTTCAGCCGATAAGTCTCGTAGCAAACGCCATTAAGTTTGCAATTTGTACCTTTCTGAATATGTTTTTTATCTTCATTTGAATCTAATTGCCTAACCAGGGAAAATATATGATGCCTGGCAAAAAAGATCATACCGTTACACATGAGCGATGTTGATTAAGTGTATGCAAAAGTTCCCAGCACTCTTTCTGGAAAACTAGAGACTGAACAGTTGAAAGATAACCAGTTTTTCGCTGGAAACTTTTGCGCACACAACTAAGCATGATAGGGAGTTCATGAAACAATTCTTGGTTCATAATTGTTTGTTTCTATTTTACTGTTATGGCATTCACCCTGGGTTGGTGGAGTCAGCTATATCCAACGACGTTACCAGTGGTGAATTCATGGAAGGAGTAACAAGGGAATAGGAAATTCACAAGTGGTCCCCAAACCCCATATGCATATCCCGGTCAGGGAAAGGAGATGCCCTGGTTTGTTGCAGATGCAATAGCAAGTACAACAAAAGCTGTTGATTCCTGATGATAGACATCTTTTGGATTTTTGCCAGAGCCCTTTGGCCGGGCTGTGGCCCTAATACTACTGGGTACCAGACCTTGGGTGATCCTACCAGGAAATTAAGTTCTCGGCAGCATGGCTCTGACAATACCAAGTTTAGACTGCCCTCTTGTTTTCTTCTGAGATTTTTTCTTTTAATTTTAAGGGTGTAAAAATGTTTGAGGCTGGGGTTGTAAAAAGAAAAGAAAAGAAAAGAAAAGAAAAAAAAAGGCCTATCCTCACCCACTATTAGAACTAGTCACATATACATGGAAAATAAGTATTCCAAACTTTAGTACCCCTTATTTTAAATTAACAAAACTGTCGACAAAAATTATGGAATTTGAATTTAGAGAGAAAGATAAAGAAAAAGAAAAAAAACAAAATGAACAAGAGAGAATCAAAATGAAGGTTAAATTAACAAAAAGTATTTAATTAATTATTATAATCCTAAAAATATTAAGTTTTTAGTCACTGTTTTCTAAAAAAAATTAATATTAAATCCATTAACAAATTTATACTAATGAGAAATAACATTGACTTTTAATTAGCAATAAATAAATGTTAAAATTTCTACCAGAAGGGTAAAATATACAGTACAAATCATTTGCATATAACAAAAACAAGAAAACATTAATTATGTAACGCAAGAGACGTCAAGGAGTAATGGTTAGCAAACTAATCTCGCAGATCTATTATTAGTGAATAGCGAGTTCGATCCTAGTTTGATGCACTATAAAAACATGTAAAAAAAAGACCTTGTGTTAATCTAGCCTAGTGGGGAGGTCAATAATAATAATAATACACACTCACACAAAATTATATAACGTGAGTTTTCACGTTTTTGAAAATTTAACTGACCGTAAAGATACACAACTTAAAGAAAGACTCACACAACATGATATAATATCCGAAAAGAGAAATTTAATCATGTTTTAATAATTCAACAGAATTAAAATAATCTAAAAATACAACTAACAAAATCAAAACTATTTTATATGAAAAATGTTTCAAATAAATCCTACATAGTTCGCTTTTTTTTATTTTTTTTTTTTTACCCTTGTTACAACTTTTTATTTTACCAGAGTATACTTCTTGCTCTAAGATCAGATTTTTATGCCTACTAATAATCAAAAACAATAAAATCTATCACTTAATTCAATCTCTAAAAAATTATATAAATTAAAACATAAAACAGCATTTTGTTATAACAAAAAAGTAATATTTACTTTTAAAAGAATCACTAACCCGCAAGATACTTTGTGGACACTCTAATAAACTCGCAAAAACAGAAACTAAAAAATTAAATTCACTCAAAGGGAAAATATTTAATGAAACAGACAAACAAATAAATAAATAAATAAATAAGTAATTCTCACCTGAATGTATTTATCAAAATAATTTAAGCATCATAAAACCCGAAAAGGGAGAAATTACACGTTTCTTGCTGGCAATGTGGCCGACCTTGATTCAAGGGCAGATAACTCTTGTTTGTTAATTCTGAAGGAAAATGATTATTTATTCTACTGTGACGAACTGTATAAATTTGAAATGTTTTAATTTATAAAATTCTCCCGCTTTAAAGATTGTAAAACAAATAATTTTTTACATATGATTTAAAAAAAATTCTTCCTCTTCATAATACAGCAAAACTTATGTTAAGTCTCAATCATTTTTTTGTGAGTTTTGTTGAATTTTTATTCGTGGTGGGAGGAGGTAAAAAAGTGAAATTTTGTCCATATCTACAAGACATCGGCACAATGCCCCGTTTGTTGGGTACCAGCAGACAGTAGATAAATGAAATCATTAGTTAGCATAAACACCACGCAAGCCATTGTTTTTAGTTATTTATTGAACGACTGCTATTTTTCTTTTCTTTTTTATATCACTCACTCACTCATTCATTTGTCACTAGCAAATTGCATTTTTTAAATTAATTAATGAAAATAAATTACGACTCCAGAATTGTTAAAAAGATCTTGGGCATAGTGATATCTATAAAAACTACAAACTGGAAAATTACACTCTCTACACTACACTCCCAAAAATAAGAATTAAACAGAATATAATAAAATAAAATTAAATTAATAAATAAATAAAGCTCACAAAGCATAATCTTTATTTGTTGAAAATCAAGAAAGAATGTACATCTTTTTTTCTTTCCTTTTCTTAAAAATAGGAATTAAAGAAGCACTTTCAAGTAGTAATAGACCAGGTTAATAGGGCAGTAAGAGTAACCCGAAACCTTTTTTTAGACCTTAAAAAGCCTGACCCATTTACCAAAACCTTTTTTAGACCTTAAAAAGCCTGACCTATTTACCAAAACTTTTCTCGTCACCCATATACATCAGAAAAATAATGTACCCTTACCACGTTTAAAAAAAGATGAAGAATTTTCTTCAAAATCTTTCTTTTTTTTTCTTTATTTTTTTAATCAAGGATCTTTTTTTAATAAAGTTTACAAAACCAAATTGACACATAAGATAAATCAAGCTATTTGTAATTTGTAAAAATGATATAGGTCCGAAAAGAACTACTAGTTGCAATTGTTGTTGTTGGTGGTGGTGATGATGATAATGGTGAATGGTTGATTTGATTAATTAATTCAAATTGAATACAAAAAAGATTTGATTTTTAGACATTATTTTAAGAAGGAACATATTTCCCCTATCACCGCTTATGAAACTGACTTAAACAAAGTCACGTGGATTCGGTTCAAGTTATTAAAAAAAAAAAAAAGTTTTAAATCAACTTTTTTTTTTCTTCATGAATTCCATATATAGAAACTTGATTTAGAACACCTATCACCTGCAGTTTGCATATGACCACCACAAAGGTAATTAAAAATAATTTTAAAAAAATCTCATTCAAAAAAATGTTATAACCGATTATTTCATAATCAAAACAAATGAGCAATGTTTTTTCCCCGCCCAAGCTTTTATCGATCTGGTAAACTTTAAACTCCACGAAAAACTAATTCGTTTGGTATATTTTTAATTTTTCTAATTTTTTGTCTAGGATGAGGTGTTGTTATTATTTTACAATAAAACTGATTCTTTTTACGTGGTTTCATTTTAACACAATATTTTGGCCTCTGTATCCAGTTTGTATGTCTCACTTATTCAAATATAAACCTTTCTTCCGAGAATAGGTACTAATGCAGAACAGCGCACAAGAGATAATATCAATAAATTGCGTATAAAAAAACATTACATTTCATGGAAATACCCGAAACCTTTGAGACATTGGGGTAAGGATTAGTTTTAGGGTTTGGCTACTTCAGGAGTTTCCGTAATCTAATGCTATTTATACGTAAAATGCAATTCTAATGATATTATTTCTTGCACGTTATTCTGTATTTGTATCTTATTCTTTTACAATAAAACTGATTCTTATTTACCAGTTTCTTTTCATCACAATGTTTTGGTCGCTGTATCCCCCAGCTTTTATGTGCCTCGCTGATTTGAATAAACCTTTCTTCCGGTAGGTACCACCAATTTGCCCCTGTGAAATTTACCCCCCCCCCCTATATTTAACACAATGAAACTTACAGAAAATTTAATATTTTCTTGAAAAAATTTTTTCCATCCTAAAGAAAAAACATAAAATAAACTCCTGATGATTTAAAAAAAAATTTTTCAGCATACGGAAATAATGAAAATTATGATTGAAAAACAATGTTTTCATTTTTGCACTGTTAAATCAACTGAAATTTAACGTAGCTAAAAATAAGTTACGATAAGAGGATTTAAAAAAAATTCTATGAAAAATCAATTAATAATCTGATTTTCACGAAAATTTCTATAAATGTTTACCATTGGATGTAAATACATCTGAAATAGTTTTTTTCTAAAATATATTAGGGGAAATATTTTTTTACGAGGTCTATCCCCCCCCCATTTTATTTTATGAGATAAAAAAAAATGACGCGTCAGAAAAATTTTTTTTCTATAAAGATAAAAATCTGAATAACTATATCAATGAAATTGTATGAATGTACGAGGTGTAGTTTTTTGAGGAAAAATTAATGAAATCGGAAATAAAAAGTGCAAAAAATGTCATAATATTAATATTTGAAAACTTTTTTTTGCTTTTGTAATTGGCATGTACTATATTCTATTAAATTGTCAAAAGAAATTTTTTTTTTTTTTTTTAAGAAATTATTTTTTACGAGATTTTCAATCTTTTGTGTGATTAAATATTTTTATTTTCTGCGTGAAATAAATTTAATTTTTTCTTTTTTCCTGCGTCAAAAAATCGAATTTTTCACGGATATTTAAAAATATGAATTTTATAATTCAGGTGAACTAAACATTGATCCGATACGAGCTCGATTAATATTTTTAAAAGAATTTGTAATTTTTATTGTTGAATAGTAATGTATGATCCTTAGAATATACGGAAGAGCAGAGCTGACATATTTGTTTTACAAAGAGATGAGACGCTTCTAAGTAACCGAAGTTTGTTCCTGTTAGGCTGACAGTGTTAGCGTGAAAAAAATTATTTTATTTAACTTTTTTCAATAATTAAAATAAAAAGTAAGTATAATAGATTATTTTATCAGTTTTTCTCTTAGAAAAAATATTCAAATTTTCATTCCATACTTTTACTGGTTAATCGTAAAAGGGAAATAATTAGTAACTTTTCTGTCTATATTACGGTCTGAAAATTACCCTTTCGTATGTAATTGTTTATTTTTTAAGTTAACGATGTAATTTTTCCCAATTTTTCGGATAATTTGATCTTTGAATTAACTATTTTTCTTTGTAACAACCCTGTACGATCTTTTTTTTACGAGAATGTTTATAAACAAAGTTCGGAAATATCTATTTCCGTTTTATTCAAGATGGCCTAAACGGTTTGGTGGTACCTATCTTCCGGAAATGTCAAAGGGTACCACCAATTTTCCCTTTGAAATTAACCCCCCCCCCTCATATTTAACACAATGAAACTTGCATAAAAGTTAATATTATTTTGAAATTTTTTGTCCATTCAAAAGAAGAAACATTAAACAAATTCCTGATAATTTAAAAAAAGATTTTTCAGCTTACGGAAATAATGAAAATTATGAACGAAAAACAATGTTTACATTTTTGCACCGTTAAATCAATTGAAATTTAATGTAGCCAAAAACAAGTTATGACTAGAGGCTTTTTTTTGAAAAAATCTATGAAAAAAATGTATTAATTTTCACGAAAATTTCCAGAAATGCTTACCTTTTGATGAAAATATGTCTGAAATAGTTTTTTCCTAAAATATATTAGGGGAAATATATTTTTTATGTTGTCTAGCCCCCCCCCCTCCCCTATTTTATTTTGTGAAATATGAAAAAATGAACCAACAAAAAACGATTTTTACTTTTTTCTATAAAGATAAGAGTCTGAATAATTATATCAGGATATTTTTTATAAGTTTCAATCTGAGAGCTTTTTAGTAAAAGAACCATAAATACAGAATTCTGCTAAAAATATCAATAAAGAAAAAAACAGACTGTTTTAGTTATTTTTCTAGATAACGGTGAGTAATTTTTCCCCAATCGGATAATTTGATCTTTGAATTAACTGTTTTTCTTTGTAGCAACTCTTTATATTCATTATTTCTTTTTTGCGAGATTTTAAAAGAAAAAGTTCAAAAATATTTGTTTCTTCCTTCAATATGGCCTAAACTGATCACATGCCCTTTTTTGGTGGTACCTATTGCTTAATGATTTTATCATAGAAACTAGCAAGAATATGTGCCCTCCAGGTGTAAGTACTTGTTTCAGTCAGTCTACTGTTAGTTTGGACAACAGCAAACACAACTAACTAGTGCCCAAAACAGCTGGTACTTATGGAACTCAGGAATACTCCATTCATGCATTTGGGTGATTCCATTCCTTGAGTTCTGATTGGCTTCTTGGTTTCTGTGGTGCAATAGTGCTTGATAAATAACTTACCATTTTGCAGTAGGCTTGCAACAAGGTAAGATCTGTATTGGGTTACGACTTCCTTATTGCCTTGTCTGCCAATTCGACGATAATTGGAATTCTTCTACAGTGAGTATGATGTTTATTCTACATCTCCCCCCCCCCACCATAATGGCCTTTGAGGAGAAATTAGTTCCCTTCGACCTGGCTGATTACAGGGGAGCAGCCTGGACAATGCCCAGGGAATTCTTGTCGGTATTGACCTAGGTGATGGAGTGACACTGGGTCCCTGAGTGATGTCGTTACAATTCCAGAACACCAGCTGATGTTTACATTCCAGATAAAATCTGTAATCTCATTGGTTAATTGAATTCGGAGCTATTTTCGTTCTATACGTATTTTAATCACTTAAAACTTATTTTATTAATTCTTGCGGCAATAAACTTATGCGCGAAAAAAATTTGGAATTTTGGGGTGATATCATTTTAATAATAAAGGACAATTTATTCGGCCACTTTTTACATCCGACACAACTGAACGATAATCGGCTTGGGACTGTAGCCTATTACAATCCTGGATGCCAAAAGTAACTATGCACTCAAATATATTGAACATTATCATTAAATATAAATTATAGTAGCACATATATAGTAGCTGGTGTTTGAAGCTTCCTGAGAAATCGTCAATTCCGCTATGTAATTCTACCTGATCCATCAATAATGATTTGGTATTGATGTTTAGGGAGGGTTTTGACAACTCTGCCTGTTATGTCTCACCGACAGTTGTTTGGATGTTGCATGGAGACTGCAACCAATATGAAGTGGATACAGTGTATGCACTGTGCGGCGATTGTATCTCTCTATTAGCAGTGCATTGTGTTGAGATAGGTTAATTTCATGGTTCCGAGCCATGGCTATCCACTTGGTATGCGGTTTATATAGTGTAGGTTGGGATGGTATGAAGTCACGCAGCTGTCGGTGGAGAAGGAGTTGTGTAGGGGATAGCCCGATGTTCTGGATGGGCGTGTTCCGATATTGAAGGATTGCCTTTGTAGCCTGGTCATTATCCAGGGATCCCTGGGGTCCTGTGTTGCCATTCACTATTCTCTTGCCTGTCTTGACGGCTAACTCTGTCCGACCATTGGATTGTGAATACGCAACTGATAACAGTTTGTGCTTTATACCCAGTCCTCCAGGAACTGCTTAAATGGGAGGGATGTGAAAGGTGGTCCACCATCACTGCTGAGTTCTTCCTGGGCACCATAATTCTGGAATATCTCTCGACAAATCGAGATGATCTTGGAAGCATTTGCTTGTCCGTCGCTCAAGTGATATAGAATGAGCCATCCAGTAAATCTATCAGTGCCTGCAAGGTATGCATGATCCCCAACATAGAACAGGTCTATTATGTTTTAATGTAATGAAATATATCAAATTAGATAGACTAACGAAATCAAATAAGAACGCATATAAAATGATTACATTTATTTTAATTATATTTTAATTGGTTTCAATATAGAATTATACATAGGAATGTTTTTGATACGTTTGAGAATAAAATAATAATATTAGAAATTAATAACACCAAGTAATTATTATTTATTAAAGCTGGTTTTGTTAAAACCAGTATGCAAATTAACCACCATATATTATGTAAAACTTTATTTCTTAGTGATATATGACACATTGCAGGATTTTAAACATTTGAGGCAAATCTAATTCAGATTTTCATAGGGACATTGTTAATGAATAAAATTTATTTTATGTATTAATGATTTTGACTTAAATACTCATTGATAAACTTATGCAATTTCTGGGGATTTGTTACATAATCTATGCATAGATTATTGTCAACCCCCTGTATTTCTGAAGGGATGGCCCCTTTTCATATCACGGGCAGGACTTTCCATGGAATATTACAGAAAACCCGCGAAATATGTGAAGTCCCGTGGAACCTGGTTGGCTCTCAGTTTCAGCTTGGACGTCAGGCAGATAAGGTCTTTGTGCCTTAGCTGAAGCTCACTGCACACGCGCGTTATGTTAGTTACATGAAATGTTTAGTTAACTAAATAAAGGTTCAAATAAATAACATGGTTTTGTGGTTGATGAATGTCTTGGTAACAAGACTGATCTAGAAGAAGAAAGGAATCAAGGATGACCAACCACCAAGAACAGAGAAATAGAAGACCAGACACAAAGTCCCCAAGACTAGGTCCAGACGCTAGGAGAAGAACGTAAGATACCAAAGATGAGCAGAAGAAGAATAGAAGTAAGGAAAGAAAGGGTATGCAACAGATTATGTGATGTAAGCAGTGACATAGTTTGAGTTACAGACAGACACCAAATCCACATTATAATAAGATTTAAATTTTTGTAATATGCGAACTTATTTCTTAGAACAAAATTTTGATTTTTTTTTTAAATCAGTGTAACTCAAAACGCTTTTTTCTTTTTCTTCGTTTTTAAAGAAATAAACTATTTATAGAATAAACAAATAATTTTCATTAGAATTAATAAGCAAAATTTCCCTCCTACAAATAAGGACACACGTTTAATTCTTAGCTGCTTTTTATAATTACATTTTGAGGTGTAAAAAATAAAATAAATTAAACGAATACATTTTTATCACTTTAACTCAACAAGCAATTAAGAACTGAATTTAGATTTTTGTCATATGTACAAAAAAAGGTTTTTAGAAAAGTAAAATTATTTCAAAACTGTTAGGGAGAGTTATCTCCCCCTAACGATTCGAACCGGACTCTCTAAAGAGGAGGAGAAAAAGACTGAACAGCAGATCAGAACCGAGCAGGTCATACACTCTCATCCTCATCAAGCTAGAACTCTAATCCAAACCCATCCACTGTATTCCCTGTCAGTGAAACATAAATAAAACAAGTATTGTTATTGTTAACAATTTCCTTGTTTTTATTATCATTTCTGTTATCCCTACATCTCGGATACAACAGATTTGTGGCGACGAGGATGATTCATGAGTTTAGGGTTACATTTTTTAAAATAAATAAAAAAAATTAAAAAAATTCCTAAAATAAACTAGCATTGTAAAATGCAAAATTTTATCCATTATTTTTTTTAATTTGATAAGGAATTTGCTAAATTATTTTCTTCTTCCCTATGTTACTCCTCTCTTCCCCCTTTCTCTCTTACTCCTCTCTTCTCCCTTTCTCTCTTACTCCTCTCTTCCCCCTTTCTCTCTTACTCCCTGATATTCCTAATATCCTTTAGTTTAATCATGGAGTACTTCTAATCTTTGGTGCTTATTTAGGCTAGACAGGCGGTCGGAGAGGCCTCCTTCAATCAGTGGGCTGGTCATATCAAGCCCTAGCATCTATATGACTGTCCCAATCCTATTGCCCTTATAGCAACCCCTAACCCTTTTTATCATATATGTGCTAGAAGGCAGTGAATGAGGGTCTTCTTGTCCTGAGTATGATGTTAAACTCTATCTGATGGTGAAATTCCAATTCTGAAGCCCTGGGGAATGTGGAGTGGATTACCGCTTCATCACCATTATGCCCTGGTCCACTCTGACCCGGAGTGGTAGTACCTGTTAGGGTTCCATCTATGAGTTAAATAGAACAAAAAGATTTTTTAAAAATTGTGTTCCATCAAGAATAAATAAAACCAAAGGTTTTTGGTATAAAATTACCCAACAAGGGCTGACATGCTGTAAAATCCAACCAACCAACTTCTAGTTAAGTATGTTTAAATGATATTTTAGATTTAAACAAAAAAAAAAAAATCCTAAAATAAACAAGCATTGTAATATGCAAATTTTTATCAATTATTTTTTAATTTGATAAGGAATTTAAGGGTATCTTGGGCTAGACGGGCGGTCGGAGAGGCCCCCTCCGATCAATCGGCTGGTCACGTCAAGCCCTAGCACCTATATGATTTTCCCAACTCTATTGCCCTTATGGCAAGCCCCAACCCCTTTTTATCATATGGGTGCTAGAAGGCGGTGGCTGCGGGTCTACATGTCCTGGGAATGATGTTAAACTCTATCTGATGGTGAGGTTCCAGTTTTGGAGGTTTGGGGAATGTGGAGCACCCTTTCATCACCATTGCTCCCTGGTCCACTCTGACCCGGAGTGGTAGTACCTGTTAGGATCCCATCTATGGGTTAAATAGAAAAATGTATTTATAAAAAAATTGTATTATCCATTAAGAATTGATTTATTTCAAAACTTTATCAGCATTAAATGACCCACTGAGGTTGATATGCCATAAAACAAAACTAAACAAAACCAAACCAAAAATTGTTGCTGTTAGTCTATTTAGTTAAAATAGGGAGTAAAGAATAAAATTACAATTATTTTTTCTTGCTAATGGATTTCTTTTAAGATTTATGCCCAAGATTTTTGCTCATACCCATTAAGATAAAACCAAACAATTAGAAATCAATAATACTAAGTACATATTTATTAAAATTGTATCATCCATTAAGAATTGATTTATTTCAAAAGTTTATCGTCATTAAATGACCCACTGAGGTTGATATGCCGTAAAACAAAACAAACCAAACTAAACGAATTTAAGGGCCAGTTTAGCTCAGTCGGTAGAGCATCCGACTAGAAACCATAAGGTTCCCGGTTCGATACCAGCCCTCGCCAACTCAGCGTATGAGTAGCACAGGGATCCGTGCGGTAAAGTAAGGAACTGATGGTAGGTGTGGTGCTCCACCTCAGATGCAAAAACAATCTCCTTAGTCTAGCGCTAGTGAAAAGGGAATAGACTCCCTCGCTGTCTGGTTTATACCGACATTATGCCACCCCGTCGACTTTTACTGTTTTCTTCTTAACCTCTTTCCTACTCCTTTCTTCCCCCTTTCTTTCTTACTCCCTGGTATTCCTAAAAATCCTTTAGTCTGGTTATGAGTATATTTAGGACAAATATCTTATGAACCTTGCTTCATTTATTGGCTACTTAATCTAATCTGATATCTTTTGACTTCGAAGGTCAATTTTCAAATCTTTTACTGTTTTCTTCTTAACCCCTTTCCTACCCCTTTCTTTCTTACTCCCTGGTATTCCTAAAATCCTTTAGTCTGGTTATGAGTATATTTAGGACAAATATCTTATGAACCTTGCTTCATTTATTGGCTACTTAATCTAATCTGATATCTTTTGCCTTCGAAGGTCAATTTTCAAATCTACGTCAGTCTTTGTTTAACAGCTGTTTTAGAATATCAATTTTCATTTGTGAAATTTTAGACAATAATTGTTCTTATACCATCTTTCATTTTTCTGATTGTTTTGTTCGATTGTAGCCTGGAAAATGGCAGCTCTTCAAATCTTGCGATTAATAGTAACAATTAGTCTCATTTGTGGCGGTGTTACTAATTCGAAATCTCCTGGTCTTCCTTTGGTTATTAATACTTGGCCTGTAAAAGTAGCAGCAGAAAAAGGTAAGTCATTTTTTTAATCTTTTATTAGGAATTTATTGTGAAGAAAAATATTGGAAAAGTGAATAATGAACACAAACAATTAAATTCAATTAGGAACACTCACATGCACACACACACCACACACACACACACACACACACAGAGACAAGACCCCCCTACAGACTAACAAGTGAATGTAATAAAATTGAAAAAAAAAATCAGATGGGCCTGGAAATTACACACACACACACACACACACACACACACACACACACACAAATAAACAGGCTACTACTTAATAATAAAACAAAAAGGGTAGGCCAAACCTGGAATGATAATCAGACATTGTTGAACAGACACACACACACACACACACACACATGCACATAAACACCCCCCCCACACACACACACATAAACACACACTCACACGCAGAGAATTTGGAAGATATACGACACAAAGCAAAATGAACGATCACTAACAACAGCTTCAGTTTCAAAAATATTCTGTCGAAGAGATTTTATCTTGAAATATTAAGAATGAAGTAGAGGTTAACAAATAACACATAGTTACCTTATTTTTCTTTACACTTGCATTGTGATAGCCTTCAAAACCAACCACCAAACCAATATAAAAACAATGCTTCAAGCAAATTATAAAACCCTTGTTAATATTTATCTTCTTAAAATGTTAATGACCACTTTGAAGGCTCGAACCAGAGACCGGTGCTTTAAAAATATTTATTTCTATCCATCATCGTACTATTTTTTACTTTGGATGTAAAATAAACAAATAAAATCACAAAAGTAAAATAAAATAAAGTCTTTTCATATGCCTCTTATAATTTTGGATATTAGAATAATATAATAATAATGGAATAGAAAAATAAGAATAAATTAAAGGTTAACAAACAACACCATAGTTACCTTATTTTTCTTTACACTTGCATCGTGACAGCCTTCAAAACCAACCACCAAACCAATATAAACACAATGCGTCAAGCAAATTACAAAACCCTTTTAAATTCAATTAATATTTCACCTCTGTTGGTCTCAAAGGCTTCATCAGAATGAATGTTATTATTTTAAAACAGAATGATATATAGATGATGAAAGGGTAAAGAGAGGAGGCTTAGGAGGGAGATAGAGAAGGAGGAGGTAAAAGGGGATTGCCA
Source organism: Doryteuthis pealeii (assembly GCA_023376005.1). NCBI lineage: Eukaryota > Metazoa > Mollusca > Cephalopoda > Myopsida > Loliginidae > Doryteuthis > Doryteuthis pealeii. The sequence continues at coordinate 62,173,303 of CM042163.1, forward strand.
CAGATGTAGGTAGTTCAGATGGGAGGGGGGGGGTTAGAAAGATTAAATGATAGTTAATTGTCAAGTCTTGTGTTGTAAATTTCAAGAATTTTCATTTCTAATGTCTGAATACTGAGTCATCTCCATGTAGGAGTAGAACAAGGGGGGGGGGTGTCAGGAGAGATAGATGTCATGGGGGGGGGGTGCAGCTTCTAGTAGGGGTGCAAAATCACCCTAACCAAAAGTCTTTGCATTGCTATAATGTTGAAATATATTTTCTAATTTTTGCTGCTAAACTCCTTGTGTTGCGTAGGGGCTTCTTCAAACTCGTATTCACGCTACTAAGTCGGGTAGGTTAGTAGTCGGTGTGGAGACTCAACACATGGGCATTGTAACAAACTTTAGTTCATTTCTTTTATTCCCTCGTGGTGCGTGTGGGTGGTGAGCTTGACAATGATTACTACTAATGAGATAGCTGGCGAATGTTGAGGTATAGGCAGTGGCTGGTGGCGTCTGACCGCCCTTGGCCACGGCGGTGTGTGACCGCGTCGGTCACTCCGTTCTCCGTCCATTGTCTCTCTGGGGTCTGTCTGACTTTGACTGCTTAAGTAAATGCAACCCGCCCACACATCTTTTGTTCAAGCTCCAATCCCAGAAAAAACAATTTTGTTCCATTCTTTTGTTAAACCAGACTTTCTGTCTAATGCTACCCTATCTATTGTTTTCTTTGTTCAATTTCCACTTTGTCTGGATTTCCCGCCAAACGCCCACATATTCATTGTTCTCTAGCAGAACCTTCTAGTTCCGTTCAACTTTGACTCCTTTATCTACTGTTCATCACTTTGCTTTCAATTCCTTTGTTCTTCCGAAATTTTTGCGCCAAAATAAATGCGACGATCGTTAAACCATAAAACTTGTCAGAAAAAACAAACTGATTGGCACAGTGGGGAGGGGGGGTTTGGGTTGGTGAAGCTTTGAAAAATCTGGATCCGTCTTTATTGGCCACTAGTGGGGGTGCTGAGCCGAGTTCTTGCCTCTCCTCCTGGATCATGATGTTTGCACACCACTGTCTTCATGTTGAGTTATATCTAATGCAGAGTTTCTCAAATTATCTGATGTGAGGTGATTGGCATCCTTCCGTCTACTAAAGACAATGGCGTAGTGTCCACTTTTTTTTTTTTTCCTTTCCTTTAATCTGCAGCTGTGTGAGTGATTGAACAGTCCACCTCTTGAATGGCAATCACTGCAAGCAAATAGTGATGCCAGCTGGAGTTGCTCTTTTTCACTTCTTTATATTCCTTGTTTGACAAGGAGTCACCAGGTCGCACGGTCGTCTGCACAAGCCTCCCATGTGTTGGTGCCAATGTGGCATGTCTTTATTTTCCTTTGCTGGCATCTTTAAAGTGCAAGCGAGGTCTCCCTGTTGGTCGGGTGCCGTCTGCCAATTTGCCGTACAGTAGGTTTTCGGAGATGCAGCCTAAGTCCGTCCTCCTGATGTGACCAAGCCAAAGTAGGCGTCTCTCTTGCAGATGGTGGCGGGCATGCTGTTCCTGTTTGCTCGTTCCAGCATATCTGTGGTTGGCACTTTGTCTTGCCACGTATGTGTAGGATGCAGCGTAGGCATCTGAGGTGGAAATTGTCTAGTTTCCTCTTGTGGCATGGGTATTGTTTTTGTAGTGGGAAAAACTACGTAGCCTGGGCAGATGTTTTTTTGGAGGGTGAGCTATCGCCCAAGCAGCATATCCTCCCTCTCCACACAGCCGTTGTGATCCAAAGGAAAGGTAGGAACCAATGCTGTTTGGCAACAGCGGTGTCACAGGAGTTGTTGGGAAGTACTGAGATACAGCACCATCCGTCTTCGGGACTCCGGCTCCGGATTTGTTTTCGGGGTTTACTCCCTTAGCCTTCCTTGGGTTAAGGTAGAGCCGCAAGGCAACGGTGGTTTTATGAGACTTTTCCTTGTCTTGGTCCTAGATTGGTAAGTTCACGAATCATGCTACTGCCAGTGTGGTTGGACTATAGTAAATGAGGGCTCATCCACTCTTGTCTACAGACTGAATGTGGGCGTCAGCAAGCTCGCACATTTACGCATGTAAATGTATAGTCTCAGTCATGTTGCTGATGTGGGGTAGTATGAAATAAAGTTGGTGGAGAGACCTATTGTTGGTATTAGACAGACAGCGAAGAAATAGTCACCTCTATGGGTTAAATAGAAAAATGTGTTTATAAAAAAATTGAGTATTCATTAACAATGAATTTATTTCTTATACTTTGTCGGCATTAAATGACCCACCGAGGTTGATATGTTGTTAAACAAACCAAACCAAAAAAAAAAAAACAGTGAAGAAATAGGAAAAAATGAGCTTGAAAAAAGATCTGTTAAAAAAAATTGAGTTTAGAATAAAAATTTGAATACCCATCAAGAATTAATAAAACAAAACGTCTTTGGCATAAAATAACTCAACCAGGGTTGACATGCTGTAAAATCCAACCAACCGACCGACTAAAAATTGCTTTATATATATTGTTTTATATCCTTCTTTTTATTTGATTTTTACTTCTTAAATAGGTACCAACAATTGTGACATCATAGACATTTTACAAAATCAAATCACCCTCCCCCAATTGAAAAAAAGGACCATATAACCTTTAGGTTAGGGGTTAGTTCTATAATTTAAAAAAAAAACTCTAAAAATCATCTGTTAACAATTAACCGGATTTTGACGGTGTAGATGGAAAAAATGTTCCCACGAATTGAGATCGCAAAAGGGGTGCCTAAAGATCATATAGTCCGATAAAAATTTAACAAAAATCAGGAATTATCCAATTTTAATGAAATTTTCAGTGTTGATTTATCAATGAATGAATTTTATAATGCATCAGTTATATTTTTTTAAATTTTAAGGGATAAAGATAGTTTGAATTGCTTCCCTTGGAGTGCTTGGTCCCTATGCTGCTGTTGATTGAGAGAAAGGGTATTTAAGGCCCGGTTAACCCTTGAACTGCCTCTTTGTACCAGGACACCAGCTGCTGTGTAGTTTGCACCCATTCGATTTGCCTTAGCCGTGTTCCCAATTTTGAACCCGCAAAGAGCCTGCCTTCGGAATAAGGGTTTGGCAGATTCCTTTCAAAGAAAGTATCATCTACTGAAGCACAGAGGTTTTGAGTCACAGTGAGACTCAGTTGGTTTCTTCGAAAAAGAATTAAGAGAAAGAATTTGTCTACCGAGAAATTTCGTCGGACTTTGCAGATTCCTTTCTGAAAAGTCTCTTCCACTAAAGGGCAGAGGTTTGAGTCTCTGAGAGACTCAGTTGGTTTATTGGTGAAAAAAGAAGAAAAAGAAATTTCACAGGAAAAATTGGTGGTACCTACTAACTAATCAAACATGAAACAAGATTCACTTTCTAATTTTGCTATTTTTCCATTTTTTTTTTTTTTTCTTATTTTTTTATGGATTGGGATTTTTCTAGCCTGGAGTGTTATTCAGCAAGAAGGAGGATCAAATCTCGACGCTGTAGAAAAAGGATGTTCGGTTTGTGAAATTCAGCGTTTATGTGGTGACAGTGTTGGATACGGCGGACACCCGGATGAAAGAGGGGACACAACTCTTGATGCGATGATTATGGATGGGTAAATATTAATTACAAGATTATTCCCCTTTGTTAATGAATTTTTAAAAAAAATGCAAGTACTGTATATACAATTTGGTCGCACCCCTAATTTTTGGTTTTCAGAGTGGGCATTTGCGATTGACCCGCAGATAGGATGCATTATAATCTAGCTAGTTACTTGACTTATTCTTACATAAAACTTATCAAATTTTCACTTTTTAAGACTTTGCTTACAAATATGAGATCTACAGGGTGTCCACAAAGTCTGGGTACATGAGGACACATACTTTTAAAACAAAACAATTTTATTTAATTATAATGTTAATAAATAATATTTTCAATATGATTTCTTTTCTTTCTTTGAATTCTTTCTTCTATAGACAGAGCCATCATTCGATCTGGCTAGAAAAAATAACATAAATAAATTTAGAAAAGTAAAGTATTTTTTATTTAATTTAAACAAAAGGAAAAAAGGAAAATTATTCCTTATATTTAATTGTTTGTAATGATTTTATTTACTGCTAAATTACCATATCTGCCTTCTTGGAAAAAATAACATAAATAAATAAATGCAATAGTGAAATCTCCATGTACCCAGACTTTAACCTCCTAGAAACTGTACAGAGATGTGCAACGAAATGAATACCCTCCATCAGACATCTACCATACGCTGAAACTTTGTTGAAACTTTGGCGTCTGGCAACTGACCTAGTAAATGCTCATAAAGTCATTAATCATCTTAACAACAGCAACCTTGAGTACCTTTTTGATCTCCATCTTTCTAACACACGTGGGCATGCCTACAAAGTCAGAAAACAGCACTGCTCACGTGACTTTCAGAAACATTTCTTCACACTCAGAATTGCGGAGGCATGGAATAGGCTGCCAAAACACTGAATCTTTCAAAGCCTCCATGTTTCCTGTAGTCCGCCGACACTATACCTGATGCCCCTCTTCACACACATATGCACATTACTACTGTAAACTGTTCATGTTCCTGACACTAATACATTATTCTGTGTACTTGACATGAGACTTTGATGAGTTGTGGTGCACCTGAGCACTGTACACAATAAATTTCATTATTATTATTTGTGGACACCCTGTAGAACACTTTGCCGTAGACTGTGATGTATAATGCAAACATATGGATATAAGGTTTGCATTTCTTCGTGCTATAATCATAAATGAGCCTGGGTAAAAATGTGTAATAGTCAACTCAGCATCAGATCAGTTAAAAACAATGAATCAGTAGGAATCTTTGATATATGTTTTGGGTTAAATCGAACTTAACGAACCTAAATTCCACCATCGTATGTCACCCTGCTGAAAGAAAAAAAAAAAAAAAAATCAGGGAATTAACCGAATTTAATGAAATTTTCAGTGCTGATATATTAATGAATAACAGATATAATGCACCAGTTATTTTATTTAAAAACTTTTACATTTTTCAGATCAGTTAACTTTGGACCATGTATCTTTGAGAATCTGTGTTACGCCTCAAAGATATGTAGTTCAAATTAACTGACCTGAAAAAATGTAAAAGTTTTTAGATGAAATAACTGGTGCATTATATATTTTAGTGATTAATATATCAACACTGAAAATTTAATTAAATTCGGTTAATTCCCTGATTTTTTGTATTTTTTTCTTCTTTCGGCAGGGTGACATATGATGGTGGAATTTAGGTCCGTTAAGTTCAATTTAACGCGTTTTGTGTATACGAAAAGCTTTAAAAGCTTTCAAGTGCATATTGTATGCATTTCGTCATTACAATCGCTGATTGTTACAGTTTAATGATAAATAAAAATTAGAGTAGTGCTGTTTTACATTTATATCAAATGGGTAGGTTAATTGGATATGTCACTGATTTTAGCATAATTTTTGGTTAAAACAAAAAGTGACTTATCCATGAGTATATAAGGTAGTAAATTCACCCCTTTTTGACCGGAATGTTTTTATTCACCATGCCAAAATTTTTCTCACCCCCAGGGATTGATATGGATTACTTTAAGAAGCCTTGGTTTATTAAAAAAAAAAAAAGTTGTATACTTATTTACAGGTAAGTTAAAAGAGTGTCTGGATCCACCTCCCTCCAGGAAATGATTATGTACGCATTTTTCACTGATTTTATTGTCATAATATATGCATTTTATGTCATTGCAATTGCTGATCATTGCAACTTAATGATAAATAAAAATTAAAGTAATGCTGTTTTACAATTATGTTGAATGGATAGGTTGCACCACCTGATTTTGGCGAAAATTTTTGGTTAAAAAAAGTCCGACCTTTGAGGAAGCCTTATGTTTTGGTCGTCCATTTTCATTTCACTGTAATCAATACAATTGCATGTTTTAACATGAAAATATCATAAAATGTGTTCTTAATAACAATTAAGTTAATTTCAAATAATGCGCAAACACAATTAAGAACACATTTTATGATATTTTCGTGTTAGAATATTCAGTTGTATTGAATCGAACAAATTCATATTTTCAGTGTAGATTTACGATGAAATGAAAATGGCTGACCAAAACAAACGGCTTCATCAAAGTGAAATAAATAGGGGGAGGTTACTCTCATTTATGTAACTAATGTTCAGATTACCAATAAAAAATCCAAAACAAAATTTGTGTTATCTTTTTAAAGATTTAAAGAAAAGATTTATTTCTTTTTTATCTTTTTAGTGCTACTCACAGAGTTGGTGCTGTTGGAAGTCTCGCAAGAGTGAAAGGTGCAATTTCTGTGGCCAGGGCCGTAATGGATTACACCCAACACACAATGCTTGTTGGAAATTATGGTAAATTTTGGAACTTTGAATTATTTACATTTTTTCGGACTGTTTTCCTCATCTTTGTTGTTATATTCACAATGTTTCAAATGATGTGCCCTCTGATCTTCTTCAGATGTTTTTTTTTTTTGTTATTTTTTAGATAAGACTTGATAATTTGTATTTAGATTTTTTGGGCTATTGTTCACATCTTTATAGTTACTAGCAAATAGATGCACCCTCCGGGTGCAAGTATTTAAGTTTTAATGTAATAAAATATCATGTTAAATTAGAAAGTCTAATGAAACTGAATAAGAATGCAGATAAAAAGATTTGAAACAGAGGGGGTATGATTGAAAAATAGAACAACTTTGAAACTAACTCTTCCATCATTTTCCATTACTCCCCTCTTTCAGTGGTAAATTTTCCTAATTTAACTATTTAGTTAAAATAGGAAGTAAAGAATAAAATTACAGTTAATTTTTCTTGTTAATGGATTTCTTTAAAGATTCATCCCCGAGATTTTTGCTCATATTCAATAAGATAAAACCAAACAATTAGAAATCAATAATACTAAACATATATTTATTAAAATCAGATTTTTAAGAACAATATGCAAATTAGCCTTCCCATTCACACTGTAAACCGCTATTTTGTTGTATATATAAATACAACTGCATGTTATTAGTTTGTAGATATGGTCAACAGTCTTAATGATGTAAAACAATTTTATTAATAATTGAGGTTTAAATAAAAATAAAATCATGGAGAATGTGATGTAAATAACAAAGGGAATTGTGACTTGTATAGTAATATAGTTTCGGTTACAGACAGACAAACCCACAATCTTCATTATAATAAGATATACACAACATCTCGGCTGATGTGCCCTCTGGTCTTCTTCAGGTGTTTCTTGTCTAACTTAGGACCCTTCATGTTGTATTTGGGAGCCTTTATTGTGTTAGTATAGCATTCAATTCTAAGACTAACAACAACAAGAAAGGAATTAATATTTCCTTTAATTCAAACAATTTATTGGCTAGCACATGAAACAACAAATAACAATATAAAGTTCTTCCTGTATATAAAGCTGAGCTTAAGGGACTTACCGGTGCATTGGAGAAGATATCTTAGGGTGATTTCTTGGAGCCCTTCAAATCGCTGCCTCGTGATACCTCTGGTGGAATCTATCTGCCTGTAATTTTGGATATTGCGCCTAAAACTTTGGGCTATCACGTGATTGGTATATCCAATCACAGAGCCTCTCCTTCACTCACTCTATATACAGGAATAACCATTTTACTGACCCAACACCTTTATGGAAATTTGAACTGAACCCTTTATTTAATTCTTTGGGATAGATTGTTCTCATTCCGTTAACCATGACTGGGTAAAAGGGTTAAGCAATGTTAAGTATTTTATGTTATCATAACCTGTAAGTAAGTAAAGTCCACGGGGTGGCCTAAAGTTGGTATCAGCCCGTCAGCGAGGGAGTCTATCCCCTTTTCAATAGCGCTAGACCAAGGATATTGTTTTTTAGCATCTGAGGTGGAGCGCCACACCTACCATCAGCTTCTTACTTTACCGCACAGATCCCTGTGTTACTCATACGCTGAGTTGGCGGGGACCGGTATCAAACTAGGAACCTTGTGGTTTCTAGCTGAACGCTCTACGAGCTAACCTGGCCCCTGCAACCTCCAGATTATTGTCACTTTAAAACACCAGAAGAACAATAAAGATGAGGACAACAGCCCCAAAAATCTAAATAATACAAATTATCAAGCCTCATCTCAAAAATTCAGACAAACATGTTATGTATTCTATGTTATCATAACCTGTAGTCAGGATTAAACCTGCAACCTCCAGATGATTGTCACTTAAAAACACTAGAAGAACAATAAAGATGAGGACAACAGCCCCAAAAATCTAAATAATACAAATTATCAAGCCTCATCTCAAAAATTCAGACAAATAGGAACTTTGAAATTAGGAAAATAAAATAGGTATTTCTTTTTTATTTGAACAAAATTTTGATTTCTTGCTGACAAAAAGTTGTATATGAGTGATTGATTTTAATGGCATGTCAACCTGTCTAGGGTTATTTTATGCCTAGAGGTTAGGTAATTGCATTCATTGTATATTTATATTTTTGTTTAGTTTTTTCTTAAGTTTTTGTAAACAGTTATGTGGTACCAAGTATTCCTATATAATACAAATAATTTGCATACAGTTGTATGGTTTCAAGTATCCCTATCTAATACTAATAATTATATGGTTGCAAGTAATTATTCTTATTAAAGAATAGTCATTTGTTTTCACACTGATATACAGAGATGCTGATAGGTACGCATCCTGCGTCCCTGACACAAAAAAAATTGAAAAAGGACGCAGTAAAATCATATCCATGCATCGCAGTGTTTTTCTTTTTTCTTCCCTCACCATTTCAAGCTAACTGTTAATACATTTCAATAGTTTCTTAGAAATGAATTACACAGGATAGATTACAAGGTAGGAGTTAGACGGCTTTAGTTGGGACCCATAAATTTTCCCGGGGACTCATTCAAAGCAAATATGTGCATCCCAGGATGCACTAAATCAAAAAGCTATCAGCATCACTGGATATAGTTTAGTTATCTAAAAGAGGATAGACTCCTTTGCTGTTTACTTTTTTCACTTATATAATGTCAAATGTTTGATCTTTATTCCAGCCACAATGTTTGCTATGGAAATGGGTTTTCCTGATGAATCTTTAATTACTAACCAAACTTATAAAGAATGGCAGGATTGGTTGCACAGGAAATGCCAACCGAACTACAGACAGGTACGTACAGGTTGTCTTTAATACGAGCGTAATCCCAAAGGTAAGGTCTCTAAAATATTTAGAAATCACAGTAACGTTTATTGTTTATTATCAATGGCTGAAGAAAAATATGATTAGACATTTTGCTTTGAAACCTATGGTAATAAATGCATATTTATTTGTGTAGTATTTATAAATAAATATATACTTTTTATAATTTCAGAATGTTCTCCCAGATCATACTAAAAGTTGTGGTCCATACAAACCAATACCAAGACAAAAAGTAACTTCATCTTCACACAGAGGAATTTCTAAGGACAATCATGACACAATAGGAATGTTGGTTATTGACAAAAATGGTAATATTGCAGGTGGAACCAGCACAAATGGAATGGACCACAAAGTTCCAGGGTTTGTTGACATTTTTCCATTTTTTTAAAACCTCCCCACCCCCCAAAAAATATTTTTCTTTTTTTTTTTTTTTTTTTTAGTTTCTTTTTTATACATAGGGTGTTTCAATAAATTTGATATTAGTTGATTTATTTGTACCAGGTTTTTTAAAAAAATTGATATTGAGATGTATAGGGTGTTTAAAAAAAAAAATGATATCATTTGAGATATACAAGGTGTTTCGAAAAATGTGATAAAATTTTATATATACAGGGTGTTTTAAAAAAATTGATATCATTTGATACATGCCCTTTTTTTTTTGTTTTTTCTTAATTTGATATTGAAATGTATAGTGTGTTTAAAAACATTTGATATCATTTGAGATGCGCAAGGTATTTTTTTAAAAATCTATATCATTTAAGATATACAGGGTGTTTAAAATATTTTGATATCAATTGAGATGTAGAGGGTGTTTCAGAAAAATTCTATAACATTTAATATGTACAGGGTATTTTTTAAAAATTCAATATCATTTGAGATATACAGGTTGTTTAAAAACATATCATTTTAGATGTACAGTAAGGTAGGTTGATGTTGTAAAGGGAAGTAACCGGATAATCCCTCATGTATGCAAATGAGTACGTATAAAAGAACAACACGAAGATTAGCTCAGTGTGATGTGAGGTGATCTCCACCCACGAAGGTTGTTTTGTATTCTCGGATGTAAACCCATGTGCTACAACTCTTCAGAAGATAAGTAATCTTTACCAATCCTCTTTTACGCTCAGAGACTTTTTACCTTGCCGGCCGAGAGCCATTTTTGTTATTTGTATTCATTGTAATAATAAACTATTATTACAACCACTCGCAATCTTCTCGTTAATGTATTTCTAATACATAACAGTTGATTTTTCACTTTTTTTTAATATCATATTCTCTCAAACAGTGAGAATTGTGTGTTGGTATAATAAATACAAAAAATAGATTTCTTACTTGCACCATTATTTGAGCAAATAGCATCAAAACTCATCTGTTAAAATGCAAAAAAAAAATCCTCATTTTCGCAATATTTGGCATAAGAATTGATTAAAGAATTTCAATATTTAAACCAGAAAAGGTTGTCATTTTATTTTATTAAAATTAAACAAATACATTTCTCTGAATGTTTGAGATTAGGCTTGAAGATTAGTATTATCTGCGTTATTTAGACTATTGTCCCCATCTTTAGGTATTTCTTGTCGGACTCGGGAACCTTCTCTTTTTCGAACTCGGGAACTTTCTTGTCGTAATCGGGAGCCATCACAGAACTTTGAACCTAACCCTTTATTTAGTCCACGAAGGTATCCTGTTCTCATGTTCTAGTGGATAAGGTAGTTAGGTTAAGACAGTTCTAAGTAACAGTTATCTCTGGATCCCGAGTTCAATCCTGAGTAGAGGCAGTTAGAAAAATAATTAACACAACTCCTACCCCAGCTATGGTTAGTGGAATGAGAACAGGATACCCCCGTGGACTAAATAAAGGGTTAGGTTCAAAGTTCCGTGATGGCTCCCGATTACGACAAGAAAGTTCCCGAGTTCGAAAAAAAGAAGGTTCCCGAGTCCGAGAAGAAATACCTGAAGAAGGCCGGAGGGCATATCAGCCGAAACGTTGTACAAATAACAATGAAGATGGGGACAATAGTCCGAATAACGCAGATAATACTAATAAACAAATACAATATTAAAACTAGAATTCAAATTAAAAGTTTTTCCCTCCCCCATAATTACTAACACTTCTGATATGCTGCTTTTTACCTCCTTAATTAAGCTGTAACAGTGTATTATACATACACACCAAGTGCCCATTATATATGTATAGTTATTGATTGCACTAAAATTTATTTACAATGATAACCATTACATCAAGAATGCCTCCTACACAACTATTTCTACTATTTATATCTTTGAAGCCTTAATTTCTTCTTTTTTCTTTCTTTCTATTTTTCAAAAGGAGAGTTGGTGATTCCCCTATCGTTGGGTCAGGTGCATATGTGGACAATGATATAGGCGGTGCTGTGGGTACTGGTGATGGGGATATAATGATGCGGTTTGTGCCTAGGTAAGTACAAAAGAAAAATAGTGGAACAACAAATAAAATTATATATATATAATCTTTGAGAATCTGTGTTACACCTCTAAGGTTCAAAGTTAACTGACCTGAAAAAATGTAAAAGTTTTTTTAAATAAAATAACTGGTGCATTATATCTTTTATTAATAAATATATCAACAATGAAAATTTCATTAAATTCGGTTAAAACCCTGATTTTTTTTTTTTTTCTTTTTGGCAGAGAGACATATGATGGTAGAATTTAGGTTTTTTAAGTTTGATTTAACCCATCCTTTCTCTCACTGCCTTTACTTTATTCTAAGAGCTTCTTTTTTCTTTATTCTAAGAGCTTCTTTTTTCTTTATTCTAAGAGCTTCTTTTCAAGGATGTACCAAAATATTGCAAAACTTTTTACTCACCCAAGTAAATAAACTATTCACATTCGGTGTTACCTAATTTTTTAAATTTTTTTTCTAGTTTTCATGCTGTTCAATTGATGCAGACTGGTTTATCACCCGAACAAGCATCCCGTGCCGCCTTGAAACCAATAATCAAGAAATATCCAGACTTTAATGGCGCCATTGTTGCAGCTTCTGTCTCAGGACAATATGGTAAGAATCAAATTCCTTGTACAGAAGGTTTAGAAATATTCAGTGAAACTTAACCTGTTCAATTTGGGACCTTTAATGGCTGGAATGCACTTTTGACCATAGAATACAAAAAATCTGAAAAAATATTGAGTTTAAAAAAAATGAATTTAAAAAAAAATACTTTGAAAAAAAATGAATTAAAAAAAACATTATACTTTGAAAAAAAAAAAAAAAAAAAAATGAATTAAAAAAAACATTATACTTTGAAAAAAAAATGAATTAAAAAAAACATTATACTTTGAAAAAAAAAATGAAAAAAAAAAAAAACATACTTTGAAAAAAAAAGAAGAATTTAAAAAGAAAAATATTGAAAAAAACATTGACTTTAAATAAATATTAAATACCGATTAAGAATGAATAAAACAAAATGTTTTTGGCATAAAATAACCCAACAAGGGTTGACATGCCGTAAAATCCAGCCAACCAAACCTGACAAATAATTGGAAGAAACACTAGATAGAGAAAAAGGTTTACTAAGCAAAGATACAAGAGTGAACTAAGTAATTAGCAATTGTTTGGTTGAATTAACAAATCCCATGAGATCTTGTTTCTCACTTCATCAAACACTATTTATAGGAAAAAGATGATTCCATTCTCATTATTTAGGTACTATGTAATATTTTTTTTCTAATTTTATTCTTAAAACTACAGTCTGAAAATCTTTTTTTTCTTCTTTTTCATCAAACGTTATTTATAGGAAAAATAGATGCTATTCTCATTTCTTTAAGTACTATATAATTTTTTTTTTTTTTTAAATTTTATTCTTAAAACTACAATCTGAAAATCTTTTTTTCTTCTTTTAGGTGCTGCCTGCCATAATTTTGGAGGAAAAGCCTGGTACACATTGAAGATTCCATCGTTGAAAAATGCCACCGTTTTTCCTATTGAATGTTCCATGAGCAACTAATAGACAATTTCATGCATTCTTTTCTACTTAAAAGAAAAATTTTCTTTTATAATCCAATTTTTTCATTAAAACTATTTTATTTTTTTATTTCTTGGAATTTTTGAGATGAGGCTTGATAATTAGGATCATTTATATCATTCGGACTATTGTTCTCATCTTCATTGTTATCTGTACAACGTTTCGGTCGATGTGCCCTCCAGGCTTCTTCAGGTATTTCTTGTCAGGATAATAATTAACACAGCTTAACGCCTCTACCCCAGCTATGGTTAGCGGAATGAGAATAGGATACCCCCATAGACTGAATAAAGACTTAGGTTCAAAGTTCCGTGATGGCTCCCGATTACAAGAAGTTTCATGAGTTCGAAAAGAAGGTTCCCGAGTCCGACAAGAAATACCTGAAGAAGGCCGGAGGGCACATCGGCCGAAACATTGTACAGATAACAATGAAGATGAGGACAATATAATCTGAATAATACAAATAATACCTATTTTATTTTTATTTGTCTGTATTTTTAAGATGAGGCTTGATGTGAATAATTTTGATATTTCGGACGTTTGTCCTCATCTTTAGTGGTAGTTATTAAGACAAATTGAAATGAAGACATTTCCATGGGATTATTTGTCTGTATTTTTTAGATGAGGCTTGATTTGAATAATTTTGATTTTTCAGACTATTGTCCTCATCTTTATCGAGGGAGTTATTAACACAGCGTTTCGGCCGCTATATCCTCCAGCCATCCTCGGGTGTTTCCATTGTGTCCGAGTATAGTGATGATACAACATCCTCCTATCATACAAACGATCCAAGTGAGACGAGATATTTTTTAGATGAGGCTTGATTTGAATCATTTTGTTTTTTCGGACTATTGTCCTCATCTTTATGGTGGTATGTATAAGCACAACGTTCAGGACGCTGTATCCTCAGGCCTTGTTCAGGTGTTTCTTATTTACCTTAGAATTAAATCATCATCAGACAATAACCTTGAGTTCAAACATTGTTCCAGAGCTAAAATATCATTACCACTAGTTCAAGGTACTCCAAGCAGCATAAATGCCACCAGACTTTTGAACAGAAATGGGATTAGATATAAAGTAAGTCGCCTAAAGTCGGTATCAGCCAATCAGTGAGGGAGTCTATCCCCTTTTCACTAGCGCTAGATCAAGGAGATTGTTTTTTGCGTCTGAGATGGAGTGCCACACCTATCATCAGCTCCTTACTTTACTGCACAGATTGCTGTGCTACTCATATGCTGAGTTGGCAAGAGCCGATATCAAACTAGGAACCTGGTGGTTTCTAGCCGAACAGTCTGGAAAAAAAGTTACATATTCATTCAATTGAATATATAATTTTCCTTCCATTTTTCTTCCTGTATGTTGTGTTTATACATACCACAATAATGATGATGACAACAGTCCGAAATATCAAAATTATCTTATTTTTTTTATTCTTAAATGAAACGAGTATTGATTATTTTATTGAAATGATTTTTTCCACTCATAAAATTTATCATTCTGTAGTGTTTTCTGTTTCTGTGATGGCATTCAGCTGGCTCCATTCAATGAATTCACCCGTGGAAGGAGTAACAACGAAATAGAAAATTCAAAAGTGGTCCCCAATCCCCACATACATATCCAAGTTTCTGTGACGGCATTCAGCTGGCTCCATTCAATGAATTCACCCGTGGAAGGAGTAACAAAGAAATAGAAAATTCACAAGTGGTCCCCAATCCCCACATACATATCCGAGTTTCTGTGACGGCATTCAGCTGGCTCCATTCAATGAATTCACCTGTGGAAGGAGTAACAAAGAAATAGAAAATTCACAAGTGATCCCCAATCCCCACATACATATCCGAGTTTCTGTGACGGCATTCAGCTGGCTCCATTCAATGAATTCACCTGTGGAAGGAGTAACAAAGAAATAGAATATTCACAAGTGGTCCCCAATCCCACATACATATCCGAGTTTCTGTGACGGCATTCAGCTGGCTCCATTCAATGAATTCACCTGTGGAAGGAGTAACAAAGAAATAGAAAATTCACAAGTGGTCCCCAATCCCCACATACATATCCGAGTTTCTGTGACGGCATCAGCTGGCTCCATTCAATGAATTCACCCGTGGAAGGAGTAACAAAGAAATAGAAAATTCACAAGTGGTCCCCAATCCCCACATACATATCCGAGTTTCTGTGACGGCATTCAGCTGGCTCCATTCAATGAATTCACCTGTGGAAGGAGTAACAAAGAAATAGAAAATTCACAAGTGATCCCCAATCCCCACATACATATCCGAGTTTCTGTGACGGCATTCAGCTGGCTCCATTCAATGAATTCACCTGTGGAAGGAGTAACAAAGAAATAGAATATTCACAAGTGGTCCCCAATCCCCACATACATATCCGAGTTTCTGTGACGGCATTCAGCTGGCTCCATTCAATGAATTCACCTGTGGAAGGAGTAACAAAGAAATAGAAAATTCACAAGTGGTCCCCAATCCCCACATACATATCCGAGTTTCTGTGACGGCATTCAGCTGGCTCCATTCAATGAATTCACCTGTGGAAGGAGTAACAAAGAAATAGAAAATTCACAAGTGGTCCCCAATCCCCACATACATATCCGAGTTTCTGTGACGGCATTCAGCTGGCTCCATTCAATGAATTCACCTGTGGAAGGAGTAACAAAGAAATAGAAAATTCACAAGTGGTCCCCAATCCCCACATACATATCCGAGTTTCTGTGACGGCATTCAGCTGGCTCCATTCAATGAATTCACCTGTGGAAGGAGTAACAAAGAAATAGAAAATTCACAAGTGGTCCCCAATCCCCACATACATATCCGAGTTTCTGTGACGGCATTCAGCTGGCTCCATTCAATGAATTCACCTGTGGAAGGAGTAACAAAGAAATAGAAAATTCACAAGTGGTCCCCAATCCCCACATACATATCCGAGTTTCTGTGACGGCATTCAGCTGGCTCCATTCAATGAATTCACCTGTGGAAGGAGTAACAAAGAAATAGAAAATTCACAAGTGGTCCCCAATCCCCACATACATATCCGAGTTTCTGTGACGGCATTCAGCTGGCTCCATTCAATGAATTCACCTGTGGAAGGAGTAACAACGAAATAGAAAATTCACAAGTGGTCCCCAATCCCACATACATATCCGAGTTTCTGTGACGGCATTCAGCTGGCTCCATTCAATGAATTCACCTGTGGAAGGAGTAACAAAGAAATAGAAAATTCAAAGTGGTCCCCAATCCCCACATACATATCCGAGTTTCTGTGACGGCATTCAGCTGGCTCCATTCAATGAATTCACCTGTGGAAGGAGTAACAAAGAAATAGAAAATTCACAAGTGGTCCCCAATCCCCACATACATATCCGAGTTTCTGTGACGGCATTCAGCTGGCTCCATTCAATGAATTCACCTGTGGAAGGAGTAACAAAGAAATAGAAAATTCACAAGTGGTCCCCAATCCCCACATACATATCCGAGTTTCTGTGACGGCATTCAGCTGGCTCCATTCAATGAATTCACCTGTGGAAGGAGTAACAAAGAAATAGAAAATTCACAAGTGGTCCCCAATCCCCACATACATATCCGAGTTTCTGTGACGGCATTCAGCTGGCTCCATTCAATGAATTCACCTGTGGAAGGAGTAACAAAGAAATAGAAAATTCACAAGTGGTCCCCAATCCCCACATACATATCCGAGTTTCTGTGACGGCATTCAGCTGGCTCCATTCAATGAATTCACCTGTGGAAGGAGTAACAAAGAAATAGAAAATTCACAAGTGGTCCCCAATCCCCACATACATATCCGAGTTTCTGTGACGGCATTCAGCTGGCTCCATTCAATGAATTCACCTGTGGAAGGAGTAACAAAGAAATAGAAAATTCACAAGTGGTCCCCAATCCCCACATACATATCCGAGTTTCTGTGACGGCATTCAGCTGGCTCCATTCAATGAATTCACCTGTGGAAGGAGTAACAACGAAATAGAAAATTCACAAGTGGTCCCCAATCCCCACATACATATCCGAGTTTCTGTGACGGCATTCAGCTGGCTCCATTCAATGAATTCACCTGTGGAAGGAGTAACAAAGAAATAGAAAATTCAAAAGTGGTCCCCAATCCCCACATACATATCCGAGTTTCTGTGACGGCATTCAGCTGGCTCCATTCAATGAATTCACCTGTGGAAGGAGTAACAAAGAAATAGAAAATTCAAAAGTGGTCCCCAATCCCCACATACATATCCGAGTTTCTGTGACGGCATTCAGCTGGCTCCATTCAATGAATTCACCTGTGGAAGGAGTAACAAAGAAATAGAAAATTCACAAGTGGTCCCCAATCCCCACATACATATCCGAGTTTCTGTGACGGCATTCAGCTGGCTCCATTCAATGAATTCACCTGTGGAAGGAGTAACAAAGAAATAGAAAATTCACAAGTGGTCCCAATCCCCACATACATATCCGAGTTTCTGTGACGGCATTCAGCTGGCTCCATTCAATGAATTCACCTGTGGAAGGAGTAACAAAGAAATAGAAAATTCACAAGTGGTCCCCAATCCCCACATACATATCCGAGTTTCTGTGACGGCATTCAGCTGGCTCCATTCAATGAATTCACCTGTGGAAGGAGTAACAAAGAAATAGAAAATTCACAAGTGGTCCCCAATCCCCACATACATATCCGAGTTTCTGTGACGGCATTCAGCTGGCTCCATTCAATGAATTCACCTGTGGAAGGAGTAACAAAGAAATAGAAAATTCACAAGTGGTCCCCAATCCCCACATACATATCCGAGTTTCTGTGACGGCATTCAGCTGGCTCCATTCAATGAATTCACCTGTGGAAGGAGTAACAAAGAAATAGAAAATTCACAAGTGGTCCCCAATCCCCACATACATATCCGAGTTTCTGTGACGGCATTCAGCTGGCTCCATTCAATGAATTCACCTGTGGAAGGAGTAACAAAGAAATAGAAAATTCACAAGTGGTCCCCAATCCCCACATACATATCCGAGTTTCTGTGACGGCATTCAGCTGGCTCCATTCAATGAATTCACCTGTGGAAGGAGTAACAAAGAAATAGAAAATTCACAAGTGGTCCCCAATCCCCACATACATATCCGAGTTTCTGTGACGGCATTCAGCTGGCTCCATTCAATGAATTCACCTGTGGAAGGAGTAACAAAGAAATAGAAAATTCACAAGTGGTCCCCAATCCCCACATACATATCCGAGTTTCTGTGACGGCATTCAGCTGGCTCCATTCAATGAATTCACCTGTGGAAGGAGTAACAACGAAATAGAAAATTCACAAGTGGTCCCCAATCCCCACATACATATCCGAGTTTCTGTGACGGCATTCAGCTGGCTCCATTCAATGAATTCACCTGTGGAAGGAGTAACAAAGAAATAGAAAATTCAAAAGTGGTCCCCAATCCCCACATACATATCCGAGTTTCTGTGACGGCATTCAGCTGGCTCCATTCAATGAATTCACCTGTGGAAGGAGTAACAAAGAAATAGAAAATTCACAAGTGGTCCCCAATCCCCACATACATATCCGAGTTTCTGTGACGGCATTCAGCTGGCTCCATTCAATGAATTCACCTGTGGAAGGAGTAACAAAGAAATAGAAAATTCACAAGTGGTCCCCAATCCCCACATACATATCCGAGTTTCTGTGACGGCATTCAGCTGGCTCCATTCAATGAATTCACCTGTGGAAGGAGTAACAAAGAAATAGAAAATTCACAAGTGGTCCCCAATCCCCACATACATATCCGAGTTTCTGTGACGGCATTCAGCTGGCTCCATTCAATGAATTCACCTGTGGAAGGAGTAACAAAGAAATAGAAAATTCACAAGTGGTCCCCAATCCCCACATACATATCCGAGTTTCTGTGACGGCATTCAGCTGGCTCCATTCAATGAATTCACCTGTGGAAGGAGTAACAAAGAAATAGAAAATTCACAAGTGGTCCCCAATCCCCACATACATATCCGAGTTTCTGTGACGGCATTCAGCTGGCTCCATTCAATGAATTCACCTGTGGAAGGAGTAACAAAGAAATAGAAAATTCACAAGTGGTCCCCAATCCCCACATACATATCCGAGTTTCTGTGACGGCATTCAGCTGGCTCCATTCAATGAATTCACCTGTGGAAGGAGTAACAAAGAAATAGAAAATTCACAAGTGGTCCCAATCCCCACATACATATCCGAGTTTCTGTGACGGCATTCAGCTGGCTCCATTCAATGAATTCACCTGTGGAAGGAGTAACAAAGAAATAGAAAATTCACAAGTGGTCCCCAATCCCCACATACATATCCGAGTTTCTGTGACGGCATTCAGCTGGCTCCATTCAATGAATTCACCTGTGGAAGGAGTAACAAAGAAATAGAAAATTCACAAGTGGTCCCCAATCCCCACATACATATCCGAGTTTCTGTGACGGCATTCAGCTGGCTCCATTCAATGAATTCACCTGTGGAAGGAGTAACAAAGAAATAGAAAATTCACAAGTGGTCCCCAATCCCCACATACATATCCGAGTTTCTGTGACATTCAGCTGGCTCCATTCAATGAATTCACCTGTGGAAGGAGTAACAAAGAAATAGAAAATTCACAAGTGGTCCCCAATCCCCACATACATATCCGAGTTTCTGTGACGGCATTCAGCTGGCTCCATTCAATGAATTCACCTGTGGAAGGAGTAACAAAGAAATAGAAAATTCACAAGTGGTCCCCAATCCCCACATACATATCCGAGTTTCTGTGACGGCATTCAGCTGGCTCCATTCAATGAATTCACCTGTGGAAGGAGTAACAAAGAAATAGAAAATTCACAAGTGGTCCCCAATCCCCACATACATATCCGAGTTTCTGTGACGGCATTCAGCTGGCTCCATTCAATGAATTCACCTGTGGAAGAGTTTCTGTGACGGCATTCAGCTGGCTCCATTCAATGAATTCACCTGTGGAAGGAGTAACAAAGAAATAGAAAATTCAAAAGTGGTCCCCAATCCCCACATACATATCCGAGTTTCTGTGACGGCATTCAGCTGGCTCCATTCAATGAATTCACTCGTGGAAGGAGTATCAACGAAATAGAAAATTCAAAAGTGGTCCCCAATCCCCACATACATATCCCAGTTTCTGTGATGGCATTCAGCTGGCTCCATTCAACGAATTCACCTGTGGAAGGAGTAACAAAGAAATAGAAAATTCACAAGTGGTCCCCAATCCCCACATACATATCCCGGTCAGGGGAAGGAGAGGTCCTTGTTTGCCTCGGATTTTCCACAGATGCAGTGACATGTATGTCAAAGGCCATTAATTCCTGACAATGAAGGAAACACCCTTTGGATTTTTGGCAGAACCTTTTTGTCCGGGTTGTGGCCCTAATACCACTGGGACCCATTCACCCTGGGTGACCCTACCAGGAACCTAAGTTCCTGATGACATGGCTCTGACACGGACTTGTAGCAATGAGGAGAGGTTGGACTTTAGAAATAATGACGGCCGCCCAAGGCAAGGAAATGAGTAAAGACAGAGTCCGACTGATTAAGACACTTTTATTTGGGTAAATACGGGAGTTGTCACCTATCCTCCTGTTTCGCAACTGGTCTTCAACGTGAAACTACAATAGAATATAAATAGACTATGTAGTTTCTCTAATACAACTAATAAAATCGAAAAAGAGGAGGAAAAGTTCCAAGCTTGTATCTACCTTCTTGCCGCCTCAAATCCTGCTGCTAAAAGAATTCAAACCCAGCGCCACGCAAACATGTGACTTTTACTGGTGTCAAACGGTGCCTGTACCCACGCAATAGGATGGCCGAACAAAACAAGGGAGATAATTATCTTGCATTTACATAATGTGTTAGATGGTCGTTGAGCAAAGAGCTTCCTCTGCCTTTTACAGGTTTTGTTTTTCATTCTACACCAGAGTTTTTCAACCTTTTTCATCTCATGGCACAGTGAGCTGGGCAATAAATTGATCGAGGTACACCATCAGTATATAAACATCATCTTATCATTTAAATTTTAAAAGAAAAGGGGACCAAGTAACTAATAAGCACCCTAGCTGAGACCTAGATTCAAAAGGACATGTTTTGCTTTTCATCGTCAAATTCCGGTTGTTTGTTAACAGACGATTTTTAGACGCACTTTTTAAAAGTTATTTCATGTTGAAATTGTTACTTCAGTAGCAATTTTTTTTTAAATTATAAAACTATAAACGAAAGACACATTATTTTGGTACCATTATAGTATGTGGCCGACCATAAAAAGTATATAAGGTTATAATAATAACTGCTAACCCTAACCCTATTTCAGAATTTTAGAATATTTTAGAATTAAAATTTTTATAGCAAAATCTTTTTTATTAACTATTCGTAGAGGCACATAGAAAATAAATAAACGTCTTTTGTTTTAAGTTTTATTTAAAAATAAATAACAATATTAGTTTATCTTTAGTGCAAAATTAATTTTTCACATATGCTAACAACAACATGAAATAACTATTTTTTTTATTAAAATCACCGGTGAAAAGCAAAATTCAGTTCCTTTCAAAACTGATCTCTGTTAGGGTGCCTATTAGTGACTTGGTCCAGAAAAGGAATAGTGAAAATGTGCTACAAGTGTAAAAGAAAACAAAAAATATTTAATTAAGACAAAAAATATTAAAGTAATAGAATAAAATATAAGAGGATGATCAACCGTCCTCAACACTCACGGCACACCCATGGAAGCTTTATGGTACACTAGTGTGCCATGGCACACCGGTTGAAAAACTCTGTTCTACAGGATGTCTAACCAACCAGACAAAATTTTGGGGGTTACTGGTTTAGTTGCCAATGATCCGACTATGAAACAGTACTGTGTTACATAGTACCAGTAGTATATTGAGCAACCTGACACACTGTGGTGTGATTTTGTTAAGAACCAAGTGCTATTTTAATGGGAGGCACGTGGGTACTGGTTAGGGTCATAGGAAATGGACTCGTCGACCTGAGTTCAAATTCTGGATGAAGCCACAGTTCACATAGCACTAATACCCTTGGGAAAGGTATGAATCCAACTATTCTCTCTCCAGCTATGGGTAAATAGTAGTGCAGACTGGGCTCTTTAACCTTGGTTAGGCAACCAGTCTAGGAGAAGGAAAACTCTGAATTCAAACCTCTTAAATCTCTGCTTGGGGTGGTCACTACTAGAATAGGCTCAGGCCTACTTAGCGATCTATTTCAATTCATTAACCGCCCTGTCGGCTGGGGCGTTAGAATGCACCGACTGCACCTCTGCAGAGGGGTAAGACTCCCCCAATGGGGCTACCTGTTGGCCGTCGGTGGCGACCTGTGATGCTTAAGGATAGAGCCCAGGTGGATGAGCAGTTCATGACATGCAATACTCCACTTTGGCCCTATCTTGGGCTAGACGGGCAGTCGGAGAGGCCCCCTCTGATCAATCAGCTGGTCACGTCAAGCCCTAGCACCTATATGATTGCCCCAACCCTATTGCCCTTATGGCAAGCCCCAACCCTTTTTATCATATGGGTGCTAGAAGGCGGTGGCTGTGGGTCTACATGTCCTGGGAATGACATTAAACTCTATCTGATGGTGAGGTTTCAGTTTTGGAGGTTTGGGGAATGTGGAGCACCCCTTCATCACCATTGCTCCCTGGTCCATTTTGACCCGGAGTGGTAGTACCTGTTAGGGTCCCATCTATGGGTTAAATAGAAAAATGTATTTATAAAAAAATTGTATTATCCATTAAGAATTGATTTATTTCAAAACTTTATCGGCATTAAATGACCCACTGAGGTTGATATGCCGTAAAACAAAACAAACAAACAATCAATTTATTAAAAAAAAAAAAATTTTTAAAACTCTATCTGATGGTGAGGTTCCAGTTTTAGAGGTTTGGGGAATGTGGAGCACCCCTTCATCCCCATTGCTCCTTGGTCCACTTTGACCCGGAGTGGTAGTACCTGTTAGGGTCCCATCTATGGGTTAAATAGAAAAATGTATTTATAAAAAAATTGTATTATCCATTAAGAATTGATTTATTTCAAAACTTTATCGGCATTAAATGACCCACTGAGGTTGATACACCGTAAAACAAACCAAACCAAACCAAACTTCTTCAGGTTTTATCTTGTCTGACTGAGGAACCTTCTTGAACTCAGCAACCTTCTTGTTGCAACAGATATATGTGTTGAGTTAATACAGTTTTAAGTGACAATTATTTCTGCGCTGCTGGTTCAATCCTGGCCAAAGGCGATAGTAACATAAAATAATTAACACAGCTTAATACTTTTACCTGGTCATGTTTAAAGGAATGAGAACAGTCTACCCCCATGGATTGTATTTACCGCGTACCCCACATGTACGGGTCAGGCACAAAGTCCCTATTAACGTGGGACCACCCACAAGCCGAAGCTCATGGAATGGCAGGTGCAAAAATTGCGTCGATCCCGTCGGCATTCCCCTCAAGGGGGCGCCTCAGGCACTGGGCAATAAACCCAGCCCTGCCCCTTTAAATCGAGGGGGCAGGTGTTGCCTGGGGGGATGGCCCCCTGGGATCGACGCTATTATTATAAACCAACCGGTCCAGCGGCCGAAGCTCGCCGGACCCCCAGTCGAAACCGGGCTGGGAAACCAGAGATGGATTGAATAAACGGTTCAGTTAGTTCTGTAAAGGTTCCCAAATACAACATGAAGGCTCCCAGTTCAACAAGAAATACCTGAAGAAGACCGAAGGCCACATTGTCTGAAACATTGTGTAGATAATAATAAAATCTACTATATTTTTTACATTTAGTATTTGATATGTGCAATCTTATGGGCTGAGATTTAGTATTTTAACAATTTATATCATTTTCAGAATTTGGCTTATCAAAGAATTAGAATTCCGAACCATATGGTACGAACATCACCTGTGTAAACCATTGTTACATAATGGAGAGTAGTCTATCTACTGTGCAAGAAAGTGTAGTAATACTTGAATTCAAAAGTTAACTTGTAATTCATTAGAAGAGTCATGGAAAATAACCAGTAGTTTAATTGACAGCTTTTGACCCCTTATTGACCTGTTAGTAGTGGTTGGTTTAGTTATGTGACTACCCAGCCATGAGAATAAGTTAAGTTTGTTAGAGTGAAGTAGGCGATTGTTCAAGACAGATGTGAATAGTGTCTGTCCTAGAGATTCCTCTCAATGCGTGTGGTTATGGGTTTTGGGAAAATAAAGACTTTAAAATTTAACTAAGTCTTGGTATTCATTAGAATAAGAACTATCAAAAAGTGGATACAGATTAAGACAACACTTGAGCCAACCAAAGTCTATCCTGATCAGTCTTCCATTGTCCAATAGTAAGGTTCTCTGGCCGAGGTGAGGCTCGGTAACTGATGTCTTAGTGTCAGTAATCATATTCTTATTTGGTTTGTTGGTTGGTTTTGAAGGCTGTCACAATGCGAGTGTAAAGAAAAAAGAAGGTAACTATGATGTTTTTTGTTAACCTGTCATTTTATTCCTTTAATATTTCGGGATGAAAATTCCCATCATCAGAAGAATACTGGAACTGAAGTTGTCTTAGCGGCTGCTACACTCGCATTGTGACAACCAACAAACCAATATATACACAATGCTTCAAGCAAATTACAAAACCCTTTTATATTCTTATTTGTAAATGACTAAAACTCCCATGGAATTTAGTTTAAGTTGCACAGTGCATTGACTGATCAGTTGAAGGGCACCAGAATTGAATTGTAATGCAATGTGATGTGATTTAATGCAATGTTCAATGGTTTCCATCTACATTGTTGACAGAAGACCAGAGAATTCAGCCCAGCTAGCAGAAATAGAAGATCAGTATGAATATTAAAGTAAAGTCGTCGGGGTGGCCTAAAGTCGGTATCTGCCAAACAGCGAGGGAGTCTATCCCTTTTTCATGGGAACTAGACCAAGGAGATTGTTTGGGCATCTGAAGTGGAGCACCACACCTACCATCAGCTCCTCACTTTACTGTACAGATCCCTGTGCTACTCATATACTGAGTTGGCGAGGGTCGGTATTGTTGTATACCCTTTTCTTTACTTCTATTCTTCTTCTGGTGTCTTTGACATCTTAAGTTCTTCTAGGTCTCTTCTAACATCTTCGTCTTCGTCTTGGTGGTCGGTCACACTTAACTCATTTCTTCTTCTAGATCAGTCTTGTTACCAAGACATTCATTTATCACAAAACCGTGTTATTTTCTTAAGCTTTTATTTACTTAACTAAACATTTCATGTAACTAAACATCTGACTAACATAGCGCGTGTATGCAGTGAGTTCCAGTTAAGGCAGGACATCTCTGCCCGACGTCTAAACTGAAACTGAGGACCCAACCAGGTCCCACGTGACTTCACATATTTTGCGGGTTTTCTGTACTATTCCATGGAAAGTCCCGCCCGTGATATGAAAAGGGCCATCCCTTTAGAAATACAGAGGATTGACAATAATCTTATGCAACTGCATAGATTATGTAACAATTGCACCTGGATCCTGACTAAGCTAAACTGGCCAAAAATGAGAGCTATTTAACAGAGACAACTTTACATGTTTTCTACATGTCATTCTAAGAACCTTACAATGCACATTCCACAAATTGACTGGGGCAGTAGAATAAACCAACTGCACCTCTGCCAAGGGGTAAAATCCCCCAATGGAGCCATCTGTTGGCCGTTGGTGGTATTGGGTCAGTAAAATGGTTATTCCTGTATATAGAATGAGTGAGGGAGAGGCTCTGTGATTGGATATACCAATCACGTGATTGCCCAGAGTTTTAGGCGCAATATCCAAAAGCCCAGGCAGATAGATTCCACCAGCGGTACCACGAGGCAGCAATTTGAAGGGCTCCAAGAAACCACCCTAAGATATCTTCTCCAACGTGCCGGTAAGTCCCTTAAACTCAACTTTATATACAGGAAGGACTTTATATTGTTATTTGTTATTTCATGTGCTAGCCAATAAATTGGTTAAATTAAAGGAAGTATTAATTCCTTACTTGTTGTTGTTAGTGTTAGAATTGAATGTTATACTAACATAATAGTGGTAACCCGTAAAGCTTAAAGATGGAATCCTCATGGCTTAGCATTTCATGACATGCAAAACTCCACTTTGGCCCTTATTTAAAAATTTTTAATCAAAAAATTTTTTTTTTAGAAGCTCACTAAAATAGCCGCAACAATTCCCCCCCCCCCCACGAGAGTGGATATTTTGTAAAAAATTGTATTTTTTAGATTCAACAGTGGTACCTTTTTTTTTTTTTTTTTTTTTTTTTTGAAATTCGCGCTGCAAATTTTAGACGCCCTGTGATTGGCCGGTTGCGAGCTCTTTTTTGGATTGGCTTCTGTGATTAGCAGACAAGGAATTTGGGCCTCCCAGGCCCAAGAGCCCTGTTTTTTCAACAGCTTCGGACTGCTATGTCCGAACAAACTTTTTTCTTTCTTTTCTTCCTATGAATAATTCTATTCAACAAAAGGATTGACTTTGGGGCGTGAACGTCATTTCAGGAAAAGTTAGACGCCCTGTGATTGGCCGGTTGCGAGGTCCCTGAGGGGACAGGGGGATGCCTGACTTAGAACGAGCTCTTTTTGGATTGGCTTCTGTGAGTAGCAGACAAGGAATTTGGGCCTCCCAGGCCCAAGAGCCCTGTTTTTCAACAGCTTCGGACTGCTATGTCCGAACAAACTTTTTTCTTTCTTTTCTTCCTATGAATAATTCTATTCAACAAAAGGATTGACTTTGGGGCGTGAACGTCATTTCAGGAAAAGTTCCCGAGACTTTATTAAATGCTAGTTTGAAGAAGAAGCAAAAATGAGACGGCTTTTGAACGAGTCAAGGAATAAGAAAGTGAAGACATATTGCGACTGAATCTCAGTATTTTAAAAAGAACTTTGACCACTGGGTCTTAGAATTAGAAAGAAGAAAATTTGAAAGGAAGAAAGTTGAAAGCAAGTTGAAAAAGAATTTGAAAGAAAGAAGAAAAAGCAAAAAAGAAGAAGAAAGAGAATAAACACAGGAGAAGGTTTCTTAATCACGGCAGCAGGAAATAAGAAACAACCATAAGTGCTATTTTGGTGTTTTGTTTTGTAGCCCAAAAGGCAAGTAATATCTATTAATAATGGAGATTTGCTTCCGGTTTTTGTCCGTAACAAAAACTACGTCACTGCTTGCGTCACTATACTCGAAATTGTCATAACATAGAATAAATACACTTAAAATTTGAGCATGCAACATTTAGACAGTCCTCATTGTTTTTTAAAACAAGTTTTAATAGATACATCCCCAGTATCATATATTTATATATAGTTTGTTTTATTTTAATAGATATTCAAAGTTAATAGAACTTAGTTTCGATTTTAAATTGTTTTATTTTTTTTTACTCCTTTAATAAAATTGATGATTTCATGATTTATGGTTCAAACTCTCCGACATTTAATGTTTAACTTCTCCTCAAGCAATATCTTTCAAAAATGTATTTTTACATCGCCCAGAGGGTGTTTTTTTATTTTGCTAGTAATTTTTGTAATGTTATTTTTTTTGTATTGTTTTACATATGTATTTTTAATTAATGTTAAAGAAAAAACCTGCACAAATTAGTGCAATTAGCAGACCAGCTTGAGTATGAAAATTATTGAATAAAAGTCTAGTAGAATTTAAATTGTAAGTGTCTCTCTCGTTTTTGGCTCCATTTTCGTTCATTTTCCTTTGTTTTTATTTTCCTATTATTTTTTTATTTGTCACCTAGCATCCAGTTTTGTAAATGACAGACAAAATTTCGACACTTAGGCTAGATGGGTGGTTAGAAAGGCCCTCTCTGATCAATCAGTTCATTACCTATATGATTGTCCCAATGGAGGCGCGTGGTCAAATGGTTAGAGTCATAGGAAATGGACTCGTCGACCTGAGTTCAATTCCTTGATGAAGCTGTTTGAATTTCACATAGCGCTAATACCCTTGGGAAAGGTATGAATCCAATTCTCCCTCCAGCTATGGGTAAATAGCAGGGTAGACTCGGCTCTTTAACCCTGGCTAGGTAACCGGTCTAGGAGAAGGAAAACTCTGAATTCAAACCAGTAAAACTCCGCTTAAGAAATTGACCTTGTGTCACATCCTGCTCGTGCAGAGGGGTTGGTAAATATATATATATATGATTGTCCCAACCCCTTTGTCCTTATGGCAGACCCCCAACCTTTTTTATCATATGTGCTAGAAAGCAGTGACTGAGGGTCTAAGTATCCTGGGTATGACATTAAACTCCATCTAATGGTAAAGTTCTCATTTTGGAATTTGGGGAGTGTGGGGTACCACTTCATCGCCACTCCAAGTGTCCACTCTGACCTGGAGTGGTTGCATCTGTTAGGGTCCCATTTATGGGTAAATAGATCCAAAAATGAATTTACGAAAAATGTGTTTGAAAGAAAATTGAGTTTGAAAAAAATTGAATACCCAACAAGAATGAATAAAATTAAATATCTTCGGCATGAAATAATCCATCAAGGATTGACATGCCATTAAATCCAACCAACCAACCAGCCAAAAGTTCTTTGAATCGAATGATGATTCTCTTGGGCAAGCATTTCATGGTGGTGTTTGTCACAAAGTGTCGGCTGATCTCAATCCAACTCCTTCACCAATCGTGTGTGTCCTGAGCAGTTTTTAAAAATTCAATCATACTTGCATGTTTAACGTTAATTGATGTGTGTATTGAAACATCATTTTCATAGAAAAGCGAAATGCAAATATTTATTTTAATTATTTTGATTTTTTTTTTTTTTGTGTTAGAACTCAAACTGTAACATTACTTTTCTTTTCTTTTCTTTTCAATTTCTATTCATTGTGCAATTCTGTGCATGGTTGTAGACATGTGATTATGACGGTAGATGGGAACTGGAAAATGTTGATGAAGCTAATGCCGGGGTAAATAAGGCAATGACTCTCCGAGGAAAAACAAGTATTTCCAGGGGAAAAAATATGGAATACTTTCTTTTTTGTTTTTAAAGAAAATAAAAATACTCAGCCAATTGGACAATTTACAAGCAATAAATAATTATTTTATCTAAAAAAATAATCTTTTTTTTTTCATAAACAAACACATACAACAACATTAAAGTTCATTAAAGACAAGTAACATGTACAAATAAATACCTTTTTTTTTTTTTTTTTTTTTTTTTTTTTTTGTTCCGTAAAAAAAAATAAGAGTTCCTTCTTTTACACTTTCAATAATTTTTTTTCTTTCTTCTGTTTTCCAAATAAACTCTTTCTTTTTTTTCTCTATAACTTTCAGTTTAGTTCTCCAAAAATCTCTTCCCCCCTTTTTTTTTCTCTATAACTTTCAGTTTAGTTCTCCAAATAATCCCCCCCCTTTTTTTTTCAATCCAACCAGCTGACTCTACCTCATCTCTCTAACTCTCTTTTCTGCACTTAAAACTTAACGTCTGCTTTCTTCGATTTTTTCCACGCCTAACTCTTTGTTTACATTAAAAAAAACTCCCCCTCTGAAGTCTAAGGGCAACAACTCTTGTTCGCCCTTTGTTCAAATAAACAGCATACCAGACAAGCTATATGACATGTCCTATTTCCCTCTAATTTAATTTAAATTACATTACAAATTAATAAATCCCCCCCATTTCATCTTTCTTATTTTTTCAACTATTCTTAACCTGTTAAATTTATTTATAAATTTAACAAATTATGACAGTGTTCAAACTTGAACTCCAAAACAATTGAAAATTTCAAAAGGACTCACATGGTCATTTTTTTCTTTTTTGCACGTGGTTATAAAAGAAATTCCCAACCCTATTGCCCTTATGGCAAGCCCCAACCCTTTTTATCATATGGTGCTAGAAGGCAGTGGCTGCGGGTCTACATGTCCTGGGAATGACGTTAAACTCTATCTATGGTGAGGTTCCAGTTTTGGAGGTTTGGGGAATGTGGAGCACCCCTTCATCACCATTGCTCCCTGGTCCAATCTGACCCGGAGTGGTAGTACCTGTTAGGGTCCCATCTATGGGTTAAATAGAAAAATGTATTTATAAAAAAATTGTATTATCCATTAAGAATTGATTTATTTCAAAACTTTATCGGCATTAAATGACCCACTGAGATTGATATGCCATAAAACAAAACAAAACAAACAAACATAAAAGAAATTATACTAAAGTGTATTATAATATTACAGCCTATTTAAAAAAGAAAAAAAACAATTATTTCATTGTATCTATTACAATTTAAAACAATCAAGCAATATTACAATAAAAGAATTAAAAAATCAAACAAAAACAGGTGATTAACCCCCTCCCCTTATTCCCCTCACTATGGTTTAAATAATAATTTAATCATTTTTTTTTTCTAATTTTTTTTTTATTGACTATTTCCCATACTTAAATATTACAGATATTTTAATTTTTTTGAGTAAATTCTTTTGAGTAATTTTCATTTTGAGCAAAGTGGTTATAGTAAAAATATTTCAACATTTTTTCCCTGATCAGCATCTAAAAAGTACAACAGGAATAACTCCTATTCCTCTTCTTATATATGTTTGTGTGTATATGTGCGTGTGTGTGTGTGTATGTGTGTGTGTATAGTTTTTTTGTTTTGTTTTATGGCATATCAACCTCAGTGGGTCATTTAATGCCGACAAAGTTTTGAAATAAATTCATTCTTAAAGGATACTCAATTTTGTTTATAAACACATTTTTTTATTTAACCCATAGATGGGACTCGAACAGGTACTACCACTCCGGGTCAAAGTGGACCAGGGAGCAATGGTGATGAAGGGGTGCTCCACATTTTCCAGACCTCCAAAACTGGAACCTCACCATCAGATAGAGTTTAATGTCATTCCCAGGACATGAAGACCCTCAGCCACTGCCTTCTAACACCTATAGGATAAAAAGAGTTGGGACTTGGCATGAGGTCAATAGGGTTGGTGCAATCATATAGGTGTTAGGGCTTGACATGACCAGCCGATTGATTGGAGTGTTGCATGTCATGGACTGCTCATCCACCTGGCTTCCATCCTTAAGCATCATGGGTCGCCACTCATGGCCAACAGTGTCCCCATCAGGGGAGTCTTACCCCTCTGTAGAGGTGCAATCTGTGTATTCTAATGCCAAGCCGACAGGATGGTGGATGTGTGTGTGTGTGTGTGTGTGTGTGTATATATATATATATATATGCATATGTGTGTGTGTATATATATATATATAATGTGTGTGTATATATATGTGCGTGTATGTGTCTATATATGTGTGTGTATTATTTCGACCAGAACTCAATATGCGCCTAGTCTCATCAGATCTGATGAGATTAGGTTCATATTGAGTTTTGGTCGAAATAAATTTATTATAGCCAAATGACAGGTTGTTAAGTATTTCTTTCTTATATATATATAAAGTTAAGAGTAAGGAAATGAATCCAACGGTATAAGTATAGATAAAAGGATATGAAAACACACAATGCTGTTAAAATGAAAATATTTTATATCATATTCATAGCTAATATTGAACAATATTTCGATTTATAAAAATCATTTTCTGCTTCTCTCTCGATGAGTCCGGATTAAAAACAAACTCTGATGATGATTTTTATAAATCGAAATATTGTTCAATATTAGCTATGAATATGATATAAAATATTTTCATTTTAACAGCATTGTGTGTTTTCATATCCTTATATCTATCTATCTATCTATCTATCTATATATATATATAAACTTTCAAAGAAAGAAAAACTTAACAAACTGTCATCCCGTTGTATTTTATTTCAACTAGAATTTCAAAAAAATTTTGAGTTCGAGCCTCATCAGACGGGTTTTACAAAATCTTTTGTAAAACCCATCTTTCTTTCTTTGAAAGTTAAATATTGCTCTGAATATAAATTAATTTATCGATTATTATACATTGAGCTCTTTTTAGGGATTTTTAAAAAATCCTTGTATGAGTATATATGATTGCACCTACAAGAGCATACAGTATGGTTGTACAGGGAGATTTTGAAGATTTCAAATAGAATCATCCCTTACTTACCTGTCTTTTGGATTACCTTTATTATATATATATATATATATATATATATATAGGTAAGGCAGAAGTAATAGGTCAGTCAGTAAAAACTGTAAACTGCTTAATTGCTCCAGGCTCACCAATTAACTAGGGAAATACTGAAAATACTTTTATACAGCTCTGTGGTGAAAGAAAAAAAAACCCAAAAAACAAATGTCATACAAAACAATTAATTATATCAAAGTGGCTTAAAAAACCCATAACATCAAATTTATTAATTTCTTTTAACGGTTCAATAAAAGCACATCCCTAAAGATTCTTTTTATTTTTATTTTCTTTTTTTAAATTTAACAGGAACAATAAAAAGTTTGGAGAAACAAACAAAAATGGGCGTGTATGTATGTCGTATGAACAAAAACAGTGATCCATCACCATGTGACTTATTATTCCCCTCTCTCTCCTGCCCTTCTCACGTGTCCTCCTTCTCCTACTCCGACCCCCACCTAACTCCCCTTCCTCATCCTTATTTCAAGCCGGGTCACGTGGTCAGTTGTTGTTCAAAGATGGCCGACCTGTGGAATAACGTGTGCTTCTTGTCTCTGCTTCTCATCGCTTTCCAGGTTCCCGGGGTGTCAGCCTTCGATGTGGGTGACATTCTGGCCCTGGTGCTGGGATTAGTTGTTAGTATTCTAGGATTTTGCGCGTGTATCGGCTATTATGCCCGGAAACGGAACTTGGTATAACAAACGAGGAAACGAAAACACAAAAAATCAACAACCATCCTGTTTTGTTGTTAAAAACTCCGAAAAAAAAAGGTGGGTGGGATTTTTTAAAAATCTGGACGCGATGACTGGATTCTTTTCGTCCTTAACTCTCAATTCTGATGGCCTTGTACCTTCCTTTCAACATCTTCCAAGGAACAGAAAAAAGAAATGGATAGCGTCGGACCCTACTTGAAATTTTTAATCCAATTCTCAATTGTAGCAGAAAAGATCAACAAAAACCACCCCCAAAATCCTGGATATCAACAACTATAAAAGTTTTCAGCAGACCACCAAGCTGTCGACCCTTTTTTTTTCTTATTTAAGGACACTAAATATAACTAAAGAAATCCCTCAATTTGTCCATAATTTTGAAGGGACTTGTCATTGCATTTTTAGTACGATATGGACGGAGAGAAAATGACCACCAATTTCGAATTTCTCTGGTAATTGTCGTATATTTATTCCAGCCATACAGAGCAACTCGACTCGGTCTGAAAATTCTGAGTTAAGTTACTTGTATAATTACTATTTTTCCTTAATAA
Organism: Doryteuthis pealeii; assembly: GCA_023376005.1. Taxonomy (NCBI): domain Eukaryota; kingdom Metazoa; phylum Mollusca; class Cephalopoda; order Myopsida; family Loliginidae; genus Doryteuthis; species Doryteuthis pealeii. The sequence continues at coordinate 62,206,878 of CM042163.1, forward strand.
TAATATAAATCTATTTTGTTGTATTAATTTTCATCAAGTAAAATTTCTATTAGATCCAATGTTCTATAGAGTTGGGAGATTTTAAAAAAGGACCAATAATACCACGTCTTGAAATAGTCCTAAAAAACTACATAAAGAAAAATGAAACTTTTTTTTCCAATTCTTTTCCTAACTCTTATTCTAATTCAATCGAGAACTTCAACAGGTTCTGGTTTTCTGTTGTTTTTGTCAAAAATACCAAAAAAAGAATTTATTTGTATATATTTGATTATGAAATAAGTAAGCTCACAACTTTGCCTTTTTGTTGTTGTTGTCCGCTTACAAAAGAATAAAAAAACATAATTTAAAAAAAATAAGTCATTTTTTTCTTATTCATGTTTTAATTTATTTTTTAGATTTATTTAAAAAAATTTTTTTTATTCATTCTACATTTTTTACGACACAAACTGCCAATTCTTATAGTTAAAAAAAAGAATTAAATAATCGCTTTAATTAATTTTTTATTTTAATTAAAAAAATTTTTTTTTAGTGTTGGTGCCTGTGTTTAATGTTTTGTTTTTGATTTTTAATTATTTTCAAATTTTTATTTATACCGAATTTTAGGTCACAAACTGCCAATGTTGTTATTTTTATAGTATTAAAAAACTTTTACTCTGGGTCTTAAATTTCATCAGGTTACTTTTATTTTCGATTTGAAACAAAAATAATTATAATTTCGAATTACACACGCATTGAAAAATGTCCAAAAATAATGAACCTTTTAAACTTTGATCTTTTCTATATCTATCAATCTAAATATAACTCTTAAGTTTTAATGGAAATACAATTTTAAAATGACTTTTACTTATTAGGTAACTTTACACCCATCCATTTAAAACTGAAAACAATCTTTACCCCTAAGGGGTCACACGAAGATGTTGAAAATTTATATAAGTAAAATGTATAAATTAGTCTAATTACATTTTTAATTAGTTTTTTTAAGGATAAATTTTCCCTTCTATATTGTAATATTATCGCGTATTATTTTAACACCATAGTCTCTAAGTTTTTCATTAATTGAATATTAGAAAAAGTAGCAGACTTTTTTACCCTCATAAAACTGTTTTAAAAAAAAAAAAAAAGGCTTATCCCCCCCCCCCCCTCAATACAACCTGTTCGCTTCAGGTCCAACGTGCACCGAGTTTCCTATATTTTCTAATTAGTATTTTATGAAAATTGGCATTTAGTGGAGGTAGGTATGTGTGCTTGTATCATAGATTGGAGGGGGTCGTACATAATACCCTAGCCCTGGTCTACTTCGTATTTTAACTTAAAATGTTTTTAATTTTATTCTTATTTCTATTTGAAAAATAGAATAAACTTAAATAACTAAAAAGTTAGATTTAGTAAACTTTACTAAAAGTTTACTAAATCTACCTTCTTAGTTACTTTATTTCTTTATTTAAAGATCTTTCAAATATGACTGACATATTTTATACTTCTTCAATTTTAGTTTTTAACTTAAACCCTACACACACGCATACACTATTTATGCTAGAACTTATAGTGTTATGTTCGTCACAAAATGTCACTCTTCCGGAACGATAGATATTAAAAAAGAAAAAGAAAAAATTGAAATGTGCAATTCAAATATTTGTGAGAAGTTTGTTTCAGCCATATGATATGCTTATAATTTTAATTTCAGAAAGCTGTGAAAGTGATCAAATTGGTTAATATCAGGGGTGGGGTGGGTGTCAAAGTTTAGGAAAGGACATATATGCAGAAAAGTGTGTATGTGTGGGGTGTCCCTTAATGAAAAATTGTGAAAACTACCTGGTACCTATTACTCGAGCGTAATTATTAGATGTAGATATGATATAAATAATTCCTTTAGATATCTTGGGTATACCTTCATTTTAAAAACGAATTAAAATTAATTAAATCGATTATTTAATGACTAATTATTGTCTAAGTCGAAAAGTAGTAACATAATGGGCATCAGCCAAAAAAGCAATATAATATTAGACATGTAATTTATTTTTAATACATTTAAAACGATTTTTTTTGTCAATTTTACTCCAATATGGTCGTAAACGTTGTCTAAAGATGACTTAAAATCCGTGTTTACAAAATAAATTTAACCTTCCCGATTGAGAAAAAAGAAATTGCCAAAAATCAGGGAATTATCCAATTTTAATGAAATTTTCAGTATTGATTTATCAATGAATGAAAAATAAATAATAAATCAACACTGAAAATTTCATTAAAATTGGATAATTCCCTGATTTTTGGTAAAATTTTTTTTTGAAGAGGGGTAGTGGGGTTAAATTCATTTTGTAAAAACAAGGATTTTTCGACAAATTGGGTATACCTAATCTAGATGATAAATTAAGATAATTTATAAACTATTCCAATTTTTTTTTTTAAATGCATGTCATGATGTCATTGTTTCTATTAACTTTAACTTTTAACTTAACTAATCAAGCCCTTTTATAATTCAATAAAAGATATAAAAACTCATTCAACTGTGACATATGGAAATTTAATAGATTGCAATGGAGTTATCAGAATAATAATTAAGAATAATTGTATTTATTTTGTTATAGTCTAAAAAAACTACAATGGTTGAATTACAAGAATACTAATTGTACCATGTAGTTACTTGGTTCCCTCATTTCAAGAATGAAGCCGCCTCCTTTAGTGTTTTGTTTCCAGATACTTTTTACAATATCACAATTTTTACAGCCCCCCCGGTATAAAAATGTCCAGTACCTAAACTTTGCCCCTCCCTGTTGGTAATCTGAACATTAGCTACATAAATGAGAGTAACCTCCCCTTGTTTCTTTCACTTTGAGGAAGCCATGTCTTTTGTTTTGTAAAAACACAAAGTTTTCGACAAATTGGGTATACCTATACTTTTCTAATATGCAGGTACTCATAGAAATATTAACATATTTTTTTTTTTTAAATCACCTGTGGGAGATTCTAAGCATATGTTGACAGGGATGGTGAACATGTGAAAATATATTCAAGGTATTCCTATAAGGGTGTTAACATTTTTAAATCAATTTAAAAAAAAAGATGTTTATATTTCTATGAGAGTACCTGTATATCAGAAAAGTATAGGTGTACCGAATTTGTCGAAAAATCCGTGTTTTTACAAAACAAAACACGTCTTCCTCAGAATGAAAGAAACAAGGGGAGGTTACTCTCATTTATGTAGCTAATGTTCAGATTACCCTGTTGCATAGGTCGACCTCGTATGCTCCAAAAACTCATTATTTTGATAAATTTATTTTTGCCCCCACAGGTTGTTCCTAGTTCTTCACATGGTTTGAATTTTGATCGTTACAAACTTGTTGCATATACGTTCAATGCCATTGTTTTTGTCTCTAAAAATCTGTTGTTATTTATTAAACTTAGCTTAGGTGTGGCATGGTGTATGGGGTCTATTACTTATGAGTTCATCCTTACTTGCCCAGCATATCTTACTTGGATGGGGGGGGGATATTTGGCTCATACCCCACTTGTATGGACTGGGCACAAGGCTTCGTTTTTACGTGGGCCCACCCACAAGCCGAAGCTAATGGGTGGAAGAGAACAAAAATTGTGTCGATCCCTTCGGCATTCTCCCTCAAGGGGGGCACCTCAGGCGCTGGGCAATAAACCCAGCCCTGCCCACAAGGGGGCAGGTATTGCCTGGGGGGACAGCCCCCTGGGATCGACGCTATTAATTTAACACAACTCACCTGTCCAGTGGCCGAAGCACACCGGACCCCTGTCCTGAAGGACAGTTTGAGCATATCTTATTTGGATGGGTGTGTTGCATGTCATGGACTGCTCAACCACCAGGGTTACCTCTCTGCAGTCAGTGTATTCTAAAGCCTCAGCCGACACGACTTATTGTTGTTAGTGTTTCATTTTTTTCTTTAATTTTAGGTAAATTTTAAAAACATGCATGCACACACACACTTGTATGCAGAGATGCTGATCGGTAAGTGTCCTGCATCTCTGACGCACAAATCTAAAAGGACGCAGTAAAATCATGTCCATGCCTCCCAGTGTTTTTCTTTTTTCTTCCATCACCATTTCAAGCTGATTGTAAATGCATTTCAATAGTTTCTTAGAAATGAATTACACAGGATAGGTTATAAGGTAGGAGTTAAATGCTTTAGTCGGGAGCCATAAGTTTTCCCGGGGACTCATTCAAAGCATTTCATTCCCAGGACGCACTAAATCAAAAAGCTATCAACATCACTGTGTGTGTATATATATATATATATATATATATATATATATATAATAAAAAAAATGGACTCTCTCGTCGATTTTCAATACATGACTGTTCATCCGATGAACACCCAACACAGTGATTTGTGTATAGTGGTGAAGGCTTGTGTAGGACCATTCCGCACTTTTTGGCACAGTCGATAGGAAAGAATTGGTGCATCAAGGAATGCCACGAACCCAATCAACGACTGACCTCAGGAATTTTGAATTCAGAGTTATCCCTCTCGCTAAATATTTACATTTAATTGTTGATAAAAATATGGCTTACTTTTAACGTCTTCAAACCACTAAAAAAAAAAAATAATTTGTTGATGAAAAAAAAAGGTGTTTTCCCTATTTTTTTTTACCTATTATACAACATAAATTTAAGTGCTACAAAAAATTAATTTTTAATTTACATTGTACAATTGCGAAATGTGTTGAGTGTCGAAAAAAAAAAAATGAAAATACTGGGGAAAAAAAAAAAAGATATTATTTTTGTGGATTGAAAGTGTTTTTATTGACAAATTATTTTTTTTTCAGCCTGGCACCACTTCAGCTAGGGACTTCATTGGTAGGTGGGGATGTTTTTTCAGCTTTCACCGCCTAGCATTTTTTAAGGCAGGAGGCTGGGACGCAATTCTGCCAATAGCACCCAGGTAATCTTATTGTCATATTTTTACATTAATTACCGAAATCTCAGTCACATGCAGTGAGTGGAAGAGTTTTATCTACAGATGTCAATTTTAAACACCCCCACACCCCTCCCCCTGTTACGATTTTATGGGTCATCCTTTAAGCTTCAAGCAAGAACGCTTGTCCAGTGGAAATCCTTGGTAAAGAATCCTTTGGTTGTTCCTTGGTGCTCCTCAGTAGTGCAAGTCCTTTGTCTATGATTGTAAATGGATGTCTCTCAGTATCAGTGATTAAGTAGTCAACCAGCCATGCATTCGGGTTGTTGATTGGTTGAGGTTTAAAACCACATAACCTCGCTTAGTCTATAAATTAAAGTGATGTATTGTAGCACACCTTACATACAAAATAACCCCCCACCCCTGTTTTACCTGATTTTTTTTCTGCTCCTATATTACCCACATCCTCAGAAAATTAAGCTATGAAAACGAATAAAGTAAAATAATATGCTGAGAAGAGCAATATTGTATTTTTACCATTGTTTTTTTTTAACTTGAGGCACCGGTTTAGCTCAGTCGGTAGAGCACCTGCCTTGGAATCACAAGGTTCTGAGTTCAATACCAGTCCCCACCAACTCAGCATATGAGTAGCACAGATTGTATAATCTGATCTGTATGGTAAGGTGGGGAGCTGGTGATAGGTGTGGTGCTTCACCTCAGTAAAACAATCTCCCTGGTCTAGCACTACTGAAAAGGAGATAGCTCCCTCGCTGTTCAGCTGATACTGACAATAGGTCACTTGGCCAACTTACTTTGAACTTAAAAAATGAACTTGGCTATCCAAGTTAAAATCCAGCTATAGGTAGTGAGTCGGAGAGGAGAGTAGCTTTGACAGCAAAGAGAGCTAGAAAGAGTGAGAAAAGACAGCAGCCCCAGAAAGCATCACAGTTTGTGTGCATTCAGTGCACCAAAGACTGTCACTCAAAAATTGGCCTGCAGAGTCACTTGCGCAGATAATTTTTATTTATTTTGGACACTACGCCATCGTCCTTAGTGAATAGAAAGGTGCCAGAAAAAGGGCAGACTGGGCTCTTTAACCTTGGTATGGTAACTAGTCTAAAAGGAAAACTAAAAAAAAATCCAAATCAGTATTATCTGCGTTATTCAGACTATTGTCCTCATCTTTATTGTTATCTATACAACGTTTCGTAATTGGGAGCCATCACGGAACTTTGAACTTAACCCTTTATTCAGTCCACGGGGGTATCCTGTTATCGTTCCGCTAACCATAGCTGGGGTAGGAGTTGTGTTAATTATTTTTCTATGTTACTGCCGCCGTTCAAAGTTCCGTGATGGCCCCCGAGTTCGAAAAGAAGGTTCCCGAGTCCGACAAGAAATACCTGAAGAAGGCCGGAGAGCATATCGGCTGAAACGTTGTACAGATAACAATAAAGATGACAATAGTCCGAATAACGCAGATAATACTAATCATCAAGCCTCATCTCAAACATTCAGAGAAATCTAAACCAGTTGTAGATCTGGACTCCACCAGGCTAATTCATGCCTAAGACATGAATAGTGCTTTCTTCTAGGCATCTTAGCTTCATGGTGTTGCGTCAGGATGACTTCTGACACAAACAGTCCTCTATGGAGAGTCTGCCGCCACTGAGGGCGGTCCAGAGCCAAATTTTCCCAGCTGGAAGGGGCAATGCCAAAACATCTGAGATCATTCTTGCAGACATCCTTAAAATGCAGCTGGGGGCGACCAATCTGTCTCTTACCAGAAAAGCTCTATTAAGGATTATTTATTACCAAACTCCACAACATTAGAATTATAATCAAAAATGTAATTGTAAAACCTCTTAGCCCTCCCCACTAAATATATTATATGAATATATTCTAACGCCCAGCCCCGACACTAACTTTTTTCATGACCGTCCCGAACAAAAATTATCAACCGTCCCGAATGGGGTTTGGACCGTCCCGAAATCAAAATATTTTTGTTTAATTCATTAGCATCATCTATATTTGTCAGTCATGAGTAGCATAATAACATGTAATAAAACATTAAGAAAAGCTGAAGCAGTGATAATTCTGGATATATGCCTAAGACATGAATAGTGCACCCTCAGCCTCAACCAAAACTAGGTTATGGGACCCAGAGAGGGAGTAGAATTAAAGATGTTCTCCTCCCTCTTTTGGTGAGACAGTTAATAGTTTTCCCTTTTACAGGAAAACTCATGACAAGGTAGCCTCAGGACTAAGTGCATATCTCCACCCCATATCCCAAGTAAAAGGAATATATTATGTATATTAATATATAGGAGGAGGAGGAGAGGAGGAGGAGATTGTCTAGTGTTTTATGTATGTACCTACTGGATATGGGAGAAAGTTTTGTGTACATGTTTTTTTTTCTTCTTCTTCATACTGAATGGATCTCTCATACAGTAATCACCGGGTTGGTTGGCTGTGTCGAAAGGCAGTTGAATGGCAGTCACTCTAATGGTGGACGATCGTCATATATATAGTCTGTTGCCAACTAACTTTCTTCCTCTTTTGCTAAAGAGTTCCTTTAACCGAAACAGTCCAAGGGAGATAACTCATAATTTACATTCCAGCTCATTTTTTTTTTTAAGTTGGGAAACCAATATACAATAAAATATATTTTGATTGAATACACATTCTGTACCTGGATCGAATGAACCTGTTGTCCACCCTGAGCCATCACAACCAGGTACCGAGTACGTGAGCACCAACTCGAACACCTCAACAGAACGTGCTCCATTGACACAAAGCATGCCCCAGGCATTGAAGAGATTACGATCATACAACAAGCCGGGTCTCAAGGAACTCTAACTTTTACAATGTTAACAACATGAACAAACTATTTGGAAAAATAGATTCTAAAAGCATATTGAACTTACTAAAAAGAACCGGCCTCCTATCAAGGATGTAGGCTCATAGACTTACAAAAATTACCTACATAAATATTTGATATACAAATCCTCAGCAGAAATGTTGATTCAGCAGATAACTAAACTTGCATTGTTATACCTGTTGGCATTTTGGTATATAAGGCGTGTGGTAAATCCTCACGTCTACTTATAGACTCACCGATAACCACGTGACCAACTTATTGCCAACCACTGGCAGTACTCTGCTGCTGATATTGTTATTTATACTGGCTGTTCTGGTCATACCTACTCATAACTACTTGGATCTTCGTGGACGACGGAACATAGGATTATATCCCAGGACTTATTCACTTACCAAAGGATTCTATAACTCAGGACTTACTTACTTATTTACTTTGTTCTTTACAACTGGCCAAGGATGGCGGCTAGTTACTTAACAATACCCAATTTCTAATAGAAGGGTTAATAATAGGGGCCGGGTTAGCTCAGTCGGTAGAGCGTTCGGCTAGAAACCACAAGGTTCCTAGTTCGATACTGGTCCTCGCCAACTCAGCGTATGAGTAGCACAGGGATCTGTGCGGTAAAGTAAGGAGCTGATGGTAAAGTGTGGCGTTCCACCTCAGACGCCAAAACAATCTCCTTGGTCTAGCGCTATTGAAAAGGGGATAGACTCCCTCGCTGACTGGCTGATACTGACTTTAGGCCGCCCCGATGACTTTTACTCTAATAGACGCAAAGTAAAAAATGATATCCAAATAGCTATACACATAAAAAACCATACTCCAAAAAGAAGAAATAAAACAAAAATTTCTTTGGCATTAAATAACCCAATGGGTTGACATGCCATAAAATCCAATCAACCAATCTATTATACTGTATCATCTAACATTGCCACACCACCCAAATTTTTCTTTTACTCTAGTGAAACATTATAGAATCAAAATGGAGACTATTAAAGATTTATTACCATTTCAGTCTCAGAAGACTATAATATAGTTTTTGTGCTCCTGAAGTTACAGCGCCTCCTATGACTGTGAAGTCCAATATTTGAAAAACATTCTCGACCACAGATGTCCCTGGTGAAGGCTGTCCCTGAAAATGTTGATGTGCCAGTGCTTTGTTGCCGCTGCTTTCTTCTAGGCATCTTAGCTTCATGGTGTTGTGTCAGGATGACTTCTGACACAAACAGTCCTCTACGGAGAGTCTGCCGCCACCGAGGGCGGTCCAGAGCCAAATTTTCCAAGCTGGAAGGGGCAATGCCAAAACACCTGAGATCATTCTTGCAGACATCCTTAAAATGCAGCTGGGGGCGACCAATCTGTCTCTTACCAGACAAAAGCTCTATTAAGGATTTATTACCAAACTCCACAACATTAGAATTATAATCAAAAATGTAATTGTGAAACTTCTTAGCCCTCCCCACTAAAAAAAATTATATGAATATATTCTAATGCCCAGGCCCCGATACTAACTTTTTTCATGGCTGTCCTGAACAAAAATTATCAACCGTCCCGTATGGGGTTTGGACCGTCCCGAAATCAAAATATTTTTGTTTAATTCATTAACAACATCTATACTGTCAGTCATCAGTAGCATAATAACATGTAATAAAACATTAAGAAAAGCTGAAGCAGTAATAATTCTGGATATTTGGAGAAAAAATCCATTTCTTTTGAGCTAAAAAATACTTTTTTACTTGTAAATTTTATCGTACTGGGTTGTGAATTGTAAATGAAAGAATTTTGTCGTCGCACAGTGTTTAAGGATTTGGAAGAAAGAGAAATGAAGGGTTAGTTGTACATAATTCGGTCCTTTTAAACTATCTCCCTCCACCATTATTCATTACATGGCTTTGAGAATAGACCTGTGGTGCCGTAGCCTCATTTTGAGGTCAGCATTCGGGCAATCACTGGACGGCTAATATTGGAATGTAGTACTAACTTTTAGGAAAATTTTTTACCATCCCCGGCAAACTGTCCTGGATGACGTACTGATCATCCCAGATGTAATTTTTAGCATCCCTGGGACGGCGTTAATATCAAACCCTGCTGCTTACGAAACTGAATAGTTACAATGTGACCAAAGAATTATCAGAAAAAAAAGTTGGTTCCTCAAATGAGTGACAATTTTATTCATTTTTTTCTCGAGCTGTGTGGAGTGTGTATTCACCCAATGACAAAGTAAATATGTATACACAATAAATATCACCAGGGCTTGGTTTTTCAACAAAAATAATGAAGATTTGATTTAAATTTGTGAAGATAATTAAAAAAATTAAATTTGAATGATAGCAGCATGGATTTATTTTTTTCATTTACTATTTTAGATAGTAGATATTTAGCTGGATCAATGTGTGATGTCTAATGTGTACCAAGGTGCCAGGGATATTTTTGTTTGAAAATATTTTAGAGAAATCCTTAAAGATTTTGTTGAGATAAATGCATTTACTTTCTACTTTTATGTTTAAAAGGTAATTGGGTAAGGGAAGGAAGAGAAGAAGAAGACATCACACTTTTCACCTACATTCTGAATATCAAATTCTCTTCAAAGTCAACTGACTGACACCGTAAAAATACCATTCCCCACATACTAAGCCCACCCCTACTCCATTCTCATTCCTCTATACTACACACCAAAACCCTCCTTTTCTTTCCTCTCTTACCCAATTACCTTTTCACTATAAAAGCAGAATCTACAAACACATTCTATAACAGAATCAAAAAAGTTAGACCACATATTATAACAGAATCAAACCGGGTAGGCCACATACTGTAACAGAATCAAACCGGGTAGGCCACATACTATAACAGAATCAAACCGGGTAGGCCACATACTGTAACAGAATCAAACCGGGTAGGCCACATACTATAACAGAATCAAACTGGGTAGGTCACATACTATAACACATTCAAACTGGGTAGGTCACATACTATAACAGAATCAAACCGGGTAGGTCACATACTATAACAGCACCTTTTTACCATTATTCAATTGATGAATGAATAATGTATGAAATCTATTAATTTTATCTCCTTTGGACTTAACTATATCATTTTACATTTATTGTAAAAAAAAAAAAAAAAAACTTTTCGTCTAAAATTCTCTGCTGAAAAAAAATGTCATTTAAGAATCGAAGAACAAAAGTTTGCTTTGTGTTTGCCTCTTATTTTGGTCGGCACTTCATTCCTGAAAAATTAGTCATTGACTAAAAGAATTCTTATTATCTTGACAGACAAAACAAAATGGCCGCTATTTATTGGTTATCAAGAAAGAATTTTAACAAAGAAAAAAAAAATGTGTTTTTCTTTGTGTTTGAAATTGTTGCTATTGTTTAAACTTTCTATGCTGGACAAATTCTAAATTAGCAGCTGAATTGTTAGCAAAATGGTTCCAATCTGGCATTCAGTTGAACACATTTAACTGAATAGAATAAAAAAAAATAGAAAAAAAAAATCTCACCACCTACAATCTCCACACTTCAAAATTATTCAAATGGATAAATTTTCTTTTTTTGTAATTAAAAAAAAAAATCCTTTTTTTTTTAAATACCAAATTCTCTCAAACAGTGAAAGTTGTATGTTGGTATAATGAATACTGATACCAAAAACTAGATCTCTTACTGGCACCATTGTTTGAGGAAATCTTCAGTTAAAATGCACTAAAAATCCTCGTTTTCACAACATTTGGCCCAGAAATTGGTTAGAAAATTTAGCAACTTCAATATTTAAAATAGATATTTATTTTTCTAAGATGAAATGAATAAGATATTATAACTAGAATTAAAATTGAAAATATCCCTCCATCATCACAAACACCTCCGATATGCTACTTTTTACCTCATGAATTAAGATGTAACAGGGATAACATTTTAAAAAGATTGAAATCTATTTCATCAGACGAAGACAAAGTTTTGAAGAAAAATATTTTGTTGGGTAATTTATTATGTTAATTTGCAACTTCCACCACATAGGAGACATTACAGTTCTAAAATCGACCTACCCTGTTGTAAATTTATCTATTTATCTCTTAGCATAAATTTGAACCTAAAATTGAACTAAAAGGCAAAAATATTTGTTATTGTTTATTAATGTTTAAAGAAAAAAAAATCTGGCATTCAGTTGAGTACATTCAACTGACTAACGACATTGTATTTTAGAAAAAAATGTTTTTAATTAATTTCTATTGTAATATTGAAGCACTTTTGAAAAACTGGGTTGGAGTACTATTTCTCTGAATTTTTAATATGAGGCTTAATTATATATATATATATATATATGTATGTATATATATATATATATATATATGTAGAATTAAACAAAAGACACATTTAACAATTTTATTTTTGATCTTTTCGAGTTTTCTGGCCAACTTTTTAATATTTGGGTGGAATTCGTGGATAAGTCCACCAAAGTTCAAGTCCCAAGTACTTTCGGCACTTCGAAGTGCCATCATCAGGAGTGATGTGTTCCAGTTTTTAAAAAATTATTATTTATATTATTTAGACTATTGTCCTCATCTTTATTGTTATCTGCACAACGTTTTGTTTCAGCTGATGTGCCCTCCGACCTTTTCCAGGTATTTCTTGTCACACTTAGGAATTTTCTCAAACTTGAGAACCCTTCTCAAACTTGGGAACCTTCTTGTCATAAACAGGAGCATTCACAGAACTTTGAACCCAACCCTTAATTCAATCTATCGGGTAGACTGATTGTTGTATACCCTTTTCTTTACTTTCTTCTATTCTTCTGCTGTTCATCTTAGGTTCTTCTTCTAACGTTTTGACTTCTCTTGGTGGTCAGTCGCACTTAACTCATTTCTTCTTCTAGATCAGTCTTGTTACTAAGACATTCATTAATCACAAAACCGTGTTATTTTCTTAAGCTTTTATTTACTTAACTAAACATTTGATTAACATAGCGCGCGTATGCAGTGAGTTCCAGTTAAGGCAGGACATCTTCTCTGCCTGATGTCTAAACTGAAACTGAGGACCCAACCAGGTCCCATGTGACTTCACGTATTTCGCAGGCTTTCTGTACTATTCCATGGAAAGTCCACCCCTTTAGAAATACAGGGGATTGACAATAATCTTATGCAACCGCATAGATTATGTAACATGATCTCATTCTGCTAACCATGACTGGGTACAAGTGTTAAGCTCTGTTAATTATACAATGTTGCCCTTGACTAGGATTGAAACTGCAGCCTAGAGATAACTGTCACTTAGAACTATATTAACTCAATGCCTATATCCACTACCCCATGTTTCCAATTGGGTTGGAGTGTTTGGTATTATAACAATCATGTCAAACATGCCGCCCACAGGCTGTATGCAACCATCAGCAAACACACAGACTGCACTTTCATATGGCGCTTTTACAGTACCCCAGGTCTTTTAAAATGTTTTTTCCAAAGATTCTTGGTCGTTTATTTTCATTAGTGCAATGTGTTGTTAAGAAACAGAATCTGTTATCAACACATTGACTCTCACCCCTTCCTTTGAGTTGCAGAAGGATGAAAAGGAGTGAGTCTTTCCTCTTGCCTTATCCTGCTTTCAATCAACATGGCAATAATTAAAAGTGACAGTAACACTTGTATGTTTTATTATTTGAACTTGGTCAGTGATAGTCTTTTTTTCCTTTCTTTTTGATAAAAATGTTTTTTTAGACATGTATTCATTGTCTTTTAGTTGATAATAAAGAGATTAATTATAGCAATCATCATTTTGCTCTGTTAATGTAGAAGAAGGATCTAAAGACTTATTTGTCATGTGCGGCCCTCATGACATACATATGTAATCCAGGCGGTCCTAGGGGACTACTCAGTTTGATATGACTGTATTATAGGATCCTTAAAAACACATAATGGAGGAGAGTTACATTCAGAAGAAATGAGAGAAATATCTATTTTGAATGTTTGAGCGTGTACTACAGGGTGGTCTGAATCCATATTGTTTTAACTTTTATTATTTTTTTCTTTTATTAGGTGAAGTCAACTGAGTGGCCTATTGTTAGTATTAGCCGGACAACAAAGGACTATCCCCTTTTGTCCCGTCTATGGGTTAAATAGAAAAAAATTGTTTATAGAACGTTTAGAATAAAACTTTCTACCAAACTATCGCTTATAACAAACTTGAACTTTACCCTATAAACTTATCTCTTAAACTGATTTTTATTTATTAATTATATTAATGTGGAGGCTGGAAGGAGAAGAATTGATGGGAAAGGTGTTATAGGCATTTTAAAATGTGTGTACTGCATTGTAAATTAATTTTGTTTAAGGATGGTTTGTATTGTTTTATGTATAGAGCTTCTAGTATTTGGAGTTTTTGTTTATTTTTTTAATATAATTTTAAAAAAACTGGAACACATCACCCTTGATGATGGCACTTCGAAGTGCCGAAAGTACTTGGGACTTGAACTTTGGTGGACTTATCAACGAATTCCACTCAAATATTAAAAAGTTGGCCAGAAAACTCGAAAAGATCAAAAATAAAATTGTTAAACAGGAGATGTGTCTTTTGTTTAATTCTACATATATATATATATATGTAGTGGTGACTAGACTTTCGGACTACCCTTTTCTTTCTTTGCATTGTGATGAGCATTCAAAATCAATCTACAAACAAAATATACTCACAATGTTTCAAATAAACTTTAAAACTCTTAAACAGGAATAATATTTCTTTATTATCATTTACTTTTTAATTATTCAATTCGTTTAATTCTCTTTTTTTTTTCTTTCTTTCTTTAATGTTTAATTCTCTTCTTTCTTTCTTTCTTTCTCTTTTCTTTTTTTTTTCTGCTTTCTTTACCATTTAATTCTCTTTTTATTCTTTTTTTCTTTCTTTCCTGTTTAATTCTCTTCTATCTTTCTTTCTTTTCTTTTCTCTTTCTTTCTTTTTTGTTTAATTCTCTTCTTTCTTTCTTTCTCCTTCTCCCCCCTCCCTTTCATTTCTCTGTTCTTTCTTTTTTCTTTCTTTCTTTTCTGTTTAATTCTCTTCTTTCTTTCTTTCTCCTTCTCTCCCCTCCCTTTCATTTCTCTGTTCTTTCATTTTTGAACCCTACCATTCTTCTCATAAAGTAACAGCTGGGAGTAACAGGTGTTAATCCCATGACCACACAACAACGCCACATTATTGATTCAATTTCCCAATTCCTCGTGGTTTGCTTTCTCTCTTGATCTACTTTTGTTCGCCCTTTGTTAAAGCTGACCTAGACTTTTAACAGATTCTGAAAATTCAAAACCATTTTGGACTAAGCTGATGGCGTCCTATTGTAAATTTAATTCATGTCATGTGGGGTCTGAAAAAAGAAAATAATAATAAAAAACAAAACAAAACAAACATACAGCACTCCACTTTGGGCCTTACTTAGGCTAGATGAGCGGTTCGAGAGTCCCCCCCCCAGTTTGAAATTGTATTTACTGTTATAGGTGATACACTCTATAAGACTAATGGAATGCACCGACGGGTTACTATAAGTAACAGGGACAATTGTGGCTTGAGAGTAAGCCAATGCGAGTCAGCTCACAATTCTATTTGTCGGACGTAATTCCCACTTCTCTGTATTGTATTTGTCTACTTTTTGTTAATACATTTTCCTACATTTGTTACCCGTCGTTTTGTTCTTATTTGACCCCTTAAAACCTCGCAACATTTACCAAGATAGAAATTAATAATCAATGGAAAGTTAATTTTTTCAGAATACATGGTGTGTCAAAAATTACAAAAAATCTCAATACTTTTTTGACACATCTGCTTTGGCTGATGTGCCTTTGGCTTTCTTCAGTTATTTCTCATTGAACTTTGGGAACTTTCTTCGACTTGGGAACCTTTTCTTTAAACTTGAGAGCCTTCATGTCATAATCGGGAGCCTTCACAGAACTTCAAACCAAACACTTTATTCAATTTACGGGGGGTAGACTGTTCTCATTCTGTTAACCATGACCGAGTGCAAGTGTTAAGCTATGCTAAGTATTCTATGTTATTATCTCCCTTGGCCAAGATTGAACCTGCAACCCACAGATGTCTGTCACTTAGAACTATTAACTCAACTCTTATATCCATTGTGCAATGTGTCCAAATGTTGTGTACATAACAATAAAGATGAGGACAATAGTCCGAATAATCCAAATAATTGTAATTATCAAGCCTTATCTAAAAAATTCAGAGAAATAGTGTACATAACAATAAAGATGAGGACAATAGTCAGAATAATCCAAATAATAGTAATTATCAAGACTCATCTCAAAAATTCAGAAACATAGTGCAGATAACAATAAAGATGAGGACAATAGTCCGAAGAATTCAAATAATACAAATTATCAAGCCTCATCTCAAAAATTCAGAGAAATAGTGCAGATAACAATGAAGATGAGGACAATAGTCCGAAGAATCCAAATAATACAAAGTCTCCACAGGTTTATCGGACTCTGACTAAGTATTCTAAGCTGATCTTAACATAAATAAACTTGATAAATTCCTGAGGGTATTGTGACGTAAGCAGTGATGTAGTTTCGGTTACAGGCAGATAGACACTGAATCTCCATTATAATAAGATTATTATTTTGAATTTAGCTGTGGCCTCACGAGACTAATTCTATTTGGTTATTTCTTTGTCTCATATATTAGCGGCACATGAGCTATTTATATATGACACATGAACTCCCACATATCACAAAATTAAACCAGGGAAAACAATATACGGAATTTTGTAATCCTAATTTTTATTTTCGAACTACGTGAATAGTCGAGTCCCAACTGGAATGTGAGGATTTTATGCAGTTGTCATTTCTACCCCACCCACCCACTCAACATTTTTTTCAATGATTGTATATTTTACACAAGGTCATGGGTAAGAAAATGAGAGGAAATAGAAAGATATCGCTAATTTTACTGGTGGGAAACGCTTGCGTCTATTCGTTCAATTCTGAAAAAAAAAAAATGTAATTTTTAAAATTTTTGGTACAAATGCAGAATAGAGTGCAAGAGATAATATCCTTAGAATCGCTTTTTACTTATAAATAGCATTAAATTATGGAAACTCCCGAAGTATCCTAACCCTACCAATAACCCTAACACTAGTGTTTCAAAAGGTTTCGGGTATTTCTGTGAAATGTAATACATCATCTAATGATATTATCTCTTGCGTGCTATTCCACATTAGTACCAAAGTTTTTGATTTCCGGGTTAGCTCAGTCGGTAGAGCATTCGGCTAGAAACCACAAGGTTCCTAGTTCGATACCAGTCCTCGCCAACTCAGCGTATGAGTAGCACAATGATCTGTGCGGTAAAGTAAGGAGCTGATGGTAGGTGTGGCGCCCCACCTCAGACACCAAAACAATCTCCTTGGTCTAGTGCTATTGAAAAGGGGACAGACTCCCTCGCTGACTGGCTGATACCGACTTTAGGCCGCCCCGACGACTTTTTAATTACGTACCTAGGAAAGATTGAGACACCGATTTTTAGCACCAGTGGGAAATATTTATAGCTTTTTTTTTCATGACACAAGGCCAACTTGACGGATTTTATGCTGTAATCATTTCTACCCCTCCCACTCAATATTTTTTTCAATGGCATTTACCGATACACCTAATATATATAGTATAATTCAAATAATTAAATTGGGCTATCTGATGATTATAACAATAATTGCATAAGTAACAGCAAATAATTTTAAAGTAAATGCTTTCCACTCATATTTAATTACAATAAACTGTACAGAGACGTGCAACCAAACGAATACCCTCCATCAGGCATCTACCATACTCTGAACGTCTTGCTGCCCTGGGAATGGATTCGCTGAAACTTCGGCATCTGGCAACTGACCTGGTAAACGCTCATAAGGTCATTAATCATTTTAACAACAGCAACCTTGAGCACCTTTTTGATCTCCATCTTTCTAAACACGTGGGCATGCCTACAAAGTCAGAAAACAGCACTGCTCATGTGACTTTTGGAAACATTTTTTCACGCTCAGAGTTGCGGAGACATGGAATAAACTGCCCGCATCTGTTGTAGGCTGCCGGAGCACCGAGTCTTTTCAAAGCCTCCATGCTTCCTGTAGACCGCCGACACTATACCTGATGCCACTCTCCACATACATATGCACACACACGCACACATACATCCATATTACTACTGTAAACTGTTCATGTTCCTGACACTAATACATTATTCTGTGTACTTGACATGAGACTTTGATGAGTTGTGGTGCACCTGAGCACTATACACAATAAATTTCATTATTATTATAATAATAATAATCTATACATATATAAAGGGCAGTTGTGTGTATATGTATGTCCGGAGGAAAAAATAAAACAATTAATAATAAAGTAAATATATATACACATTAAATATCACCAGGGCTTGGTTTTTGAGCCAAAATAATAAAGATATGATCTATATTTGTGAAAAGGATTAAAAAATAAAATTGAAATAATAGAATGGAATATTTTTTGGCATTTAATATTTTAAATAGTAGACAATAACGTTCATTTTTAGAGTGGCAAGGTCTTTTTTTTTACATGGGGATTTTAATGGGGCATCTGACGAGGATCCAACTCACAATTGATTAATAATGGACCCCTGGGACTAACTTAAAAAAAAAATACCCCCTCTACCCTGGTGATGCCGGGTGGCCGCTTCTAGTAATAATATATATATAGCAGTACTTGTATTTGATTAAACAATTTACTTTTAATTGGTTTTCAGGGTTAAAAAGAAGAATTACATTTCTAATCAACATAAGGAATGAATTTAATCATATTTTATGGTTCTCAGTGTTAGATTTCTGGAAATATTTTTAGTAGAATTGTTAAATAAAAAAAAAACAAGTTTTTATATCCTAAATAAGCAATGAATTTAAACTTTATTGTGTTTATAAACAATGCATACTTGATACTTTACTTTACGCGGTACGCCTATCGGACAAATAAATTTGAGTTTTTTTTTTTTTTTTTTCAAAATACAAACTTTCGAAAAAGAATCCCGAACCATTTAGCAATCTTTAAATTTTACAAATTATATATCAAAATAATACTGAAACTTACTGAGCTTACTTACCTCCAGTGAAACGCATCTGCTTAGCTTGTCAGGTTTTGCCTGAACTAAGCTAAAGAAGCATAGTCGCCATTGACGAGCAGATTTATAAGGTGTGGTCTCATTCTGTCTTGTTCATGGTAAGAGTATAGCGTCACCCATGCAAATTATGCCGACAGTATAAAAGTAGCTTGTTTTTTTTTGCCAGAAAACAGCAGCAATCTAAGTAGAAAAAAGATTGTAAGCGTGACGTTATTGCTACTAGAACTAACACTAAAATCTCAGAATGAATCAAAGAGATTGAAAAACAAACTTACATTATTTTTAAGAGTTGCTAAACTAATATATTAATTTGGATGCCCTCCCCCCAACCTTAGTGTTGTAAAGGGAAGTAACCGGATAATCCCTCACGTATGCAAATGAGTACGTATAAAAGAACAACGGGAAGATTAGCTCAGCGTGATGTGAGGTGATCTCCACCCACGAAGGTTGTTTCGTATTCTCGGATGTAAACCCACGTGCTACAACTCTTCAGAAGATAAGTAATCTTTACCAATCCTCTTTTACGCTCAGAGACTTTTTACCTTGCCGGCCGAGAGCCATTTTTGTTATTTGTATTCATTGTAATAATAAACTATTATTACAACCACTCGCAATCTTCTCGTTAATGTATTTCTAATACATAACACTTAGGCAATAAAGATACATTTTGTTCTTATTTAAATACTGTCAATCATTTTATACACGGATGGAAATTTAAATTCTTATCCTGTGTACTGATGAGTCACTTAATTCAATTTTTATATAATTAAACTAGCAGACCGCCCTGTCAGCTGGGGTGTTAGAATACACTGACTGCACCTCTGCAGAGGGCTAAAACTCTCCCAACTTGTGTGAGGAGCATTTTTGACATCAAAGAAAAACTTTCCTTTTTGCCAGAAAAGCAGCTACCTTATGGCAATAGTGGAAACATTCCAATTGGCTCAAATTTTTTAAAGTAAATTGTTTTCAATCTAAAATGATGGCACTTAATGCTGAATAATAAATGAGGTTTGCATTTTGTCTGATATTAGGAATTTATAATATTTATATACTGATGTAATGAATATGTAAATACCTTGGTGCCCCCTCACTATAATCTGATTGGACAGTGTCGTATAAATATTTTGACACTGGTAGTACAAGCGCCTAAGCCTAAGCCTACCAGCCTAAACTTACTCACCAGACTACACCACGACTGCTCTGAAGACATACTGCTATTCGACGTACCAGCTACTACTAATATACCAAATACCAAATTCATAATATATCCCTTAACCCGGATATATCATATACATTTAAAAGCGCAGGTTTAAATCTAATAGTAAAGACTTGACAATATATCAGTTTTTTTTCTGTTGGCCATAGGTGGTGACCCGTGATGCTTAATCCTGGTGGATGAGCTGTCCATGACATGCAACACTTGACATAGGCCCTTACCTAGACTAGACAAGAGGTCGGAGAGACCCCCTCTGATCAATCAGCTAGCCATGTCAAGCCCTAGCAGCTAGTTATCATTTTTTTTTCACACTGATAGATTTTATAAATAATGTGTATATATATATATATATATATATATATATATTATAATATATATATATTAATAATTTGAAGGCATAAAAAAAAGAAAAAAAAAAAAAGTATAACCACGCAAAAAAAACTTAAGCACGTTCATTTCTGATTTTCGTCTCTGAAGATAAAGTTTTCTTTGAAATCGATAAGACAAAAAAATAACATCTTTTTGTTTTTATTTTTATACGCATTGTAATTGCCTTCAAATTATTAATATATTATAACATACTTAACAATGCTTCAAGCAAATTACCAATTACTTATATATATATATATATATATATATATATATATATATAGTTTTTTTTCTGTAGATAGGGTCTTTCCATGTGTGGTTTAACCAAGCTGATGCAGGTAGACCATAAGGAGAGCTCAATGTGCCTAATACCAGTGAGTAAAAGGACAGAGCAAGATATTTAGTAAATGAATAAAAACTCTAAACTTGCTTCATTACAATAATTTATTTCAACCGTATTAATACGGCATCTTCAGGTAATCACAAGAACATGACTCTTACTGAGTACGGTTGAAATAAATTATTGTAATGAAGCAAGTTTAGAGTTTTTCTTCATTTACTAATATATATATATATATATATATATATATATATATATAATACATATATATATCAGTCATCCACAGACACGTGTTTCGAAGTTTATTCCTCATCAGTGTGGCTCAACTTTTAATAGCTACCTCTAGCTAGGATTGAAACCCGACCGAATTTTCGTCTGCCAAGTTCCTTACCCTTGTGGCCAGCAGCGGCTGTCAGTCTGGGGTAAACAATTAATTGATACATACTTTAAGGAGGTATGTTTTTACAATCACCAGAGAACTCAAATCTGTAAACAGCGGACAGGCAAGTAATGGCTTACACCAAACGGTGAAATTTGAGTTAATGTCCTCCCCCCACAGTGTTCTACCATGGGAGTGGGAAGCCTATATATATATATATATATATATTAGTCATTCACAGACACAGTGTTTCGACGTTTATGTCTTATCAGTGTGGATCGACTTTAACAACTACTTCTATCCGTGATCGAAACCTGACAGAATTTTCGTCTGTCAAGCTCCTAACTCTCTCGGCTGTTGGCAACTGTCAGTAAAAGGCAAATAATTAATTGATACATACTTACGTAGATGTATGTTTACAATCACCAGAGAACTCAAATCTGTCAACAACAGACGAGTATATATATATATATATATATATATATATATATATAAGTGTTGTTATGGGTCCAACAAGAGAAAATTAAATATTTTATAAAAAAGAAGGTCCCCAAAATGGATTGTGTTAAAAAAAATAAATTTTATTATTATTTTACATTTGCAACACATGTTTCAGATCTTCTGTGTTGCAAATGTAAAATAATAATAAAGATTAAAAAAAAAAAAAACACAATCCATTTTGCGCCCTTCTTTTATATATATATATATATATATATATATATATGCACACACACACACACACACACACACACACACACACACACACACATACATATATATATATACATATATATATATATTTTGAATATGTGATTAATTGAAGTCGTACCTAATTTTTGAAAGTTAATTAATTAATAATTAATTAATTAGGCGGGCATACCTATTTAAATGTAAGGTTAAACAAATCAAGAAAAATCAATCTCTGTATGTACATTTGTCGGCTAAAAAAAGCCATATCAAAACACATCGCTTGGGTATTTACTTCTCATACTGTCATGTAGAAAAAGTCACTATAAGAGGAACAATAAACCTACTTCTAAATAAAACGACAAATCTAAGAAAGTCCGGTTGGTGTAGGGGTTACGGTCCTCGCCTGTCAGCTTGACAGTCAAGATTCGAATCACGCACAAGGCGGTCTTCCTATCTATAGCTCTGCTGATGAGGCCTAATAGGCCGAGATGTACATACAGAGATTGATTTTTCTCGATTTGTTTAACCATGCCTGCCTAATTAATTAATTATTAATTAATTAACTTTCAAAAATTAGGTACGACTTAAGCACATATTCTCCCAAAATTTGTCGGCTAAAAAAAGCCATATCAAAACACATCGCTTGTGTATTTACTTCTCATATATATATATATATTTATATCTTATTATAATGGAGATTGTCTGTTTTTCTGTCTGTAACCGAAACTATATTACTAATCGAGTCACAATTAACATAGTTATTTACGTCACTTCCTTCATGATTTTATTTATATTTAAACCTCAATTATTAATAAATTTGCTTCACCTTTTTATTAGTGTTGTCCATATCTACATACTAATAACATGCTATTGTATTTATATATACAAAAAATACCGGTTTGCAGTGTGAATGGGAAGGCTAATTTGCATACTGATATTAAAAATGTGATTTTATTAAATATGTGTTTAGTATTATTGATTTCTAACTGTTTGGTTTTATTTTAATGAATATAATCAAAAATTTCTTCCATGAATCTTAAATGAAATCCATTAACAAGAAAAAATAAGTGTAATTTTATTCTTTATTTCCTAATTTAACTAAATAGTTAAATAAGTAAAATTCAGCAATGAAAGACGACAGTGATGGAAGAGTAAGTTTCATTTCTATTTTTCTATTATACCCCCACTCTGTTTCAAATCTTTTTATCTGCATTTTTATTAGACTTTCTAATTTAATACGATATTTCATTACATTAAAACTTAAATACTTGCACCCGGAGGGTGCATATATTTGCTAGTATATATAAAAGAGAGAGAGAGAGTGAGAGTGGGTAGGCAGGTAGGTAAGTAACTTTTCTGACTAAATAATACCCGTGTTTCTTCAAGAGTTTAACCTTTACCTTTGTAACCATTTAATAATCAAATAATTAAAAAATAAAAACAAAGATAAAAAAGCTAATAATGTTATTGACTGATTAATTGTAGATAAATGACTTTGAATCTCAAAGTTGAAACATTTTGGATTTCTTTTTATCTGTTTTCTAGAACAATCAGAAACTTTTAAAGGTTACTTATTACTTTATTTATCATTAAAGACTGTAAGTTTTCTTTCAAATAAACTTTTGAAACTTAGATTTTATCTTTGAGGTTTTATATCTATATACAAGATGATTGTAAAGTAACTCCCTATTTTAAAAATCTTATAATTTATTTCTGAATCATTATTTTTACAAAATTTCTTCCAAAGTCATAGGTTTTGTACAGTAGACTTGCTCTTTTAACCAACCCCAAAGAAAAAAGTTGCATGGTGTTAAATTTTTACAAAAAATGAATAATTTATTTCTGAATCATTATTTTTACAAAAAATGAATACAGGTTGATTGTAAAGTAACTCCCTATTTTTAATCTTATAATTTCTTTCTGAATCATTATTTTTACAAAAAAAAAAAAAAAAAGAAGAAAACAATGAATATGAGAAGAACACACATAATATGTAGTTTTATTCAAAATTCGGTAATTTATGAGGAAGTGCGTCCTGGTCTCCTGCCTCAAAAATTGCTATCCGGTGACTATTAAAATAACGACCCAGCTCAGTCTATTCAAAACTATCCATCTTCATATCTATCTATCTATCTCAATTTGTTCATATTTATCTATATTACTTTAAATACTAAGAATTTCTTTTTATTCAGGTTTGTTTAATGTTTTGTTTTTAGTTTAAATAAACAAGAATTATGACAAAAAAAGATGCGACCTCCCCCCCAAATACATTTACTTGTCGAAAATATCTATCTATCTTCATTTGTTCATATCTATCTATATTATTTTGTTTGTTTATCTATCTATCTCAGTCTATTCCAAACTATATATCCATCTTCATATCTAAACAAGAATTACGACAAATTATGATAAATAAACAAGAATTACGACGAGCTGGGGTTGTTATTTTGCTAGTCACCGGGTAGCAATTTTTGAGGCAGGAGACCGGGATGCACTTCCTCATAAATTACCCAAAATTCTATATGGGCACCAGCATTTGCCTCCAGCTTCCCAAGTCACTCGGGAATCGCATCAACTGATCTTTCCAGGAACATTGTGGAGTGGCAGAAATAAATTCTCATATTTGTACCTCAATTTCTTCCAAAGTCATAGGTTTTGTACAGTAGACTTGCTCTTTTAACCAACCCCAAAGAAAAAAGTTGCATGGTGTTAAATCGGGGCTTCCGGCGGGTCACTAATGTGGACCATGTTTAAACATCCATCTCCCAAGAAAATGGTGATTTAGCCATTTACAAACAACAATAGCAAAATGTAGAGGAGCACCAATAACAACACAGATTTAATTATCATGTATTAAGGAACATATGTTAAAGAATTGACAAAAATGTAACTGCATGTAAAAAAAATTATAAATAGTTTAAAATAGGGAGTTACTTTTTGATCAGCCTGTATATTAAGGAACATACATTAAAGAATTGAGAAAAATGTAACAGCATATAAACAATTATAAATAGTTTAAAATAGGGAGTTACTTTTCAATCACACTGTATATTAAGAAACATACATTAAAGAATTGAAAAAATGTAACTACATATTAAAAAATTATAGATAGTTTAAAATAGGGAGTTACTTTTAAATCCCATTGTATATTAAGGAACGTACATCAAAGAATTGAAAAAAATGTAACTACATATAAAAAAATTAAAAATTAATTACCATGTATTAAGGAACATATGTTAAAGAATTGAGAAAAATGTAACTGCATGTAAAAAAAATTATAAATAGTTTAAAATAGGGAGTTACTTTTTAATCCCCCTGTATATAAAAATAGTACCTACTTTTATAGGTTCAAAATAACTAAAGAGACGTAATAAAATAATTGTTGAATTTTTACAATTTTAAAACAATTACCAAAACCAGGGAATTGTCCAATTTTAAAGAAATTGTCAGCACTTTATTCATTAAGAAATTAGTTTTATAATGAATATCTTATTTTATAAAAAGAACTGATGAATGATTTTTTTTTTTATCAATTAAGATTAATTTATAATTACGATGTTTTCAACCTTTGGTCATTTGAATAAAAAAAAATTCCAGTCCCTAATTTTGACATTTCTAGAAAGATTAAAACCAGAAGAATACATTAAAAAATGTCAATACCCAAAAAAACATTTATCTATTAAGATGAGGAGGGTGGTGTGTTCAACCTTTGGTCATTTGAATAAAAATATGTTTTTGTCCTTAATTTTGACATCTCATGAAAGTTCAAAACCACAAGAGCACATTAAAAAGTTAAAATTAGTATGTCATCAACCGAAAAAAGTTATTTCAGTATTTAAAAGTTATCTTTTATAACTACAAAAAATAATTTTTATAGTGTCTTTTCTCTTTTTATAGTTTTAAAAACAATATTTTTCTTTGAATTGATGCAAAAAATGTATTTTCTCTGATTCCATTGAACTATTATTCTATTATTCTATTATTCTATTCTATTATTATCTGGGTTAGCTCAGTCGGTAGAGCGTTCGGCTAGAAACCACAAGGTTCCTAGTTCGATACCGGTCCTCGCCAACTCAGCGTATGAGTAGCACAGGGATCTGTGCGGCAAAGTAAGGAGCTGATGGTAGGTGTGGCACCCCACCTCAGACGCCAAAACAATCTCCTTGGTCTAGCGCTATTGAAAAGGGGACAGACTCCCTCACTGACTGGCTGATACCAACTTTAGGCCACCTCGACGACTTTACTTTTTTTACTTATTATATTTATTATTATTTATTATTTATTATTATATCTATTATTATTCTATTATTCACTTAAAAATTTAGCAGTGAATTTTAAATGGCTGCAAGGTGGCATGTTGTGCACAATATTTTTGACATGAATAAAGATTTGCCAAAAATTGAAATAAGGGTTTTGCCATTTTTACTTTAAAAAAAGCCCGGATGTGGTGATCACTTTCACTCTAAGGAGAGCAACAATTATTTCTGAGTACATATCCTTGTTGTTTGGTTTGGTTTATTTTGTTTTACGGCATATCAACCTCAGTGGGTCATTTAATGCTGATAAAGTTTTTAATGTTTGTTTTGTTTGTTTGTTTTGTTTTACGGCATATCAACCTCAGTGGGTCATTTAATGCTGATAAAGTTTTTAATGTTTGTTTTGTTTGTTTGTTTGTTTTACGGCATATCAACCTCAGTGGGTCATTTAATGCTGATAAAGTTTTGAAATAAATCAATTCTTAATGGATAATACAATTTTTTTATAAATACATTTTTCTATTTAACCCATAGATGGGACCCTAACAGGTACTACCACTCCGGGTCAGAGTGGACCAGGGAGCAATGGTGATGAAGGGGTGCTCCACATTATCCTTGTTGTGTTATCATTGTTCTTACATTTTTTGGCTATGCATTTTAACTGTCCCGTATGAAATTTTACACGTGTGGGTTTCCATAATCTTTTTTCCAATTTTAAACAGTTTTTTCAAATGTTGAAACATGACTTATCTCCCTTTGACTTGGCATTTTGAACATACCTATATAAAAGAAAGATTCTGTCTATCTCTATAACTACCAAGCAAATGTCCTTTTATAAAGGAAAATTGTTGGAGGACAGCAAAGACAAAGTTCAATAAAATCTACATCGTAGGGGGTGAAAAAAATTTTACCCCGCATTTTCCATAAGAAAAGCTAAATAAAAATATAATAAATAAAGTTGGCGGAGTGGCCTATTATCGGTGTCAGCTGGACTGTGAGGGAGTCTATCTCCTAATATATAAAAAAAAAAAAGAATAAATTCTAAATATACACAAAATATAAAAAATAATTTTTAGATATATAAAAATATATAAAAAATAATTTTTGAATATATAAAAATAAAAATAATTTTGAAATATTTAAAAAAATACAAAAAAAAAAAATATATGAATAAATATAGACCAAGGAATTGTTTTTGCTGAGGTGGAGCACCACACCTACCGTCAGCTACCCACTTTACCACACAGATAAGATTACCCAATCTATGTTACTCATATACTGAATTGGTAGAGACTGGTATCGAACCAGGAACCTTTCGATTCATAGGCAGTTGCTCTACTGACTTAGCTAAACCAGCCACCAAAAATATATAAGAGTATAAACCAATGATATATGAAAAATTTAATTTAAAATGGTTACAAAAATAGACAAATTAATAAAGGATAAAACATGATAAAAAGCAAATAAAAGAAAATAAATACAAAGAATAGTAATAATAAAAAAACAACCAGGAATAATTTTTAGATATATAAAAAGTATAAAAATGTTTAAATATATAAAAAAAAATATAAAACTAATTTTTAAATATATAAAAATATATAAAGATATAAAAAATGTTTTTTAGATATATGAAAAGATGATTTTTAAATATATAAAAATATATAAAGAATAATTATATAAAAATGATTTTTAAATATATAAAAATATATAAAGAATAATATATAAAAATGTTTTTTTAAAATATAAAGAATATTTTTTTAAGTATATAAAAATATATTTTATTTTTAGATATATGAAAAGATATAAAAAATAATGTTTGAATATATAAAAAGATATAAAAAATAATTTTTGAATATATAAAAATAAATTTTTGAATATATAAAAAATAATCTTTAAATATATATAAATATATAAAAATAGGAAAAAAAATTTTAGATATGTAAAAAAAATATTAAAAGATGATTTTTAAATATAAAAAGCATATAAAAAATAGTTTTTGAATATATAAAAAATAAAAGAATAAATTCTAAATATACACAAAATATAAAAAATAATTTTTAGATATATAAAAATATATAAAAAATAATTTTTGAATATATAAAAATAAAAATAATTTTGAAATATTTAAAGAAATACAAAAAAAATATTTTTAAATATATGTAAAAATATAGAAATAATTTTTAGATATATGAAAAAATATAGAAATAATTTTTAGATATATAGAAAAATATAGAAAATTCTTAGATATATAAAGAAATATATAAATAATTTTTAGATATTAAAAAAAATATAAAGATAATCTTTAAATATATAAAAATCTCGAAAAATATGTAGCACAAGAATATATAAAAGATAAAAAAAGAACAAATATATAAAAAAAATAATTTTTATTAATCTGTATATATATATAGATAAGAGATTAATTTTTAGCTGTTTAAATATTGTGAATCGCTTGGTATCTCCGCCAGTTACATATAAATGCACACCTATTTTTTTTTATTTTTTTTTTTTACCGTAATTGGTATTATTTTTCGAAATTTACCTTACGCCATGGGATTGAACATAATAGTCTGTTCGTGATTATCTCCCTTGCACACTTTCAACTGGTTGCAATGAAAACCAACCCAACGTACCGTAACGCGATGATTATTAAGCCACGCTTGTCGAACATTGTCTACTTTAATGAGTGATACTCACAGAGTTCTACCAGTGAATCCCTGTTCCAGATGAAGATAATACTGGATACTGGGAACTTCTACCACATCTGAAAATAGCTGACCAAGTATTATCGTAAAAACGTCTGTTTTTAGAAACAATATACTTTTTCGAATGTGCCAGTTAATTTTAGTCATGAATCGTCCATCATGATGTAATGGTTAGCAAGCTAGTCCCCCAGATCCGTTACCACTGAAAAGCGAGTTCGATCCTCACTGGATACCTTATACATGTGACCTTGTGTCAAATCTTACCTGTAGGGTAAATAATTTTTTAAAGCATTATTTGATTTTTCTTTTTTAGAATTTTCAGTAAAACCGTGAAACTAAGTTTAAATTTCAATTTATATCATATGCAGCGATATACCCTGCTACACAACATCAACATCCACACAAATGCATAGAGTATTATATATATATATATATATATATATATATATATATATATATATGTTCCGATGAGCTCAGTCGGTAGAAGTCCGCCTATCCTGGTTCAATACCGGCTCTCGCAAAGTAGCACAGTGATCTGTGCGGTAAAGTGAGGAGATGATTATAGGTGTTGTGCTCCATCTTAGACGCAAAACAATATCTTTTGTCTAGCGCTTGTGAAAAGGGGATAGACTCCCTCACTGTCTGGTCGATACCGATATTAGGCTACCCCGATATATATATATATATATATATATATATATATATGGAAATTTGGTGTCTGGAACCGAAATTACGTCACTGCTTACGCCACAATACCATCAGGAATTGCGTAGGTTTATCAATGTATTTGATTTATAGTCTAAATTATTAATGCATAGAATAAAGAACAATCCTGTATTATATATACTGAGAAATCAATTATGCAACATTAAACGGCCTCACTGTTTGTTTAAACAAGTTTTAATAAATACATGTCAGAGTTATTGATTTATATTTAGTTTGTTTTATTGAATTGACAGACACACACACACACACACACACCCATAAACACAAAAAAAATCAGATGGGCCTGGAAATAAACAAACAGGCTAATACTTAACCTAGAATGATAATCAGACATTGCTGAACACACACACACACACACACACACACACACACACATACAAACGCAGAGAATTAAGATATGAGACTCAAAAAAAAAAAAATGGACGGTCGCTAGCAAACAGCTTCAATTTCAGAAATCTTCTGTCGAAGAGATTTTATCTCGAAATATTAAGAATAAATTAAAGGTTAACAAACAACACCATCATTGGCAATTCAGTCTCGAAAGACTATGATAAAAGTTTTTGTGTGCCCCTGAGGTTGCAGCGCCTCCTGTGACTATGAAGTCCTATGTTTGAGAAACATTCTCGACCACAGATTTTGCATTTGTAGGTTGTCCCTGTAGATGATGATGTCCCGATGCTTTGTTGCCGTTGCTTTCTTATGGACCTCTTAGCTTCATGATGTTGTATCAGGGTGAGTTCTGACGTGTACAGGCCTCTTAACAAACAACACCATAGTTACCTTATTTTTCTTTACACTTGCATTTGTGATAGCCTTCAAAACCAACCATCAAATAGTTTGTTTTATTTTACTATATATTATCTAACGTTATCTAACGTATAGAGTTTTACGTGAAAATTATTTACAAACAAGAAATAGTCACATAATCTTCTTCTACATTAAATTTAAAGATGCATTTATCTGTATTGCGCATGCTTGGGTGGTGTAAAAATTAATTCTAAAATTACGTAAAATGATTTTTTTTCCACGCTGTTTCGTAAAAAAATTAAAAAAAGAACATCATTATTCCGACGACAATTTTTTTCCTTCTTATTGTATTGTCCTGATAATGGTTTTCATTATCACGAATAAATTCAATTTTTTTGGACTATTTTGTTTTTTCTATTTTCTACATATTGTCAAATTTATTTCCTTATTTAACTTACACACACACACGCGCGCATGTGTGTGAAGGAGAGAGAGTGTAATTATACATATATGTGTGTGTAAATATACACACACACACCTATATATATATGTGTAAGTATACATATATGTGTGTGTGTGTGTGTGTGTGTAAGTATACATATGTATATGTAAGTGCATATATATATATATATATATATATATATATATATATATTTCTTTATATATATTTTATTTTTATATAATTTTTATATAATTTTTATAATATTTCTTTATATATATTTTATTTTTATATAATTTTTTGTTTTATCCTTACTCTATACTTGTTCAGATTCATTCAATAGTTTAATTCATAGTTTAATTTTGTTGACTACCATCCCCCTAAGAAACCAGAACTTGAAAAGTATCCGTTTTTCTCATTTGACTTCCTGTCACCATGGTGACATTCTTACAATGTAAGTTTTTTATTTTGTTTTTTAAAATTTATTTTTTATTTTTGTTGAGAAGTAAATTTTTCAGTTCTGCTATTCAAATTACCTTGATCTTCCATCTGATGAGACTGAATTTTGGGGAGCTATATTAAATCAATTTAGATTTATATAGGCCCCAATTTTGGTCGAAATAAATTTATTATGGAATTACGGTGTTGAGTTTTTCCTTCTTTCTAATATATATATATATATATATATATATATATATATATATTATATATAATATATGATGTAATAACCAATCCAACCCTGATGAGAGAAAGAAATGAAAAAGCAGGTCGAGGAATATTCTATGGTTCGCACCACCGTTTAATCTTGCCATTAAACATAAATTGAGAAATAACTTGGATGTTAGAGGAATAATGTATTCATTTATTTTAGTCTGGTTTCAAATACAATTTCTACCTTCCTTATAGTATTAACAGATGGTAGTGTTATCAAAAACATTAACAAAATCATCAACTGATGCGACAAAGTTAAAGCGGAAATTATTTGAAAAGGGACAGACCTCACAAGTATCACATATCTACATTTTAAGCAACTCATTTATTATCGTATATATATATATATATATATATATATATATATATATATATATATACTAAAGCTGAGCGAATCAAGTTTTGGTTCCCTAAGGCTTTTTTTCTTATTTAGTTTAATGTCACAAAATACATCACAAAGTATTCCTTGAATTTATGATTTAATTATGTTTTAAAATGTTCCATTTATTTTGGTTCTAATTAGTCGTAATTTGCAATTAAGTCAAAAACTGATCCGACCCTCACTTTACTTTCTGCCTGTCTTTTTTACACCTCTCTAATATGTTAGTTCTATCTAGGGAGTTAAGAGAAAAGTGTGTGTGTG
Source organism: Doryteuthis pealeii (assembly GCA_023376005.1). Taxonomy (NCBI): domain Eukaryota; kingdom Metazoa; phylum Mollusca; class Cephalopoda; order Myopsida; family Loliginidae; genus Doryteuthis; species Doryteuthis pealeii. Next base: position 62,238,977 of record CM042163.1, read on the forward strand.
TGTGTGTGTGTGTGTGTGTGTGAGAGAGAGAGAGAGAGAGAGAGAGAGAGAGAGAGAGCTTTTCAGCAGCCAGTACCAGCAGCCAGAGATAAGGCCTATCTACCTCCCACTTCCAATCTTTCTTTCTCTTTTACGGTCAGAGAAGACTAACATTTGGTTTTGTTTTATTAATTCTCCGGTCGTTTTTATTTTAAAAAAAAAATCAGTTTACTTTGCAAAATAACTTTTTTCCTGATCAGTTTAAAATTTGTTTTGATATTTGAATTTCGAATGTTGTTTTTACTAAACTTTCAATTTACAAAGCTCAAGAATCTACTGAAAATTTATCGAGGGAGGGGAAATATAAAATAATTTTTATTTTTCTAAAAAAAAAAAAAAATGTATATAAGATTCTACACAATGTGTCGTAAAATTGTTTTCTTGGTTGTAAAAAAAAAAAAAATTAAAATTGAATATCATGTTTTAAAATAGATTAAAAAAAATTACTTTAATTATTCATTTGTAAAATTTATAGGGTCAAAGGGGTAAACACATAAAATAATTGTTAGTAAAAATTTAGGAAGATGCTATTTAGCTGGTTTCGGTAAAATATAAAAACGTACTTACTAGGCAATGTCGTTTCTGCAAATCATTGAAAGCTTACTTCAAACTTTTAATGACAAGAAAAAAAAAAAAGATCAGTCAAAATTGATTTTTCGGTCACCATTCATATTCGCAAAAAGATGGGGAAAAAAGGAAACTAAAAGTATAAATAAAGACAAAAAACCGAAAATAGAAAAAAAAAAAAAAATTACTCGGAAAATAAATTTAGAAACTAAAAAAATTTTTGGAGATCTTTAAAAAAAATCTTTCCGACAATTATTTTAAAATCGGATAATTCCTGATTTTTAATCTTTTTCAATTTTATTTTGTAAAATACTGATTTTACGTTATATATATATATATATATTTAAAATATTATATATGATTATGAAGGGATGTATGAGCATACAAAGTATACAGCATGCTAGGTGCTTACACTAAAATAGCAAGAGGCTTGCAACAAAATAGCACAAGCATGCCTCCCCCCAATGTTTCTTTGCTTACTATGTCGATAATGATTGAGCTCCTTGCATATGAAGGTGCTCAATGCTAAAATTTTACAATCAACTAACTCATGCTTATCAGTTTAAGAAACGTTCGGTGAAGCAGGGAGACAACTTCGACGAACCTTAGAATGATGACCGATAGGTATGAGGGCAAGAGAGATATGTATAGCGAGCGAAAGAGAGAGAGGAGAGAATCCTGAGAGTCCGTGCTGTCAGTGTGACTAATAAATGAATAAATAAATAATATATATATATATATATATATATATAATATATATATATATATTATATATTATATATTAATTAATTACCTTTAAAATTAGGTGCAATTAAGCACATATTCCCCAAAAATTGTCGGCTAAAAAAGCCATATCAAAACACATCGTTTGTGTATTTACTTCTCATATATATATATATATATATATATATATATATATATATATATATATATAGTGAGAAATTAAAAAAAACACAGGTTTAAATAAAATGAGTGGTAAGTTTATTAGCCGACGCTGCAGTGTTTCGATCTGTTAAGTAGATCTTCTTCAGGGCTTTTGTTGATATAAGGAAGAGTAAAAAAAAAATTATTACCCCAGAATAATGAGGAAGACTGTGATAGTCCTTGTTTATCAATCTGTTCAAAATTTGAAATTCGAAGAGAGCGCTAACAGATTGATAAACAATGACTATCACATTCTTCCTCATTATTCTGTGATAAACATTTTTTAATCTTCCTTATATCAACAAAAGACCTGAAGATCTACTTAATAGATCGAAACACTGCAGCGTCGGCTATTAAACTTACCACTCATTTTATTTAAACCTGTGTTTTTCAAATTTCTCACTATACTACATATCGTCGGATTCACTTCCATTTCTCTTCACTCATACACACACACACACACACATATATATATATATATATATATATATATATATATATATATATATATATTCCATTGAGAGTTATATCACATAACGGATAAATCATTTTGTTAAATTACACTTGTATCATTTAGAATAATAACTATTTCAATCGATCAAAATGAAACATGGAAATATTTTGGGATTTTAAGTAAACGAAGCTACTGTATAATACAGGGGACGTAACTCTGGATGTATTAGGAAAATAAAGATTCTTTTTTTTTTTTAATTTCAAATCAACAATTTTTAACAATTAATAGTCTTTGAGTTGTCCCTCTTGCAAAAAATTAATAAATTGTAAAATAAAAAAAAACTTGTAAACAATCATAAATAAAAAATATTCTATCAACGAATTTCCAATAAAAAGACGACGGTCCATAAATTTTGGAAAAGGGGACGCTACTCTTGTTTGATAATTTTAAAACGGACAGTGTTTACCATTTGAAAGATACCCAGCTTCACTAGAAATTTTGTTGAGGCTTTCTATTAAAAAATTTGACGGATTTTTTGTCACGTTTTTCAACCCTCCCCCATGACTACGATACGAGCCCTTGTAATTGTTGATTAAAGACGTCCATAAATTGATAGAAAACAGAAAGGTTTCATCAACAACAGTGGAAAACTGCCAATGAAATTCCCTGTTCAAAAAGGGTGACCGCACATCACCTGCCAATTATCGTCCAGTCAGTCTTATTAGTTGCATTGCCAAGCTGATTGAATCCTGTATCAGAGAAGGAATTTGAAAAATATGCATACTTTGGTACAGATGAAATTTATTATTGTTATTTGTCAATGCATGTTACAATCAAAATTCATTTAAACACACATAAATATTCTATTTACAAAAGTGATGAGACAACAATTCTACGAAAATTGGTTGCTTGTTTGTTTTGTTTTATGGCATATCAACCTTTTTGGGATTATTTAATGTTGAATTTTGATAAAGATCTCTGACTGCTTACATTCTCTGCTGTTGCTTAAGTGATCACCCAATGAAATATTGAACAAGTGCATCAGTGCTTAACTTTGCTGATCTAGTGGGAAATAATGCTTTCAGCATGACTTGACTATAATCCAGTTTAGGAAAAGGAAAACTCTGAATTGAAACCTGTTAAATTTTACTTAAGAAATTGACCATGTTGGTAAATATACATATATTGAGGAGAAGGAACAGGTACTACACAGGAGTGCCATTAGTTACTTGATTAATTACTACAATTGCTTACAAAACAAAAAGAAATAAAAACTGACTTCAGCATTAAATAGCCCATAATACATAGATATATATATCTATGTATTATATTATTATATATTATTATATTATTATATATTATCCGACGCTCCCAGTTTGGATGTATCCCAAATTCCAGCTGTTGTGATCAACTTATCGAGTTTCTAGAAGACATCACCCAGATCACTGATGGCGGCTCATGGGTGGACATTGTCTACCTTGACTTTGCTAAGGCCTTCAACTCTGCGCCGCACAAAAGACTTTTGGCAAGACTCTCTGCAATGGGTGTGAAGTGTGATCTTTTTAACTGGTTGAAGTCCTTCATTCTCACCGCCCTGTCGGTGGGGCGTTAGAATGCACCGACTGCACCTCTGCAGAGGGGTACGATTCCCCCAAATGGGGCCACCTGTTGGCCGTGGGTGGCAACCCGTGATGCTAAAGGATAGAACCCAGGTGAATGAGCAGTTCATGACTTGCAATACTCCACTTTGGCCATACGATCTTATATTCACAGGTCTTGCTAGTCTGATAATTATTTATCAACTAAAGTAAGACAATCAAGCTGATATTTCTAAAATTTGTATCATATTTGCATTGCATTTCATGTTAAAATCATATGAAATGCCTTTCTGTTGTAAAATCATTAGTGTAACTAGCAAATATATGCACCCTCTGGGTGCAAGTATTTAAGTTTTAATGTAATAAAATATTTTAAATTGGAAGGGCTAATGAAACTAAATAAGAATGCAGATAAAAGATTTGAAACTTACTCTTCCATCACTCCCGTCTCTCATGACTAATTTTTCCTAATTTAACTATTTAGTTAAGAGAGGAAGTAAGAATAAAATTACAGATATTTCTTCTTGTTAAAGGATTTCTTTTAAGATTTATTGAAGAGATTTTTGCTCATATTCATTGAGGAAAAAACAAACAATTAGAAATCAATAATACTAAGCACATATTTATTAAAATCAAATTTTTAATATCAATATGCAAATTAGCCTTCCCGTTGACACTGTACACCGCTATTTTGTTGTATATATAAATACAATTGCATGTTATTAGTATGTATATGTGGCTAACAGTATTAATAATGTAAAACAATTTTATTAATAATTGATGTTTAAATAAAAAATAAAATCATGTAGAATGTGATGCAAATAACTAAGGGAATTGTGACTTTAGTAGTAATATAGTTTCGGTTACAGACAGAAAAACACACAATCTCCATTATAATAAGATAACACATCACTCAATACGTCCCGGCCTAACTAATAAACAACAACTTTTTAGCTAAATTTGACTTTATTCATCAACACAGTCTCCTTCTAGGGTAATACACTTGTAGCGATTGTTTGCCCCTGTTTGGGCTGGAAGTGTTATCTTCCTTGTTTTCAGGTTTTGACCGCTAGGGGTGCTATTTAATCAGGGAAGCGCTAAGTTTGAATCCTCTTTTTCCCGGGACACCAAGCAGGAGACATGGGTTAGACATTTACATCTATACCTTTTATGTGAGTGGCTTCACCCCCCAGCATGTCATAGGTAAGTGACATTCCTTCATGGACTCTCCATCACTTCTACAGGACGCAGTCCTACTTTCTTTATACATCTATATTGTACCTTGTCTCTTATATGTGTTCATTATATTTAATCTTCAATACTGCAATGACAGTAACTATTTATCACAAGCATTTGAACCAGATCGCCTTTCATAAATGTTTCTCTGATTCGGATGCTTTCCGGCCAGAGCCATCTAAACAACCAAGAGCCTTGACAGTATTCTTTTCCAGATATAGACAAACAGATTCCATCTATTTATGGAGGTACTTCTCCTGAATGTTTTTTAGGTATTTTTTTCTCTTGGTTTACTCTTTCTTATTAATAATGCCGAGGTTGTTGGCAATAAATACTTGAAAAATCCGGTCGAAAATTCGTATCCCCTTTTATTGTAATAGGTCTTCATATTTTTCCATTTTCATATGATTCCCAATCTACTTTTAGGTTTTCTTCAAATGTAATTTATATTTACTTTGCATACCTTGTATTTTGTATATGTATTCCTGTTAAATTTATTCTTATGTTCTCATGTATTAAAGTCCATTCGTTACTCTTCACAACTATTTGTCGGAATATTTCTGGTACTTTTAGGAACCCACATGGAAGGTCCCTAAACCTTCCTTCCAACCAACATCTTTAATCCTAACACACTGATTTCAACGCTTCTCTAACAAATAGATGCCTTTTTGTAGAACGATTTCTCTTTGGCCTCAAAATACGCCCCAGTTTCCGATATCGCTTCTTCAGTAGAGCCAAATCTCTTTCCCTGGAGCAGTCTTTTAAGGTTTGCAAACAGCCAGTAGTTGCTGGGAGCCAAATCTGGAGAATAGGGTGGGTGCGGAAGCAATTCAAAGTGCAATTCATGTAGTTTTGCCATCGTTGAGATCGACTTGTGACACGGTGAATTGTCTTGGTGAAAGAGAACTTTTTTTCTTCATTTGTGGCCGTTTTTTGGCGACTTCTTCCTTCAAACGCATCAATAATGATATATAATATTTGCTGTTGATGGTTCTTCCTTTCTAAAGGTAATCGATGAACAAAATACTTTGCGCATCCCAAAATACGGAGACCCAAACCTTGCCTGCTGATGTTTGCGTCTTTGGTCGCTTTGGACGGCTTTTACCTGCTGCTGTCCACTCAGCTGACTGTCGATTTGACTCCGGAGGGAAGTGGCGGATCTATGTTTCATTCATTGTCATATATTTATGCAAAAACTCCTTTTTGTTGCGTTGAAAGTTTGCAAACAACGCTCTGAATCGTCGATGCGTTGTTGTTTTTGATCGACCGTGAGCAAACGCGGCACCCACTTTGAACACAGCTTTCTCATTGAGAAATGTTCATGCAAAATGGTGAATACACTGCTTTCTGATATCTTCAACCTCTCTGCTATCTCACGCAACTTCAATTTAGGATCAAGCAAAACGAGTCCGTGGAGCTTTTTCGTATTTTCTGGGACAACTGCCGAATTTGGGCGACCTGGAATTTGTAAACTAATAATACGATTGGGCTCAAATTTTGACACGTGCCATTTGAAGGTTAGAACTTTATAAAAATTGATATTATTTTTTTATTAGTGGTGCTATCTATGTGTCAGGCCCGGGACTTATTGAGTGATGTGTTATTTAGCTGTATCAGTGCTACTGTACAGCTGCACCACTTTGAATCTAACGAAGATATTAGAGAAAAAGCTAGATGGAAGTTGTCCCCAGCTACCAAAGAGAGGCCAAGTTGAAAAACCCAACAACTTTTAATGGGCTCACTGAACACTAAACAACCATTTCCACCTTGCATGGCCGGACCACTGGACAGCACCAGGACCATTCACATGACTAATGAAGTCTGGTGATTTCTTTTGGTTAATTACTGTTTATAGTCAGGGTGGGGTAAGAGTGTGCTAGATAAAGCATATCTTATTACACCTATCCTACTCAAGTGATTTTGAACTTTGTCTACTCATCTTTATTCCAGTTGCTGGCTTAAAAAAAAAACAACTTATTATTCACACCCTGCAACCACTCCTCCCTTACAGTGTTACACTAATACTAATAAGAAAAGTTGTAAATTTGTCTGAGTGGCCTATTGTCAGTATAAGCTGGACAGTGAGGGAATCTATCCTCTTTTCGCTAGTGCTAGACCAGGGAGATTGTTTTTGCTGAGGTGGAGCGCCACACCTGCCGCCCCCTTAATGCACAGATCAGATTATCTAATCTGTGCTACTCATATGCTGAGTTGGCTGGGACTGGTATTGAACTAGGAACCTTCCGATTCCTAGGTGGGTCTTGAACAAATCTTGCAAATAGCAGCCCATAAGCAACCCAGCCGTGTAAGCAGAGACCAAAACACCCATTGCATTTATTAGGAGAAGTTCCTGGTTCTGGTGTGACTTAAGGGGGTTTATTTATTTATTTATTATTTATCCCCCCCCCCTCTGAGTTACGCCAACATATTTCAGATCATCCCCATTTTACTTAATTGTAGTTTACAATTTGACTTTTAATCGTTCTCTGTTTGTAATACTTGACAAAGCACCGGACGAAAGGGCCTGTTGACCACTCGTAATTAAAACATTCTCTGGTCTATTAATTTCCCTTTTATTCTCTCCCTTTTCTCCCATATAATCTCCTGTACACACACACACAAACACACACATAAGCAAACACCACCAAGACACACAGACAGACAGAGACTTTGGAAGCCATGGCAACAACTTCAGTTCCGGAGATCTTCCGTAGAAGAGATTTTTATCTCGAAATATTAAGAATAAATCACAGGTTAACAAACAACACCATAGTTACCTTATTTTTCTTTACACTTGCATTGTGATAGCCTTCAAAACCAACCACCAAACCAATATAGTTGTTTTGGGATTCGGTAACATCATTTGCGAACTAGATGACCAGATCAGCGAAGACGTGATCTAAGGATTAAACTCTCAATACTAGGCAGGTGACATCTTTCAAGTATTTTGGTGTCTGGTGAAATGAACAACCATTCTATCCCTAAAATCCTGCGAAGGCAATTCTGATGGAATCTCTGGAATGTCCTGAGATGTCGTTTGTAAACAAACCAAGTCTCACAGGCGTACAATACATACACACATACATACATACACACACACACATCAACTGTCCTTTATGTAAGTATAGATAGATAGATACATTAGGATAAACGAAGAAAAATTTATTTACAGTCAAAATTTAACTTAAGCACTTAGCCCCCCTCCGATTAATCGTGGTCACGTCTAGCCCTAGCAACCTATGATTGCCCCAATCCTATTGTCATTATGGCAAGACCAACCATTTTATCATATGGTGCTAGAACGCGGTGGCTGAGGGTCTTCATGTCCTGGGAATGACGTTAAACTCTATCTGATGTTGAGATTCCAGTTCTGGAGGTCTTGGGAATGTGGAGCACCACTTCATCACCATTGCTTCCTGCCCACTCTGACCAAGAGTGGTATACCTTTTAGGCCCATCTATGGAATAAATAGAGAATGGGTGCTAGAAAGAAGTGGCTGAGGATCTACATGTACTGAGAATGACGTAAAACTCTATCTGATGTGAGGTTCCAGTTCTGGAGGTTAAGGGAATGTGGAGCACCCCTTCACACCATGGCTCCCAGTCCACTTAACCCTGTGGTAGTACCTTTTAGGGTTCCATCTATGATTAAATAGAGAATGGGTGCTAGAAGGAAGTGGCTGAGGGTATACATGTACTGAGAATGACGTTAAACTCTATCTGATGGGTGAGGTTCCAGTTCTGAGTTTTGGGAATGTGGAGACACCACCTTCATCACCATTACTCCCAGGTCCACTCTGACCCGGAGTGGTACTACCTGTTAGGGTCCCATCTATGGAATAAATAGAGAATGGGTGCTAGAAGGAAGTGGCTGAGGGTCTACATGTACTGAGAATGACGTTAAACTCTATCTGATGGCGAGGTTCTATTTCTGAGGTTTGGGGAATGTGGAGCACGACTTCATCACCATTACTCCCCAGGTCCACTCTGACCCGGAGTGGTACTACCTGTTAGGGTACCATCTATGGGTTAAATAGAATAAATAGAGATTTATAAAAAAATTGAGTATCCATAAAGAATGAATTTTAGTTCAAAACTTTCTCGGCATTAAATGACCCACTGAGGTTGATATCGTAAAACAAAAACAACGATACCAAACCAAACTTAAGCACTTAATTTGAAGCAAAAATCCGATTCATGAAAAACGTGAGTAAAACACATTTGAGATTTTTAATGATTTATTATTTCAGTTAAAAATTTATTCATCTGAGTCTTGTTAATAGAGTTTGATAAAATGTTTGATTTATGAATTATGAAATATTCATTTTTTTCTTCGATACACGGATCATATTATATTGAATACATTGATTTTTAAGTATTCATTTTTTCGGTACTATCGCAGAGTTCCTCCCAGCCCCCTGCCTGAAAAAAAATGCTGGTCGGTGATAGCTAAAAAAACAAACCCAACTATGAATGAAGTCCCTAGCTGAAGCGTGCCTGCTGATATGAAAAAATAATTTGTCGTTTGAAGGCTTTTTATCGACAAATATTTTTTTATGGTGTGAGGCGTTAAAAGTAAGCCATATTTTTTGAAAATATTGAGAAAAAACAAAAACAAAAAAGAACAAAAACAACCAACAACCAGCGCTTAAGGCGTTTTTTCCCAAAAAGTTAATGCGATTTTTACACCTCCATCTTTTTCGACAAATAATGTAAATATTTTAACCTTTTGAAAATATGGCTCAATAACCAAACGACTTCAAACCACATAAAAAATAAGAATAAAAAATTGTCGATAAAAACGCCTTCAATCGACAAATTATTTTTCATATACAGCAAGCACCGCTCAGCTAGGGACTTCATTCATATGGGTTTGCTTTTTGACTATCACCGCCAGGTTTTTTAAAGGCAGGAGGCCGGATTAACTCTACGAATAGTACCATTTTTAACTTTTAATTATTCCGTAAATATTAATTACATTGATATAAGTGGTAATATTATACCAAGACTTCAATCTTTTTTTAATAGAAAATATCTTTTTACTGAAGAGAAAGAAAAGGCACTCTTGAACTTTTACGAACGTTTTCACTTTCGTTTATTTTTTATTTTTATTTTTTTGAAGCGGTGTTCAGTAAATTGTTACACCTTGAAAAAAAGATCATTAAACGATAGATAGGTTTGAAAAATGCTTTAAACTATATCGTTAAGAATTTGATCAAAAGTATTATTTTTTTGTTGTTCTCTCACCACAAGAATTCACAAATATATGAATCTAGCATATCTGTTTACAAGATACTGACAAGCCACGCCTCCTTTCTTCTAAATTATGGATGAACAAAAGCGTAACAATCCGTGTTTTTTAGCTTATAAATTTGTTACTCCTGAACTTCATCGACCATTTTACTTTAGTTATAATTTTTGAATCGCTGTTCAGTAAATTGTCTTACCTTAAAAAATAAGACTATTAAGCGATAGATGGGTTTAAAAATGCTTTATTGTGAGACAACAATATCATTAAGAATTTGCTTCATTGTAATAATGTATTTCAATTGCATCAATGCAGCATCATCAGACATGAGCAAAAACATGGTTATTACTCGAGGAATTCCCGATAATACAGGGGTTAAAATTTCTAAATTTTAGGGGTAGATTTAGAAATGTAAACCCCTGTATTCTTGAGAATTCCTTGAGTAATAACCATGTTTTTGTTCGTGTAACGTGGCGGTAGCGATATATTCACGATACCAAAACGATATACGTAACGTTCTAATGGCGATATATGTTGTATAGCGGGTCTTGTCAACGTGCCTCCAAATTCACGACACTAAAAAGGTGTTCGGCACGTGGCGGTCATCTTGTCGATAAAAAAAAAAAATACAACGCGAGAAATATATCGTCACAAGCTGCCTAGCTTTTATTTCCAGGCTCGTATCGTGGGCTCTGTTCGGACGAGGAGGAAGTAGGAGAGAGAGAGAGAGAGAGAGAGAGAGAGAGAGAGAGAGAGAGGGAGAGAGGGAGAGGGAGGACACTGTTAAATTACTGTGATACCACAACTGGGACCAGAGGTCCGGTCCGTACCCTACACGTCCGAAAGCAAAAAGAGACCGGTATTTTTCTTCGTCGTTCCACGTCACCACGTGCTTCCGGTTCCGGTCAACACCCGAAACTTCTGGTTGACATTCAATTCTCCATTCGGGGGGTCACGCCCCGGTCAAACTAACGACAACCGTTTTTGTGCTCATCACTTTTTAAAAAAACTTTACTATCTCTTATTTCTTCTTCCTCTGGACTTCTAACAGTAGTTCTCGCAACACTCAGGAAAATCACCATCTCGCTACATTCGTCTCTGATGCTGCTGCATTGATGCAGTTGAAATAAATTATTACAATGAAGCAAATTAAAAGTGTTACTTTCGTTATTGTTCTCTCGTCACAAAAAACCACAAAGAGATGGATTTAGCATATTTGCTTGAATACCATATAAAGAACTAAATGGAGTAGTCTCCTTTGTCACAGGGTTTGGGTAATCTCCTGCGTCACGAGTCCCTTTTTGGTCACGTGACGCGGTAACCCAAAAAGATCACCCTCTTTGCCGAAGCTGACTGGACGAGTACGGACGTGCTGGTCACCTCTCTCCAGCACACACATGGTGCATACCAAACGATACTGACCCCACATACAGTAAGTGGCTTCCACCTATTCTACCGCTCTTATGTAACGTTGTGTATATCTGGTCACAGTACCCAAAGCGATATAAGTAACGCGGCGGCGGTGGTGATATATTCACCGTACTAAAAATGTCTTCTGCACGTGGCGGTCATCTTGTTGATAAAAATTACAACGCGAGAAATATGTAGTCACAACTGCTAGCCTTTATTATCGTGCTCGTCTCGTGGGTTCGTATCAGACAGGAGAAAAGTGCAGAGAGACAGGGAGAGAAAACTATTAAACTACCGTCATCCCACACGGGACCAAGGGCAGGTCTTAACCCTACGCTGTCCCAAATCGAAAAAGAGGCCGGTACCTTTTTTCGTTGTTCCACGTCACCACGTGACTTCCGGTTCCGGTCAACACCCGAAACTCCCGGTTGACATTCAATTCTCCGTTCGGGGGTCACGCTCCGGTGAAATCATCGTTCATCCTGTTTTGTGCTCATCACTATTTTTTAAAAAACCTTTATCATCTCTTATTTCTTCTTCCTCCTTTTCTAATATAGTAGTTCTAGCTCACAAAAGTCAGGACCTTCATTATCTCGTTACACTTACACTGCTACGTATGTTTGGACACTTGTGACTCTGTATAGCCTGGGAAACCTTGTTCCCCTATATTTGTAGATTAAATGTTGTATGAATGTAATTAACGCGTTTGTTGTCCTACTGAAATATTCCACGTTGGGGTACTTTTCCTTTAAGTAACCCAATGCTTTATAAGAACTGGAGTTCATACTCTGTGAACCTCTTATAACTTTTATCTTGTCTTATCTCATGGCATATCCCTCATCATATACATTTTCCTTAGGATTTTTACCCAAAGTTAATTATGTTTAACTAGCAAATATATGCACCCTCCGGGTGCAAGTATTTCAGTTTTAATGTAATAAAATAGTATATGGAATTAGAAAGGCTAATGAAACTAAATAAGAATCCCGATAAAAATGTTTGAAACAGAGGGGGGTATAATCGAAAAATAGAACAACTAAAACTTAATCTTCCATCACTCTCATCTTTCATTGCTAAATTTTCCTAATTTAACTATTTAGTTGAAATAAGAAGTAAAGAATAAAATGGCAGTTATTTCGTCTTGTTAATGGATTTCTTTTAAGATTATTCCCAAGATTTTTACTTATTCATTAAGATAAAACCAAAACAATTAGAAACCAATAATACTAAGCACATATTTATTAAAATCAAATTTTTATATCAATATGCAAATTAGCCTTCCCATTCACACTGCAAACCACTATTTTGTTATATATATAAATGTAATTGCATGTTAATAGTATGGCCAACAGTATTAATAATGAAAAACAATTTTATTAATAATTGAGGTTTAAATATAAATAAAATCATGGAGAACTTGACGTAAATAACAAAGGGAATTGTGACTTTAGTAGTGATATAGTTTCGGTTACAGACAGACAAACACACAATCTCCATTATAATAAGATTACAATATATATAAAACTTTCACTTTATTTGAATCTAGAATTTTGGGAATTTTTCAATGGCACAATTAAAATCGAATCATGTCTATGAAATTCATCTAGTAAATTCTATAACACTACATAAACAAAACACTAGACACAAAGCTTTTTAGTATAATTTATTCACATATATCATTCATAATCTTTTATCTTATGCACAATGTACAATTTCTAGGATTGAATGAAGTCAAGTTAATTAGGGTTATTTTATATTTAGAGGTTAGAAAATCACTTTTATTTTAATATTTCTAAATTCATCTTTAATTAAAGATTAAAAATAAAATTTCAGATTTAAATTTAAAATTGATTCATTATAAAATATATTCAATTGGACAACCAGCAATATCATAAATGCCAAAATAATCAATACAAAATCACATCTTGGAACAAAAGGCAAAAGGCCGCAGCATAAGCCTAGGAAGAGGTATAAGGATTGCTTAAAAACCAACCTTGTAAAAATAAAAATAAATACTGACAACTGGGAAAAGCTGGCACTGGATAGAACTGACTGCAGAGTTCATGTGGATGATGGTTGTACCAGCGTTGAGAGTGAAAGAATCGTGCATGAAAACCTAAAGCGTCAACTTCGAAAGGGTTATACCTGTCATATTGGAGAGAACATGGAGGGTTGGAAATGTTTGACATGTGGTCGATTTTTGCTTTCTAAGGCTGGATATATCAATCATAGGAAGTCTCACCTGGGTCAATCCATGCAGATTCCAGGAGCAAACAATGTGTCTTGTGCTATCTGTGGCAGGGTCTGTAAGTCGGCTTCTGGTCTTAAGAGACATATGGTGGTGCATAAGCATCAAATTTTATCATCTGATTCATCTGAATCATCTTATTCAACGGGAAGGAAGTCTTTTCAATGTCATATTTGCATCAAAATATTTATTCATGAACAATATGAACATATCTATATCAGTATCTTGATGATATCCTTATTTGGATGATCTAACTGATTTGGTTGCAAGCGTTGTCGGCTGGACTTTGAAAATATACCGTCTGTATCTATACAGACGGATAAGACCTATGATGATTTCGGATAGAATCCTGGTAGCTGAGCAGTCCATAATATGCAATATTCCACCTTGGTCCATACTTTGACTGGGAAGGAATCGGAGGTACCCCTCCGATCAATCGGCTGGTTATGTCAAGCCCCAGCACCTCTAAGATTGTCCCGATTCTATTGCTTTTATGGCAAACCCATAACTCTTTCTTATCATATATGTACTAGAAAGGCGGTGCCTGAGGGTCTTGGTATGATGTTAAACTGCATCTAGTGGTGAGGTTTTAGCTGCTTAGTCAGTCTACTCCTATTATACTTTCACCTTACAAAAAAAGGCTTTCAGTAATCTCTACAGTCATACCAGGCCCAACAATTATAGTATTTTTCTTTTAATAAAAAGTCTCAGCAAAAACTTCTCTAAATAAGTGTTCAATACGGGATCCTACAGTATTCAGTATACTAGTACATTCAAACCTGAAGGTTGTATGATGGCACACAGAGGACAGAAGACCCCCAAAGCGGTCCAAAGACCATATTAAGACAACGCTGAAGAAATGTAACATCACACCTTCAAGCTTGGAAGATCTGGCCTCCAACAGACAAAGTTGGCGAGATGCCTGCCGCACAGGGGCTAAGCAGCTCAATAATGAGATAAACAGGACTGTAGAGCGGCGACGTCTTCGTCGTCATGAACAACTAACTGTAGATGGGAATTTTCCCTGCAATGTGTATGACCGCATCTGCAAGTCCAGAATTGGACTAATGAGCCACCAGAGGGTCCACAACTGTAGAAGACATGGAGTGACGTCATCGTCATCTGCGACGGACTTCCAAAGGAGAAGACATCCAAACTACATGTGCGCCAGAAATATAGTAACTCACAACAGAGTGCTAAAACCTTGAGGTAGACGGTTCGCGTAATGGTTCCGTAATCCTTGAAGTCTTTGGGTATTTGCCTCGCATCCTACTTATGAGGGCGTAACACAAGGACATTTTTATGTGGGATCACCCACAAGCTGAAGCTCATGGCTGGTAGGCACAACAAATGCATTGATCCTGTCGGCATTCCTCCTCAAGGGGGGGGGTCTTCAAGCGCTGGACAATAAACCCAACCCTGTCCCTTTAAATCAAGGGTGCAGGTATTGCCTGGGGGAATAGCCCCCTCCCCTGGATCAACGCTGTTAATTTTATTTAGCTGCTCCAGAGACCGAAGCATTCTGGAAAAGGCTCCGTAATTATCTCAATGCTCTCAGACAGCCGTGTATAAATAGTCCTGGACCAGCACATTCACTCTCTACGATAGGTAAGCCAGGCTAGTCCACAACAATAAGTTTCTCCAGTGTACAGAGGAGTGTTCGGAAATTTTCAACTCCCATGAACCCTCAGATAGGAATTACCCTCTGAGCATGTGCAGGAAAAAAGGGACCACTTCCTACCACCAAGATAATCTCACGGCCTTTCGGATTCGGACCTCAACTGGGATCCGACACTATTATTGGACAGGAAGAAATTTCCTCTCCATGAGGTAACTATGGCTCTTGAATAAAATCTAAACCCTAAAACTACTTTTTGTCTTTGTCTCTTCCTTTTACTTCTTTTAAATCATTTTCAGCACGACCACCAAATATAATGGGGTTAAAAAGAAAACCTGTGAACACGCACCAGAAATAACCAACAGGTAAACAATAATGAAAGTAACACTTTCAATCAAATTCTTAATGATATAATTGATTCATAATAAAGCATTTTTCAAATCCATCTATCTCTTAATGGTCTTATCTTTTAAGGTATACCAATTTACTGAACACTGCTAGAAAAAACGAAAATGAAAGGGTCGAGATAGTTGGTATTAAGTAATACACAAGAGATGATATGCCATTAAACTCCAGCCAACCAGCCAGCCAATCTATCTATCTATCTATCTATCTATCTATCTATCTATCCATCCATCCATCCATCCATCTATCTATCTATCTATCTATCGATATTTTCATATCTATCTATCTATCTATCTATCTATCTATCCATCCATCCATCTATCTATCTATCTATCTATCTATCTATCATATTTTCATATCTATCTATCTATCTATCTATCTATCATCTATTATATTTCATATCTATCTATCTATCTATCTATCTATCTATCTATCTATCTCTATCTATCTATCTATCTATCTATCTATCTATCTATCTATCTATCATATCTATCTATCTATCTATCTATGATATTTTCATATCTATCTATCTATCTATCTATCAATATTTTCATATCTATCTATCTATCGATATTTTTATATCTATCTATCTATCTATCGATATTTTTATATCTATCTATCTATCTATCTATCTATCTATCCATCGATATTTTTATATCTATCTATCTATCTATCTATCTATCCATCTATCAATATTTTCATATCTATCTATCTATCTATCTATCTATCTATCTATCTATCCCACGTGTACTTGCATGTGTGCCGAAATTGAAATTAACCTATGTTCCACATCTTTATTGACCTTAAATGGACAATCCGACCCAGAAATACCCCCCCCCCGCCCAACTATCTTCGGTCTGTTTTCTAAGATTAGGAAAACTGCAATATCTCCAATCTCAATCAAGAGAGAGAGAGAGAGAGAGAGAGAGAGAGAGAGAGAGAGAGAGAGAGAGAGAGAGAGAGGGACATTCAGCCGTGGGAGAGTGGTGGGTAGGTGGGTGTTGATATCTCAATTTATTTGGCGGCATCTTTCGTCGACTTGAAAGAGATAGCGACCAGTCACCTATATCTCTGATGATGTGAAGATGAAAGCCAGTTCGAACCAACCCGGGGCAAGTAAGGCGGAGGGGGAGTGGAGGAGTGGAGCGAGAACGACGAGAGTTTGGGTAGGGTGGTGGGGTAGGGTTGTAGACGCGTCTTAGAACCGTACAGATGCGTTTCGGCGTTACCCTCACCCCCCGATACCGTATCAGCAGCGGTCGCCGCCGGCCTGAAAAATGGCTGACAGGGTTGGCGGGAAATCTGATGTGATGGTGAGTGGGGGGTCGGGGGGTGTCACAAACAGAAAATTCGTTTTACCGTTTCTTGTTAAGGGACGCAAATTCGGGGGTCGAGTTCCATTTCTGTGAAGGCTTTGAAGTGTCGCTCTTTCCATTGATGAGGTTAACCGCGGGGAGATCTAATTGACTCTCAAACTAGCGTCTTGGGGTCCCGGTTAGTGCTGAGACAAGCGTTGCTTTGCAAGTAGACGTACACCTAGCTGCTGCAGCAGCAGCAGTGCATATTAGCAGCAGCAGCAGCTGCTGCAGGTGGGTAACGCTAAAATTAATAAATAGATAATTGGTACAAACAGTGAATGAAAAACACAATGGAATGGAAGAAGATTAGTCAACAATAGTATATATTAGTATTATTTGGATTATTCGGACTATTGTCCTTGTTTTCCGTGATGGCTCCCGATTACGACAAGAAAGTTCCCGAGTTCGAAAAGAAGATTACCGAGTCCGATAAAGTTCCCGAATCCGACAAGAAATACCAGAAGAAGGCCGGAGGGCACATCGGCCGAAACGTTGTACAGGACAATAGTCCAAATTATCCAAATATACTAATTATTAAGCCTCATCTAAAAAATATCAGGAAATATTATATATATATATATATATATAATATATATATAGTGTGTGTGTGTGTGTGTATGTGTGTGTGTGTGTGTATTAGTAGAGGAAAACGTTAAGGGTCTACCAAGCGATTTCGGAAAAACTATTTTATGAAACCATGGTAGACCCTTAACTTTTCCCTCTATATTATATTATTATTATTATTATTATTATTATTATTATTACTGCTCAATGTTTTTAATATATTGAGCACATTTGGATTATTTACTGATGCCACTGCAACGGAAAATGTCCAAGCAGCAATTGGATACTATATATATATATATATATATATATATATATATATATATATAATATATATATATATATATATATGTTAGTGCTTTAAAAAGACCTCCTAAAAGATTCATTGTATGAAAAAAATGTATGTATTTTACAATAGAAGGGGTGGGTAAAGGAAAAAAAAACGAGTTGCATGCTGATTAGTTTCGATCCTCGCTCAACAGAGCTAAATATCGAGGATAATAGATAAAAAAGGTAAATGGGACGAGTAAGAAAATAAAAGAAAAGAAAAGAACAATTTCTTTTCTTTTCTCCTAAAAGGGGGAGGGAAAGAGATGCTCGAATTAAACAACATGTCCCTACTAAGATTAGAAATGGAACCGTCTGTCCTAACGATATACTGAGGAATACTTATGGTTCGTCTATAGGCGAGCACCTTATAAATAACCGTAGTTGCGCCAACTCATTTAGTGTTGACTGGTTCTCAGTTGAGAGCAGGTTGCACTCTTTTTACCATCTGAAGATTTTAGAAACATTGTACATTCTGACCAATAAGCCCGCTCTTTGTAAACAAAGAGAATGCTTACTTGGTTTGAATATTATCAATCAACAAGGTCTTCTTTTCCTCCCCCTTTTAAGAGAAAAGAAAAGAAATTGTTCTTTTCTTTTATTTTATTTTCTTACTCGTCCCATTTACCTTTTTTTATCTATTATCCTCGATATCTAGCTCCGTTGAGCGAGGATCGAAACTAGTCAGCATGCATTTTTTTTTCATACAATGAATCTTTTAGGAGGACTTTTTAAAGCACTAATAAAATTATGTACCCCCCAAACACACACACACACACACACACACACACACACACATATATATATATATATATATATATATATATATATATATATATATATATATATATATATATCGATGGCTTACCATGTAAGTTGGTATTAGGATGATTCTAAGTTGGCCCTTTCTCCAACAGCGGAATGTTAGAGTTGTTCAGGTTCAAAATGAAAGCTCGATATTCAATATTATTGAACAGAGCAATATAATTGGTAAAGAAAAAGGTCATTTTGCGGTTATAGATCTATTTCTACCCACGGGTATCTGTGTATACCTATGAATTTCCTCAGACCGCAAACTTTATTGATTTTCAATTTTCAATGTAAAAGTATCCAATTGACTGGTATGTAGTGGATAATTCTATAGATAAGAGATTTATTTTTTAAATTTTCAAATCCCGGACAACGCCGGGTAGTTCTGGCAATAAATATAGATAAGAGATTTATTTCAATTTTTAAAAATCCCGTGCTATGTCGGGTAGCTCTACTAGTAAATATTAAAATCTTTCTAGTATTATCTGCGTTATTCGGACTATTGTCCCCATCTTCATTGTTACTTGTACAACGTTTCGGCCGATATGCCCTCCGGCCTTCTTCAGGTATTTCTTGTCGGACTCGGGAACCTTCTCGGAATCGGGAACCTTCTTTTCGGACTCGGGAACCTTCTTGTCGTAATCGGGAGCCATCGCGGAACTTTGAACCTAACTCTTTATTTAGGTTCAAAGTTCCGCGATGGCTCCCGATTACGACAAGAAATACCTGAAGAAGGCCGGAGAGCATATCGACCGAAATGTTGTACAAGTAACAATGAAGATGGGGACAATAGTCCGAATAACGCAGATGATACTAATCATCAAGCATCATCTCAAACATTCAGAGAAATACTAAAATCTTTCTATCTTTGGTTTTGACGAAAAAAATGTTAGGACTGTATTTATCTATGGGCAATATATATTGTAGAGTGGAATGAAAGAATTATGAATGGAAAACCAAAATTTGGTGTAGTATTTGTTTATTTAAGATAACGTGTCGCTCATTTACAATATTTATCAGATAAACTTAAACATTTTTGAAATGCTAAAAAAATTTCCAATCATTATCAGATGAAGCTTGTAAATAAATAAATAAATACTCCCCAAAATGTTGTTTTTCAACTTATACCCCCTCCATCCTCTCGGACATTCTATTCGACATATTTGGCATATATATATATATATATATATATATATATTATATATATATATTAAGTAAAGTCGACGGGGCAGCCTAAAGTCGGTATCAGCCAGTCAGCGAGGGAGTCTATCCCCTTTTCAATAGCGCTAGATCAAGGAGATTGTTTTAGCATCTGAGGTGGAGCGCCACACCTACCATCAGCTCCTTACTTTACCACACAGATCCCTGTGCTACTCATACACTGAGTTGGCGAGGACTGGTATCGGACTAGGAACCTTGTGGTTTCTAGCCGAACGCTCTATATTCATCAAAAAGTTACTATTAATTTTCATTGCAGTAGCATAAGTTGTTAATCCAAAAGAACTCAATATATCTTGTAAAATATAGAGCATTTATAGTTATAGAAAAGTTTTTTTCTCTACCGTGGTAGAGAGAAAAACTTTTCTTCAACTATATATATTATATATATATATATATATATATATATATACTGTGAGAGTATGGGAGCTTGATTATCAATGTGTATGGTTGGCAGTATTATACTTGAAAAAGCGGTAGTAATCTAACGTACATTGTTATTAGAAGAGTGCTCAATATCTGCGATAGAGCTATAATAGATAAATAAATGATTAAATAAAAGGTTTAGCTTTTTTATGTATTTATTGGAATAATCATTACCACCGTTCGGTTTCTTGCTATGGCATTCTTCAGGTAAACCGAAATTGCTTTTGAAATGATGCAAATACTATATTCAACCTTATTCATACTATTTGCATCATTTCTAAAAGCAATTTCGTTTTACCTGAAGAATGCCATAGCAAGAAACCCAACGGTTGTAATGATTATTCCAATAAAATAAAAAGCCAAACCTTTTATTTATTCATATATATATATATATATATAATATATATATATATATACATCTGATGAGGCAAACTTATTTGAGTCTGTGGTTGAAAATTAATATAACGATGATGGTTTGATAAGTTTTCTTTCTTGAAGTTAAATATTGCTCTGTATATAATTTAATTTATTGATTATTATGCATTGAGCTCTTTTTAGGGATTTATAAAAATCCCCGTATGAGAATATATGTTTGCACCTACAAGAGAATACAGTATTGTTGTACAGTGAGATTTCGATTTCGATTATCCCAAATAGAATCATCCCTTACTTACCAGTCATTTGGATTGCCTTACACACACACACACACACACACACACACACACACACACACAAATATATTATTTATATAAATATATAATATATATGAAAATAAAATGGAAATTAATCCGACAGTATGAATAAGATATAAGAAAAAACAAACGATGTTTACAACTGAAATAGGCTCATCAGAAGAGAAAGTGTGCAAACCATTTCGGGCTAATTCTCTTGACGGTTAAAAAGCAACACTCGGCCCATCCTCAACTAATATGAGGACCCTATTGCATTATAATGTATCAACCGCAGTGGGTCGGTCATCAACAAAATATAAGACGTTGCTTTTTTAAACCGTCAAGAGAATTAGGCCCCGAAACGGTTTGCACACTTTCTCTTCTGATGAGCCTATTTCAGTTGTAAACATCGTTTGTTTTTTTCTTTATATCTTATTCATTATATATTATATATATATATATTATATATATTATATATATAAAGTGTTTTAATACTTTTGAAAGGATTTTTCATTTATCCCCTCATTTCATTAATTTTTTTCATCCATTCATTCATTGTACATTAAATTTTTTTATATTATATATATATATATATATATATATATATATATATATATATATATATATATATATATAGTATATGTAAAAACAAAATTTCTTTTGCGATGAAACAAAGAAAATACAGTGCTCAATCACAGTTTGTAAGAGCTAATATTTATTTATTTATTTATTTGTTTATTTTACAATGTTTGTTATTTATTTATTTATTTTACAACATTGTAAAATATATATATATATATATATATATATATATTAGTAATTTACAGATACAGTGTTTCGATGTTTACGTCGCATCAGTGTGACTCGACTTTAACAGCTACTTCTAGCCGAGAGCGAAACCCGACTGAATTTTCGTCTGTCAAGCTCCTTACTTTCTCAGCCGTTGGCAACTGTCAGTACGAGGCAAACAATTAATTGATACATACTTACGTAGATGTATGTTTACAATCACCAGGGAACTCAAGTCTGTAAACAACAGTAATGCCTTACGCTAAACGGTGAAGTTCAATTAATGTCTCATCTAGAGAGCTCTACCGGGTATATATTAGTCATCCACAGACACAGTGTTTCAACGTTTACGTCTCACCAGTGTAACTCGACTTTAACAGCTATTTTAACCGGATATATATATATATATATATATATATATATATATATATATATATATATATATATATATATAGTTTACAATACATTTAAGAGTCCGTTTTACCAATGGTTTCGGAGCCTCAACTTTAGATAATTGTTCATCAACAGAAACGTTCACTTTTTTTGATGACGACTAATCACCTAAAGGTGAGGCTCCGAAACCATAGGTAAAACGGACTCTTAAATGTATTGTAAACTATAATTGAATAAATACAGCTCTTACAGAAGTAATTGAGCACTTTATTATCATTTCTCCAATACTAACAAGGAATTAATATATATATATATATATATATATATATATATATATATATATATATATATATATATATATATATTGATAGATAGATAGATAAAAGGGTATGAAAACACACAATGCTGTTAAAATGAAAATATTTTATATCATCTTCATAGTTAATATTGAACAATATTTCGATTTATAAAAATCATCATCAGAGCTTGTTTTAAAAACAAGCTCTGATGATAATGACCCATGTGTGTGTGTGTGTGTCTGTGTGTCTGTGTGTTATAAAAACATATATATTACATATTGGAAAATAATTTTTGTTATATATATATATATATATATATATATATAAACTCAACAGCTATACCACAAAGCAGCATACGAGGATTCCACAACAACATAATACATATATATATATATATATATATATATATATATATATATATATATATATATATATATATATATATATAACTATAGTACAATATTTGTCTTGGGTGGGTACTCTGCTAGTTATAGTATGAATTCTTCAAGTTATATATAACTCAAGATTGAACTTAAGTGTCAGCAATGGTGGTGTTTAAGCAAATTCTTATAAAAATACAATAAAATGACAAAAGAAAAATCGTAAGTTTTCTGATAACATCGACGAGTTACTTAAGCTTTTAAAAACTCAATTACCGAAGACAAAGAAGAAGAAAAAAATTCAGGTAAAAGGGATAAAATGGAAAATTAAAAAAAAAAAAAAAATGCTCGGCTTAAGTAAATATCATGGCGCTTCGGAAAATAGCCGAAATTAAACACATTCAATCTTATCAAAATGAAAACGATATAATATAATAAAAAAATAAAATAAAATAAAATAATAAAATGAAAATAAGTGATTGAATCAGTAATTACTTTCCGGTGAAACTAGAAGCGCATTCCCTTCTACCTATTATAACATTTTTTATACTTGTCTTTGGCCACCATCTTAGGGAGTATTCACCTCCGTACACCGCCATCTTGTTTTTGTGGACTTCTTCAATCTGATTTTAATGCATTCAAAAATACAAATATATAAACAAACGAGTTATTGAAACAAAAACAAAAACAAAACAAAAATAAAAAAATCCGGAAACGATAAAAAAGACGATTGAAATAAAAGGAATAGAATTAGTAAAAAAAAAAAGAAAGAAAACTGGAATGGAACTGAGTGCTTATTTGAATACGGTAGAGGCTCGGTTTGCACAACATGGCGTTTTTAATGGCGTCCGTTGCTTCTTGCTGTTTTGAATTCTCACCGCAAAATACGCTGCATTAGCTTTATAAATATTTGAAGAGTTTATGCTTAATGGCCCGGCATTTGCCCAGAGAAGAGCTTCTCTTGTTTCTTTCCACTTAGTTCATGTCTGCTTTTTAACGAAACCCCAGTCGCTTATCTCAGTATGTATCAAGTCTGATTCATTGCTGTTTCTTAAAACGTGAATTTCGGAACACAGCAGTCAATAAGTGAATGGGAAAACAGAAACGAAACGAAACGAATTGAAACAAAAATATACGAAGTAAACATTAATGAAAGAAAAAGCAAAGTGTCTTTTTGAAATTCACGTATGAAGTATTTTCATCATTATCTTGAAAACATCCAACCATTTTAATATTAACAAAAACAGAAGAAAGAAATTGGTCTAACTAGAGTAATGCCATTTTAATCCCCTTCAGACGGATTAATTGATTTTCACAGCATGTCAACTTATCTACTGTTATTTTAACTAGCAAATATATGCACCTTCCGGATGCAAGTATCTAAATTTTAATATAATAAAATATATCAAATTAGAAAGGCTAATGAAACTAAATAAGAATGCAGATAAAAAGATTTAAAACAGAGGGGGGGGGATAATAGAAAAATAGAACAACTGAAATTTGCTCTTCCATCATTCCCATCTTTCATTGCTAAATTTTCCTAATTCAACTATTTAGTTAAAATAGGAAGTAAAGAATAAAATTACAGTTATTTCTACTTGTTAATGGATTTCTTTTAAGATTTATTCCCGGGATTTTTGCTCATATTTATTAAATTAAAACCAAACAATTAGACATCAATAATACCAAGTACATATTTATTAAAGTAATTTTTAATATCAATATGCAAATCAGCCTTCCCGTTTACATAGGAAACCGCTATTTTGTTATATATGAATACAATTTCATGTTATTAGTATGTAGCTCCGGCCCACGCCGGGGGTCCAGTGGCTTCGGCCCTGGATCTTTACAAGTTAATAGCGTCGATCCCAGGGGGCCATCCCCCCAGCAACAGCTGCCCCCCTCGATTTAAAGGGGCAGGGCTGGGTTTATTGCCCAGTGCCTGAGGCGCCCCCCTTGAGGGGAATGCCGACGGGATCGACGCAATTTTTCACCTGCCACTCCATGAGCTTCGGCTTGTGGGTGGTCCCACGTTAATAGGGACTTTGTGCCTGACCCGTACAAGTGGGGTACGCGGTAAATATCATGTAGCTCCGGCCCACGCCAGGGGTCCAGTGGCTTCTGGATCTTTACAAGTTAATAGCGTCGATCCCAGGGCCATCCCCCAGGCAACACCTGCCCCCTTGATTTAAAGGGCAGGGCTGGGTTTATTGCCCAGTGCCTGAGGCGCCCCACTTGAGGGGAATGCCGACGGGATCGACGCAATTTTTCACCTGCCACTCCTTGAGCTTCGGCTTGTGGGTGGTCCCACGTTAATAGGACTTTGTGCCTGACCCGTACAAGTGGGTACGCGTAAATACTGTATGTAGCTCCGGCCCACGCCGGGGTCCAGTGGCTTCGGCCCTGGATCTTTACAAGTTAATAGCGTCGATCCCAGGGGGCCATCCCCCCAGCAACACCTGCCCCCTCGATTTAAAGGGCAGGGCTGGGTTTATTGCCCAGTGCCTGAGGCGCCCCCTTGAGGGGGAATGCCGACGGGATCGACGCAATTTTTCACCTGCCACTCCATGAGCTTCGGCTTATGGGTGTCCCACGTTAATAGGGACTTTGTGCCTGACCCGTACAAGTGGGGTACGCGGTAAATATCATGTAGACCTGGTCAACACCGGGGTCCAGTGGCTTCGGCCCTGGATCTTTACGAGTTAATAGCGTCGATCCCAGGGGCCATCCCCCCAGGCAACACCTGCCCCCTTGATTTAAAGGGGCAGGGCTGGGTTTATTGCCCAGTGCCTGAGGCGCCCCTTGAGGGGAATGCCGACGGATCGACGCAATTTTTCAACCGCCACCCCATGAGTCTCGGTTGTGGGTGGTCCCACATAAATAGGGCCTTTGTGCCTGACCCGTACAAGTGGGGTACGTGGAAAATATCATGTAGATATGGTCAACAGTGTCTTCGGCCTCTGGACCATTGCTATAATTAACGGCGTCGATCCCAGGGGGCCATCCCCCCAGGCAACACCTGCCCCCTTGATTTAAAGGACAGGGCTGGGTTTATTGCCCAGTGCCTGAGGCGCCCCCCTTGAGAGGGAATGCCGACGGGGATCGACGCAATTTTTCACCTGCCACCCCATGAGTCTCGCTTGTGGGTGGTCCCACATAAATAGGGCCTTTGTGCCTGACCCGTACAAGTGGGGTACGTGGAAAATATCATGTAGATATGGTCAACAGTATTAATAATGTAAAACAATTTTATTAATAATTGAGGTTAAAAAAATGAAGTTATGGAGAATGTGACGTGAATAACAAGGGAATTGTGACTTTAGTAGTAATATAATTTCGGTTATAGACAGTGTGGTATATTGGTTAATAAAAACGGGAGCACCGTTTCGGCATTGTTTTGATAAGAAACGGAAGCACCGTTTCGGCCATCTTTGGAGTTGTAATAATAAAAAGCGGAAGTGATTACTTCTTGCAGTTAACGTCACCTGGACTACTTGTTGTGTTCTTTATTTCGATAAGCGAGGTGCAACATTTGGCAGACGATGATCTGTTCTCACTCAAGAAATGCCATTACTCGGACATTTAGAGGAATTCTGCACGGAGTCAGAAAATATCTCAACCTACCTGGACCGCGTGGAACAGGTTTTTTTTTATATCGCAAACGATATCGGACGTGAAAGCCAAAAGCATGAAACCAGACACAAAAGGGAAACGACCCAGTGCCATGCCCTTAACTGGGGAAATTGCTGCTCAGGAATATCCAGAGGCTACAGATGATGATGATGATGATGTGACTATGTCCGAAAGTTGGACAACGCTTCCTACAAGTAAGGGAAGTTCTTTCCGGAGTTCCGGGAGGGACCTATGGATGTTTCTTGGTGTCGTTAAAAATGTATGTGCAGTTTCAAGCTAAGCGTGGAGGGATGTGGTATATTGGTTAATAAGAAACGGAAGCACCGTTTCGGCCATTATTTTGATAAGAAACGGAAGCACCGTTTCGGTCATTGTTTTGATATGAAATGGAAGCACCGTTTCGGCCATTGTTTTGATAAGAAACGTAAGCACCGTTTTTTGGAGTTGTAATAATAAAAAGGCGGAAGTGATTACTTCTTGCAGTTAACGTCAGCTGGACTACTTGTGTTCTTTATTTCGATAAGCAAGCTGCAACAGAAGAAAAACACAATTTCCATTAAAATAAGATTTGGTATTGCGTTCAAATCTACATTTTTTGTAGTTGTTTCTTAAGATTCTTTTTGCAGACAGTTATATGATATCAAGTATTCCAATCAAATCTAATTATAATGAAGATTCGGTGTCTGTCACATAACAGAAACGACGTCAGTGCTTACGTCAAAATGCACATAGGAATTGGTAAGTTTATCAATTATTATTTAATTAGTCATTAATTAATACATAGAATACCTGACCCAGGGTGGTAGTACATATTAGGGTTTCATCTATGGGTTAAATAGAAAAAATAGGTTTAAAAAATTTTAAATTAAGTTAAAAGAATTAATGAATAAAACAAAACGTCTTCGACTTAAAATAACCCAACAAGGGTTGACATGACGTAAAATTCAACGAACCAACCAACAGAGTTATATGACACGTGACGTAACAAAAAGATGACGGAACTGGTCATTAAACAGCATCTTGTGGTAAATTTCCAATTCTGGAACTCTAGGGAATATGGAGTATCCTTTATTCGCCATTACTCCCAGATCCACCTGACCCGGAGTGGTAGTACCTGTTAGGGTCCAATATATGGGTTAAATAGATAGGAAATTAAAATAAGCTTAAAAATTGAGTTTGAAAAAAAAGTGTCTCATCAAGAACAAATAAAACAAAACGCATTCGGCATAAAATATGTTGAAGTTTCAATTCTAGATCTGTGGGGAGTGTAGAGTACCACTTCATTACCATTACTCCCAGGTCCACTCTGACCAGCGGGGGTCCAATGTACTTCGGCCACTGGATAAGTCAAAATTAATAGCGTCGATCCCAGGGGACTTTCCCCCAGGCAATACCTGCCCCCTTGGGGGCAGTGCTGGGTTTTATTGCCCAGCGCCTGAGGCGTGCCCTCGAGAGGGAATGCCGATGGGATCGACGCAATTTTTTCCACTAACCACCCATAAGCTTCGGTTTGTGGGTGGGACCACATAAAAATGTCCTTGTGTCAATGAGCGGCAAATAACCTCTGACCCAGGGTGGTAGTACCGGCTAGGGTCTCATCTATGGGTTAAATAGAAAAAATGAGTTTAAAAATTCTAAATCAAGTTAAAAATTTAAATACCCATCATGAATGAATAAAACAAAACGTCTTCGACATAGAATAACCCAAGAAGGGTTGACATACCGTAAAAAACCAACCAACCAACCAACCGAAGAGTCGCACTGTGTGCCAAAAGGAAGACGTTATGAATTATGACAGGAAGTTCCGTAAATGCAGTAATAAAATATGTAAAAGGCTAGCAGTAGAGAGAGCACTTAAAAGTATTATAGCAGCTTAGGATGCCTAATGCCCATTCGCAAGATTCACATCAAGATCTTGAGAGGCGTAGAATACAGCTGGGGTCGTATCAGGGGGGAGATCTTTCTTCTTCTTCTTCTTCTTCTTCTTCTTCTTCTTCTTCTTCTTCTTCTTCTTCTCAGACGTTGTCAGTCAGTGGTTAAGACTAATGGTTGAATATCAAATGTCACCAAAAACACAGTTTCTTATTTGAAAAGAAGCTGGCACTACACATTCATTGAAAAAAATATCGCTACCAATATATATATATATATATATATATATATATATATATATATAGTTAAAAGTTAAAGGTAAAATGAATGAATGGATGAAATAAAAATGACTGAAATAAGGGGGATAAATGAAAAATCCTTTCCAAGGGACCCCTCTCAAAAGTACTAAAACACTTTTTGAGAGTGGGGTCCCTGATAGAAAGTTTTTCTCATTTATTATTAGACTCCTTTAAAGCATCAAGTTAATATAATTATTCTATAAGTTATTAGAGAAGATAAAATCCGTCTCTTACCTTTGTAATATCTTTGAGAATGGGTTTGAATTTATATATATATATATATATATATATATATATATATATATATATATATATATATATATATATGTGTGTGTGTGTAGTATATTAAGAAAGAATGAAAAAACACAGGTTTAAATGAGTTAAGTGGTGAGTTTATTGGCCGACGCTGCAGTGTTTCGATCTATTAATCAATAAACTCACCACTTAACTCATTTAAACCTGTGTTTTTTCATTCTTTCTTAATATACTACATACCGTCGGATTCACTTCCTTTTCTTCATATATATATATATATATATATATATATATATATATATATATATATATATAATCTTGTTTGGTTAACTTCCGGTGAATATTGCTAAATTGTAACTATCTTGAATTCAAAATAAAAATAAAAACGGTCAAATATATATATATATATTATATATATATATATATATATATATATATATATATATTTAAAAAAAGTATCGTGATTTTTTGTACTTTTTGACACACCCTGTACTCATTTTTTCTTTCAAACAAAGAAAAAAAAAAAAACTTCAAATACTCGAAGCTTTATATATTAAACACCCCTTCACCTTAAACAAGATCAACTTTAAAACCAGTCAACATGTTCTCAAATGCTTATAATTTCCCGCCAATTCTCCTCCCACCATTCCCCATAACATTCATATAAACTTACTAATTCTTACTGCTACTGTTTAAAAGAAATTTGTGAGCCCCTCCTCCTACTTGCTGAGGTGGAGCGCCACACCTATCATCAGCTCCCCACTTCACTACACAGATCAGATTACCCAATATGTGCTACTCAAGCGCTGTGTTGGCAAGGAGTGGTATCGAACTCAGAACCTTGAGATTCAAAGACGGGTGTTCTACCAACTGAGCTAAACCGGCCCCGGTAGTGGGTATTTCAACTAGTATCTACATAAAAAGTAAAGTCGACGGGGTGGCCTAATATCGGTATCAGCCAGACAGCGAGGGAGTCTATCCCCTTTTAACTAGCTCTAGACCAAGGAGATAGTTTTGGCGTCTGAAGTGGAGCGCCACACATACAATCAGTTCCTCACTTTACCGTACAGATCCCTGTGCTACTAATACGCTACGAGTTGATGAGGAGCCGGTATCGAACCAGGAACCTTGCGGTTACTAGTCCAGTGCGCTACCGACTGAGTTTAGTATGTACATATTGCTGACCAAAAGATGCCAAGAATTGGTAACGCCGATTCCTCAGAGAATTCCAGACGGAATTCTGAAAGAATTCAGTGTCAAGAAATGTCAGAAAACGTGCTAGAAACGTGGGGACAGGTGGATGTGCTAGCGTCCTCTGGCGGGGGTTGAGCTATGCGTTTGCACATGCTGACCGGGCCGACAGCCGGATGTCTGGTGGTGGGTGCGCATTCTTGGCCAATTCCGACGACCGGGGGTGCAAAGTCGAGTAGGTTTGCTTACCCCGCTCGGCTTGATATATGTGGCGTGTGAACGAGGGCTTCCAGGCCGAACGAGTTCTGCATCAAAATGGTAGACACACACACACACACACACACACACACACACACACAGAGAGAGAGAGAGAGAGAGAGAGAGAGAGAGAGACAGACAGACAGACACCCCACATACATATATATACCCAAACACACACACACACACACATATATAACCACATGTACACACATATATGTGTATATATGTATGTATGTTTAGAGAGAGAGAGAGAGAGAGAGAGAGAGAGGGAGGGGGAGGATGAAGAGAGAGAGAGAGAGAGAGAGAGAGAGAGAGAGAGAGAGAAAGAAAGAGAGAGGGGGTAGGCTGAAGGAAGGGTAGAAAGAAGACAGAAATCTACAGATTAGAAGAGAGAAACAAACATGCAAGCAAGAAAAATAGTTTGAGAGAATGAGGGGGAGCGAGAAGAGAGAGAGAGAGAGAGAGAGAAAGAGAGAGAGAGAGAGAGAGAGAGAGGGGGGGGAGAAAGAAAAGGAGAGAGATGAGGGGAAGGTTGAATCTACAGATAAAGAGAGAAACAAACAAGCAAGCAACAGTTTGAGAGAGGAGAGAGAGAGAGAGAGAGAGAGAGAGAGAGAGAGAGAGAGAGAGAGAGAGGGGTAGGGGGTAGGCTGAAGGAAGGGCAGAAATCTAAAGATTAGAAGAGAGAAGCAAATATGCAAGCAAGCAACATAGAGAGAGAGAGAGAGAGAGAGAGAGAGAGAGAGAGAGAGAGAGAGAGAGAGAGAGAGAGAGAGATATTAAATGATTGGTTGATTTTAAGGGCATGTCAACCCGTCTATGCTTAACTTATGCCTCGAGGTTAGGGTGGTTGTTTGGTTGGCTGGATTTTATAAAATTTCTACCCTTGTTGTGTTATTTTATATATATTTACCAACCCCTCCGCACGAGCAGGATGTGACAGGTCAATTTCTTAAGCGGAGTTTAACAGGTTTGAATTCAGAGTTTTCCTTCTCCTAGACTAGTTACCTAGCCATGGTTAAAGAGCCCAGTCTGCCCTGCTATTTACCCATAGCTGGAGGAGAGTAGGATTCATACCTTTCCCAAGGGTATTAGCGCTAAGTGAAATGCAGTTACCACGTCCAGGAATTGAACTCGGGGCGAAGAGTCCATTTCCCATGACTTTAACCATTACACCACGCGCTTCCACGCGTTGGTTTATTTTTATACCGAAGATATTTTATTTGATTCATTCTTGATAAGTAATCAATTTTTTAAACTTATTTTTTTTCTATTTAACCTATAGATGGGACTCTAAAAGATACTACCACTCCGGGTCAGAGTGGACCTGGAAGTAATGGTGTCTCAACCCTATTGCCCTTATGGCAAGCCACAATCCTTTATATCATATGTACTCGAAGGGTCTTGATGTCCTGAGTATGACTTTAAACTCTATCTGATAATGAACGTATGGTCTTTTTTACATAGGGTTTTTAATGGGACATCCTGTGAGGGTCCAACCCAATTATGGAGCATTGGAGAATGTAGAATAGACTTACATCACTATTACTCCCAGGTCCATTCTAACTCGGAGTGGTAGTACCTGTTAGGGTTTCATCTATAGTTTGAATAGAAAAAAAAAACAAGTAAAAAATGAGTTTAAAAATAAGTTCTTTTTAATTCAATACTCATCAAATAGGAACCAAATAAAACATCTTTGGCATAAAATAACCCAACAAGGGTCGACATGCTGAAATACCCAACCAACCAACCAGCCAACCAACCTAAACTCTAGGCATAAGATAAGCATAGACAGGTTGACATGCCCTTAAAATCAACGAATCAATTAATCAATCTCTCTCTCTCCCTCCCCCCTCTCACTCTCTCTCAAACTATGTTGCTTGCTTGTTTGTTTCTCTCTTTATCTCCTTCTGTACATTTATGTCTTTCTTCTCCTTCAGCCTTCCCGCTCATCCTCTCTCACTTTCTGTCTCGTCCTCTTCCTCCCTCTCTATCTTACTCTCTCTCTTTCTTTCTTCCCCTCAGTTTCTAAACCCCCTCTCTCTCTTTCAAACTATGTTGCTTGCTTGCATATTTTTTCTCTTTTCTAATCTGTAGATTTCTGTCTTCTTTCTGTCCTTCCTTCACCCTAACCCCTCCCCCTCTCCCCTTTCTCTCTCTGTCTCTCTGTCTCTCTCTGTCTTTCTACAGACATACATAGCAATAGCACAATCTTTGCAGATCACTGCCGCAGCCCCACCACCAGAACCTTTCCTCTCATGAGCCCTCAAATGACTCTTCAATCTCGCTGCAGATCCACAAAGATTGATGCAAATATGACATAGGAGAGACGTCCCTCCCACTGGATCGGATGAAATCAGATGATAAAAGTTGATGCTTATGCACAACCAAATGTCTCTTAAGACCAGAAGACCATACATACATACATACATACATAATGTACGTAAGCAGAGTTTAACAGGTTTGAATTCAGGGTTTTCCTTCTCCGAGACTGCTTGTATAACCAAGGTTAGAGAGCCTAGTCTGTACTACTATTTACCTATAGTTAGAGGGAGGATAGTTTGATTCATACATTTCCCAATGGTATTAGAGCTAGAGGAAATACAAACAGCATCGTTCAGGATTTTAACTTGTCTTGGTAACCGTTACACCATGCGCCTCTATATAAATACATATATGCATACAAACATTGGAATTTTAATAATAGATAGATAGATAATTTCAAATAGACATTTCCACTTGTGGGACGTACTACGACCTAACCCACCCCAGCCCGACCGAAACAAGTTTCATATCTATTGATAATGGAGATTCGCTTCCGGTTTTTGTCTGTAACAAAAACTACGTCACTGCTTACGTCACATTACCCGAAATCGTCATAACATAGAATAAATACATTCAAATTTTGAACATGCATCATTAGACAGCCCTCATTGTTTTTTAAAACAAGTTTTAATAAATACATGACTGGTATTATATATCTATATATAGTTTGTTTTATTTTAATACATATTTAAAGTTAACATTTCAAATTGTTTTATTTTTTAATCCTTTAATGAATTTAATGATTTTACTTACTTAGGGTACAAACTCGCTGACATTGAATTTTTTACTCCCACCCCTCAGGCAATATGTTTCAAAAATCTATTTTTACATCGCCCGAAGGGTGTTTTTTATTTTGTACTAGTCTTCTGTTAAAATACTACTTTAAAAAAATTGACATTTAGTCGAGTGGGTTCGGAGGGAGCCCATGAGACCTTAACACTGAAGGTCTTATTGTCCTGAGTAATGGCGAAGTTCCAATTCTGGAATTCTGGGGAATGTGGAGTACCCCTTCATCTCCATTACTCCCAGGTCCACCTTGACCGGAGCGGTAGTACTTGTTAGGTTCCTCTATATGGGTTAAATTCGGCATAAAATAACCCAATAAGTTGACATGCCGTAAAAACCACCCAACCTACTATCTAATTGTACAAGTAGCGTAGGTCAATTTTGGAATTGTAACATCTCCCATGTAACATAAGTTGCAAATTAACATAAAGAATTATAATACAAAATATTTTTCTTCAAAATTTTGCCTTCGCTTGAGGAAATAGATTTTAATCTTTAAAAATGTTATCACTGTTATAGCTTGATTATTAGGTAGAAAGCAGTATATTAGAGGTGTTGGTGGTATTGGTGGGGTATATTTTCCATTTGAATTCTAGTTATATTGTTACATAATTGTTAGTACCCTAACACTTATTTACAGTAGTATAGAAACCAAAATGTCTGTTATAATTTGCAGCCGGCGGCCTTGAAGGATTGAGTGACTCGGCTTGACCTCAGTCTGATCCTCCTTCTGGGGGGTACCGTGAGAATCGGTGGAGAAGACCCTCTTCCGGTTTAGATTAGAAATAGAGTTTAGTCAGTATCGGCCAAACCACGAAGTTGGTAAGTCGTGTTAAGCGCACGGCCAACTCAATCTGCGCAGGTAGTCTGGTGGGGATTTCGGAATAAAATATGATCTAGAGCAAGTCGAAGTCTTGGGTTATTATCTAAAAGCTACCAATGACACAGGGCTTCTGATAAAGAGAAATCCCCAATGGAAGACCAGACACGAAGTCTCCAAGACGAAGTCCAGACGCTAGAAGAAGAACGTAAGATACCAAAGATGAGCAGAAGAATAATAGAAGTAAAGAGAGTATACAACAATATTTCATTCGCTTCGCTTAAAATGACAACTTTCTCAGTTTCAAATATTGGTATTTCTAAATTTTATAACCATTTCTTGGCTAAAGGTTGCAAAAACGAGGATTTTTGGTGCATTTTAATAGACGGCCTTTGATGCTATTTCCTCATACAATGGTGCAAGTAAGATACCTAGTTTTTGGTATCGGTATTCATTATACCAACATACAACTTTTACTGTTTAGGAGAATTTGATATTTCAAAAAAAGTGAAAAATCGACCTACCCTATTGTACAGCTCTGAGAGAACCATTGAATGTTGTTCATTATCAGATGTTTTAGAGATGTAACGTTTTGTCCAATTTAGGTTTGGGCCATAACAAATGAGGAAAGAGAAAGGATAGCAGTCGGATAGTGTCAGTATGGTTGACTTTTTTAGAATTGAGGCAAAATACCAGATGTAAATGTTCAGCGTCCAAAAAAACGGCGTACGTGAAGTCTTTCTTAACAAGCAGAGCAAGAGACTAATGATCGCGAGATTTACGTCCTAAGTAACAAGAACCTGAAAGTAAAACTAAAAAAAAAGAAAAGAAAAAAAAAGAAAAAAAAGAAAAAAAAGAAAGAAAGAACCAAAAACACATCTTCACAAACGGCCAGTCTAGTTCTGGGCTACCCCCCAGGCAATACTTGCCCCTTGATTTAAAGGGACAGGGCTGGGTCTATTGCCCAGCGCCTGAGGCGCCCCCTTGAGGTGGAATGCCGACGGGATCGACACAATTTTTATGCGCCCACATAATTAATCTACCCATTATTTTCCCATTAAACTAACCCTAACCCCTAACCCTAACCCTAACCCCATAATCCTAACACTAACCCCGTCTTCTTTTTTCCAAGTAGATAAATAAATAAATAAATAAATAATTTTTCAGTCAATCAGAGTGGTTCCCTTTTATTAGGTTGGAGTTATAGGAAATAACCTCCAAGAAAATACCGAATGTAAATCTTCGTCGTCCAACAAATGCCGTACGTGAAGTCTTTCTTAACAGGCAGATCAAGAGACTAATGATCGCGAGATTTACGTCCTAAGTGGCAAGAACTTCATGACCAGAAAGTAAAAGTTAAAAAACCCCAAAAAAACAAAAAAAAAGAAAGAAAGAAAAAAACCCAAACACCTCTTCACAAACGGTCAGTCTAGTTCTTTGAAATCTGACATAGCAAGGAAATAAAGATCAACACGGTTGAACATAATATCGCGAAGTTTTTACCATAAATTTTATTTTCCCAATATTTTATTAAGTTCATTATTTCCTTCTTTTGTACAGTTTTCATTCTATTCCAATTGCATACGTTCGTTCATATTCGATTCTTTCCTTTTCCTTCGTTTTTTTGTTCCTCTTTCCTTCATACTTCATTTGCTCATTCATTCTTTCTTGTCTTCTTTACCACTCACTTTCCTTCCTGTTTTTATTATTTCATTCATATATTTATTCCTTTCTTTTTCCTTCCTTCCTTCCTTCCTTCATTCATTCCTTCTTTCTTTCATTCATTCATTCTATCCCTCTTTCCTTCGTAAAAAAAGAAAAAAAGAAAAAAAAAAAAAAAGAAAGAAAGAACCAAAAACACCTCTTCACAAACGGCCAGTCTAGTTCTTTGAAATCTGAAATAGCAAGGAAATAAATATCAACACGAATGAACATAATATCGCGAAGTTTTTACTATAAATTTTATGATCTCAGCAATTCTTAAGCACAAGTTATTAACCACTTCATGCTAATCTGGTAAAGTTTCCCTCACACACACACACACACACAACACACACATATATATATATATATATATATATATATATATGAAAGTCAGTAAACAATCGATGTGTTTATTTTTGATATGGCCTTTTTAGCCGACAATTTCTGGAGGATATGTGCTTAATTGAAATTTGTTTAGCCTTACATTTGAACATATATGCCCGCCTAAATTCATTAATTATTAACTAATTGATTTTCAAAAATTAGGTATGACTTCAATTAAGCACATATCCTCCAAATATATATATATATATATATATATATATAGTTAATTTTTTGTTATAATTATTGGAGAAATGATTATAAAGTGCTCAATTACTTTTGTAAGAGCTGTATTTATTTATCTATTTATTTATAGTTACCAATACAATTAAAAGTTCGTCTTACCAATGGTTTCAGAACATCACTTTTAGGTGATTATCCGACATCAGAAACGTTCACTTTTTTTCTGATGACGGATAATCACCTAAAAGTGATGTTCCGAAACCATTGGTAAGACTGACTTTTAATTGTATTGGTGACTATTGATAAATAAATAAATAAATATATATCAGTCATCCACACATGTTTCGAAATTGACTTCTCATCAGTGCGGCTCGACTTTTTAACAGCTACCTCTAGCCGGGATCAAAACCAGACAGAATTTTCGTCTGCCAAGTTCCTTACCCTTGCGGCTATCAGCGGCTGTCAGTCAGGGGTGAACAATTAATTGCTACATACTTTACGTCGGTATGTTTTTACAATCACCAGAGAACTCTAATCTGTAAACAAACGGGTCACGGCTAATGCCAAACGGTGAAATTTCAATTCATGTCCCCCCACAGTTCTCAACCATGGAAGTGGGAAGCATGGGAGATGATCCCCTACACAACACACACACACACACACACACACACACACATATATATATATATATATATATATATATATATATATATATATATAAGTTTGTGATAAGAATTGATCTTTATCTATATATACACATCATCTATATATTCATTGAGTTTTATTGATATATATGGTAATTGCCACTTCTTCACAGAATAAGGAGACTTTTACAGAGTTCGGTTGTGAGCAGGCACATGGCTCAGAAATCCAGTTTTGCTCTTACACGTCCTATCACCTAAAATACACACGAAACCTCCAAATTTCAATGAGTATATAGATGTGTATATATAAATAATGATCAATCCTATTGATCTTATTACAAACTTACATATATACACACACACATATATGTATACATATGGTGTCATGCCAACACACACACACACACACACACATATATATACACACACACACACACATATATATATATATATATATACTTCATTGAATATATGTATATGTGTGTGTGTATGTATGTGTAAATCATCGTTTTACCATTGTATCTATCTATTATACAACATTGGTTTCACTGAATACTCTCTCTCTTTCTCTCACACACACATACAGAGAATTTTATATATATATATATATATATATATATATATATATATATATATATATGTGTGTGTTTGTACTATATGAATATATATACTAACAATATATATATATATATACGTAGTATATATATAACATACTAACAATATAATAAGTACCATATATATATGTATACTAACAATATATATATGTAATATATATATGCATTCTAACAAGCTATATATATATATATTAGTGTGTATGTGTGTGTGTGTACTATATAAATATATATACTAACTATATATATATGTAGTATATATATACATACTAACAAGCTATATATATATATATATATATATATATATATATATATATATATATCTTTTTAGTTGGCGGTAAATACTTATTTTGTATCAGATTGCTAGCGACCCAGTAACCCTATCTATGGAAGTTTAAACTTGGAGTTTGATTTACTGCTGTGGTTTGTTGACGTAAAACTTAAAAACGTGACAGGGGAGGTAACCCCTACTGACCCGTAAATCCGGCATCAATAATGGTCGTCATCATAGTGATGATCGGATTTCTTTCACGTTTCTTTTTTTAAAATCATTTTTTATGTTTTACCTGTCGATAGAAAAATAAGAAGAAAAGGATAAAATGAAGAAAAGAAAAAATAAGTTAAAACTAATTCTTCATACACGTCTCACTATTATCTTCATCTTTCTCAGTTGGTAGAGTATCAGCATGGGAACCACAAGGTTCCTGGTTCGATACCGGCCCTCGCCAACTCAGCGTATGAGTAGCACAGGGATCTGTGCGGTAAAGTGAGAAGCTGATGGTAGGTGTGGTGTTCTAAAATAAACTCTTTAGTCTAGCGCTAGTGGAAAGTGGATAGACACCCTGTGTCAACGCGCGTGCGCGATATATATATATATATATATATATATATATAGAGAGAGAGAGAGAGAGAGAGAGTGTGTGTGTGTGTGTATATATGCGTGTGTAAGCTAGAGAGAGAGAGAGAGAGAGAGAGAGAGAGAGAGAGAGAGAGAGAGAGAGAGTGTGTGAGAGAGAGAGAGAGAGAGTGCGTGTGTGAGTGAGTGAGCGAATAGAGAGAGAGAGAGAGAGAGAGAGAGAGAGAGAGAGAGAGAGAGAGAGAGAGAGAGAGAGAGAGAGAGAGAGAGAGTACGTGGTGAACGAAAGAGGAGAAAGAATGTGTGTGTATATGCGTGTGTAAGCTAGAGAGAGAGAGAGAGAGAGAGAGAGAGAGAGAGAGTGTGTGTGTGTTAGAGAGAGAGAGAGAGAGAGAGGGAGAGAGAGTGAGAGAGAAGAGAGTATTAATGTGTGTGCGTGTGTGTTTGTACATGATGTAGGTAGTTCATTATTTTTTCTTCATCTCACCCCCCACCCCCACCGCTCCCTCGCTGGGCATCACTGTTCATTTCCGAATTTTTATCTGAATTGATATTAATTAGCTCTTTTCAGTGCGGGTCTCATCATCAGGCTTCTCGGCTTTCCCGTAGGGAAAACTAATCAAGAGGAGACAATCCACTTCTTTTTCTTTTCTCTGCAAAACTTACAACCTACTTAGCACATTTTCCCCCTACCCCCTACCCCCCCGCTTCGCCATTTTGTCTTCTGCCCTTAAAATATTTCCTAAATCTTTCACTCCTTCCCTTTCTTCCTTTTTCCTTTCCTTTCTTCATTATTTCCTTTTTTGTACATTTAAAATTTTTTTTTTTTTTAGAATTGAATCAATGTACAAAAACCTCAGTGGGTCATTTAATGCCGATAAAATTTTGAAATATATCAATTCTTAATGGATAATACATTTTTTTTAATAAATACCCTTTTCTATTTAACCCATAGATGGGACCGTAACAGGTACTACCACTCCGGGTCAGAGTAAACCAGGGAGCAATGGTAATGAAGGGGTGCTCCAGGTTCCCCAAACCTCCAAAACTGGAACCTCACCATCAGATAGAGTTTAACATAATTCCCAGGACATGTAGACCCTCAGTCACCGCCTTCTAGCACCCATATGATAAAAAGGGGTTGGGGCTTGCCATAAGGGCAATAGGGTTGGGAAAATCATATAGGTGCTAGGGCTTGACGTGACCAGCCGATTGATCGGAGGGGGCCTCTCCGACCGCCCGTCTAGCCTAAGATAGGGCCAAAGTGGAGTATTGCAAGTAATGAACTGCTCATCCACCTGGACTTTATCCTTAAGCATCACGGGTCGCCACATCCTTCCACATCCTTCCTTCCTTCCTTCATCCCTTCTTTCTTTCATTCATTCATTCTATCCCTCTTTCCTTCATACTTCATTCGCTCATTCATTCTTTCTTGTCTTCTTTACCACACACTTTCCTTCCTGTTTTTATTATTTCATTCATATATTTATTCCTTTCTTTTCCTTCCTTCCTTCCTTCCTTCCTTCTTACTTTCATTCATTCATTCTATCCCTCTTTCCTTCGTATTTCTATTCGTTCATTCCTTCTTTCTTGCCCTCTTTAACACTCATTTTCATTCCCTTTTTTATTATTTCGTTCATATATTCCTCCCTCCTTCCTTCCTTCCTTCATTTATTCATTCATTCTATCCCTATTTCCTTCGTATTTTTATTCGTTAATTCATTCTTTCTTGCCTTCTTTGACACTTACTTCCCTTCCTGCTTTTCTTCTTTCACTCATATATTCCTTCCTTCCTCCTTCCTTCCTTCCTTCATTCATTCATTCTATCCCTATATCCTTCATACCTTTTTTCGTTCATTCATTCTTTTTTGCCTTCTTTACCACTTTCATTCCTTCCTGTTTTTATTTTTTCGTTCATATATTTCTTCCTTTATTTTTCCTTCCTTCCTTCCTTCTATCCATTTTTT
Source organism: Doryteuthis pealeii (assembly GCA_023376005.1). Lineage (NCBI taxonomy): Eukaryota > Metazoa > Mollusca > Cephalopoda > Myopsida > Loliginidae > Doryteuthis > Doryteuthis pealeii. Next base: position 62,279,746 of record CM042163.1, read on the forward strand.
CTTCGTACTTTCGTTCGTTCGATTGTTCGTTCGTTCATTCTTTCCTACCATATTTCGTTCATTCTTTATTCTTTCGTTTATTAATTTATTCTTCCCTTTTCCCCCTTCATTCCTTCTACCCTTCTTTCTTTTCATTCTGTCATCTTTCAATCGTTCGTTTATTCTCAACGTAAGATGTTGTTGGCATCTTTCCATCTACTAAAGACGATGGTATTGTGTCCATTTATTTATAACTATCTGCAACTGCGTGAGTGGCTGAACAGACCAATTTTTGAATGGCAATCTCTGGTGCAGTGATTGCAAACAAACGGTGATGCTTGCTGGAGTTGCTGTTGTCTCTCCTTCCTTTTGGCTCTCTTTTCTGCGGCAGCTTCTTTCCTCTCCTTTTCACTCCTTTTCGTTCCTTGTTTAACGAGGAGGTGCCAGGTCGTACGGTCTTCTGCATAAGCCTCCCAAGTGTTGATGTCGATGTGGCATGTCTTCATGTCCCTCTTGCAGACATCTTTAAAGCGCAGGCGTGGTCTCCCTACCAGTCGGGTGCCATCTACTAACTCAACATACAGTAGGTTTTAGGGGATGCGGCCTTTGCCCATCCTCCTGACGTGGCCAAGCCAACGCAGGTGTCTCTCGCAGATGATGGCGAGCATGCTGTTTATGTTTATTTCGTTCCAGCACGTCTGTGTTAGTTGTAATTAGGTTGGAAGGCCCAGAGTAACCTTCCAACGTGGGTACATGTGTGTACATAAAATATTCCGACAAAGTTATAAGATAATAACAGACTTTATTCCGTGAGCACACGGAGATACATTCAAGACAAAAAAAGTAGGTGTAGGACTTGCATCCTAAGGAATGCCACTTACTGATAGCTAAGTGGGGGGCTTCCCCCCACTTAAGGGTTAGAGGCACAAACGCCTAAGCTATGTAAAGTGGTTGCCTGTCCCAGAGAAAGAGAAAAAAATCAGAATTCCCGGGCTGCTGCCTGAATACTCTCGCCACCTATCGGCGAACAACTGCAGCAAGGGAAGATAACACATTGGACTCATGCCCCCCCCCCGGAATTATCATTTTACTGACCAAACATCACTTTCATTTTCGTTCTCCTTCTTTCGTTCGTTCACTTTTTCCTCTGTTTCTTTTACCCCTTTTCATTCGTAATTTCGTTCTTACCTTCATTCTTTTCTCCTTTCGCTCGTCCGTTCTTATATCATATACAGCATTGTCTCATCAAAGCATTTTCTGTCTTTTATTTTCCCGGACATTGCTGGGTAACTCTTTAAAAAACATATATGTCTTTTTTCAATTACTTTCTTCAAGGGACATTTTTTCTCGGTTACTGTAAAATCAAGACTTAATAAATCATGTCGTGTTTACATCTGTCGTACGAGCAATGACTATCAAGGTATCATAAACGTTAACTTCTCGAAGACGTTTTTTTAACTAATAAGTCTTCATACATGATCGTTTGGAATTACTAGCTTAAAATATCCCCCCAGAGAGCAGGTTTTCAGCTTGTTCAAAAATATTGACTTCATTAATATTCTTTCCTCTCACCTTTTATAAAGGTAAGATATCCATTTAATCATAATTTGTTTTGATTGTTCAATTTTAAATTTCCTAACACCCTCACACACATTAAAATCAGGCTTCGAAGGAATCCAGTAAAAATAATTTCTTTAACACACACACACACACACACACACACACACACACACATATATATATATATATATATATATATATATATATATATATATATGTGTGTGTGTGTGCGTGCGTGAGTGTGTGTGTGTGTCTGTGCATGTGTGCGTGTATATATATTTTCCCCAAAAGTTTTATCTTAGAAGGTTCTTTTTCCCCTTAAAAATAATATTTTGAGAGAGACTTTTTCATAAATTCTAAACTGAATAATTTAGAAGCATACGCGAAGAACTATACCGCATATATATATATATATATATATATATATATATATTATATATGTATATATATATGCATATATATATGTATATATATATATTTATATATATGTATATATGTATATATAGAAGGGATTCGAGCAAAGAATCTAGAGGCAACGCTACTATTCGTAGACTTTTCCAAGGCATTTGATTCCATACACAGAGGGAAAATGGAACAAATACTACTAGCATACGGGCTCCCAGAAGAAACTGTTGCTGCTATAATGATGCTCTACAAAGACACACAAGCAATGGTACGCTCACCCGATGGTGACACAGATTTCTTCGACATCGGAACTGGAGTCCTACAAGGAGATACACTAGCACCATATATATTTATCATATGCTTAGACTATGCACTTCGAACATCATTAGATACCATAAAAGAAGAAGGCTTCACACTAAAAAAGGCAAGAAGCAGGCGATATCCCGCACAGAAAGTCACAGATGTAGACTACGCTGATGACCTTGCACTCCTTGCAGATACACCACCACAGGCCGAGTCACTACTGCATAGCCTAGAGAAGGCAGCAAATAATATTGGCCTTCATGTAAACTCCGATAAAACAGAGTACATATGTTTCAAAAGGAAAGGAGACATAACCACACTCAACGGTAAGCCCCTTAAGCCAGTAGAACAATTCACATACCTAGGTAGTAATATCTTATCCACAGAAAGCGATGTAAATACACGAATAGGAAAAGCGTGGTCGGCCACAAACAAATTATCAATAATATGGAAATCCGATCTCGCTGACAAGCTAAAGCAACATTTCTTCCAGGCGGTGGTTGTATCCGTGTTGCTGTACGGATGCACCACTTGGACCCTAACGAGGCGCCTTGAGAATAAGCTGGACGGGAGCTGCACAAGAATGCTGCGTGCAGTCCTGAATAAATCGTGGAAGCAGCACCCCACGAGGAAACAGCTATATGGCCACCTGCCCCCCATCTCACAAACCATACAAGTGAGACGGACAAGACATGCCGGGCACTGCTGGAGAAGCAAGGATGAGCTCATAAGTGACGTTCTCCTGTGGAAGCCAACACACGGACATGCTAGTGTGGGCCGTCCATCAAGGACCTACATTGACCAACTAAGCAAAGATGCAGGTTGCTGCGCAGAGGACTTCCCTGGGAAAATGAATGATAGGAAAGGTTGGCGAGAGATTGTCATGGATATCCGTGCTAATAGCGCGACATGATGATGATGATATGTATATATATATAATGGTTATCGTCATAGGAAATTGACACAGAGAGACGAATTAAAATCCTGGATAATAGCGCTAACAGATTGATAGATAGATAATGACCTTCTTGCTTTCCTTCATCGATTCTTTCGTTGTTTCATTCTTATTGTCCTTTCCGTTTTCCTTGTTACGTTTATTCATTTCTTCCTTCCTTCCTTTCTTTTATCCCTCTTTCCTTTATACTTTCGTTCGTTGGTTCGGCCATTCCTTCCTGCTTTGGAAATAAATGATTAAATAGATAAGACGCAACTGAATAGCAAGTGCAGTGGACACAGAGACAAAACAGTTAATCGTGTAATAAGTGAATACCAAGCCAAGGCAACAGTGATTAAAGTTTGTCCCCTGGAAACAGTTTCCATGTGACTGAAAAAAAAAGCTGGGTGAATTTGAGATGAGACGAAGAATCAAGACCTTCTAGATCACAGAACTTTTAAGATTAGCTAGAATACTTACAAGAGTTGGTTGGTTGGTTGGGTTTTATGGCATGTCAACCCTTGTTGGGTTATTTTATGCCGAAGATGTTTTATTTATTCTTGATAGGTACTAGGTATTAAACACATTTTTCTATTTAACCCATAGATGGGACCTTAAAAGGTACGACCCCTCCAGGTCAGAGTGGACCTGGGAGCAATGGTGATGAAGGGATACGCCACATTCCCCAGACCTGAAGAACTGGAATTTCACCATCAGATAGAGTTTAACGTCATACCCACGACATGAAGACCATCAGCCATTGCCTTCTAGCACCCATATGATAAAAGCGTTGGGACTTGCCATAAGGGCAATATGCTTGGGACAATCCTGTAGGTACTAGGGCTTGACGTGACCAGCCGATTGATCGGAGGGGTCTCTCCGATCGCCCGTCTTGCCTAAGTAAGGGCCAAACTAGAATGTTGCTTGTCATTAACTGCTCATCCACTGGGATTCCGTTCTTAAGCATCACAAATCGCCACCCACGGCCAAACGGTGGCCCTATTTGGAGTGGGGTGTCTTACCCCTCTGCAGAGGTGCAGTCGCTGTATTCTAAAGCCCCAGTCGAAAGGGCTGACTTTGAAGAGTTCTACAGGGTGATTGTAAATCCCCTTCCTATTTTAAAAATCTTATGATTTATTTCTGAATCATTATTTTTACAGAAAATGAATATGAGAAGAACACACGTAACATGGGGTTTATTTAAAATTCTACATGGGCACCAGCATTCTCCTCCAGTCTCTCAAGCCGCTCGGGAATAGCATCAACTGATCTTCACAGGAACTCTTGTGGAATGGCAGAAATGAATTCTCGTATTCGTCCTTCAAGTTCTTACAAAATCATTGGTTTCGCAGAGAAGACTTGCTCCTTCAACCAACGTCAAAGAAAAATGCTGCAATGTCTTAAATCAGAACTTCTGGCCGGCCACTCATGTGGACCACATCAACCCATCCATCTCCCAAGAAAATGGGGATTCAGCTATTCACGAACAACAATAGCAAAATGTGGAAGATCACCACCACCAACAACACAAATTTAATTACCATATATTCAGGAACATACATTAAAGAATTGAGAAAAATATAACTGCATGTAAAAAAATTATAAATAGTTTAAAATAGGGAGTTACTTTTGAATCAGCCTGTATATTGAGGAATATACATTAAAGAATTGAGAAAAATGTAACAGCATATGAAAAAATTTATAGTCTAAAATTGGGAGTTACTTTTCAATCACCCTGTATATTAAGGAACATACATTAAAGAATTGAGAAAAATGTAACTGCATATAAAAAAAAAGATAAATAGTCTAAAAAATTAGGAGTTACTTTTCAATCAGCCTGTAGAGAGCCGAAGTAACTTGCTGTTACTTACAGACTAGTGTGAAAATATCACACAAAGTGAAAACATAATGGCTACACTTGAGAGTAGATACAGACTGTTTTACAAGATGATGAGGGGTGAGTGGACACCCAGCGTTGAGGAATGCGTAGATGCAACAATTCAAGGAACGAAGAATATGCAAAAAATAACAACGAGAGATTAATTACAACAGCCAGTAAATAGCAATAACAATAGAAATAACTGAAGTATCTTGAAGTATTCGTATAGTTATTTGGATTGTTCTTTTCCAAACAGGAAAACAGCAATCAAAATAACTATATGGACTAGCAAGAATATGTGCACTCCGCCGGTTTGGTTTGGTTTGGTTTGTTTTACGGCATATCAACCTCAGTGGGTCATTTAATGCCGATAAAGTTTTGAAATAAATCAATTCTTAATGGATAATACAATCTTTTTATAAATACATTTTTCTATTTAACCCATAGATGGGACCCTAACAGGTACTACCACTCCGGGTCAGAGTGGACCAGGAAGCAATGGTGATGAATGGGGTGCTCCACATCCCCAAACCTCCAAAACTGGAACCTCACCATCAGATAGAGTTTAATTCCCAGGACATGTAGACCCTCAGCCACCGCCTTCTAGCACCCATATGATAAAAAGGGGGTTGGGCTTGCCATAAGGACAATAGGGTTGGGAAAATTATATAGGTGCTAGGGCTTGACGTGACCAGCCGATTGATTGGAGGGGGCCTCTCCGACTGCCGTCTAGCCCAAGATAGGGCCAAAATGGAGTATTGCATGTCATTAATTGCTCATCCACCTGGGCTCTATCCTTAAGCATCACGGGTCGCCACCCACGGCCAACAGGTGGCCCCATTGGGGGAGTCTTACCCTCTGCAGAGGTGCAGTCGGTGCATTCTAACGCCCCAACCGACAGGGTGGGCACTCCGCCGGGTGTAAGTATTTAAGTTTTAATGTATATTAGATTAGACCAAGAGGGCGCATATTCTTGCGAGTATATATAAAAACAAGATTTAGAATTAAATAAGAAACCAATTAAAATATAATTAAAATAATTGTAATCTTTTTATATGCATTCTTATTTAATTTCGTTAGTCTTTCTAATATATGCATATACACACAGCTACTACCACAGAGGCAAAACTAACACCCACCTTTAGACATACACAAAAAATTGGCTCCGGAAAGAAATAAAAATACTCATAGATTACAAAGTTTTTTATTTCCTGGTTGAGTGATTTCAAGAAAATAAGAAATGATATCAGAAGCATAAATGTAATGAAGTATATTAGATTAGAACGAATAACGAAATTAAATAAGAACGTATAAAAAGGCTACTATTATTAGAGTGCAATAAAACCATGTAATTATTTATTAAACCCAGTTTATTAAAACCAGTATAAATTAACCACAAAGTTTACTATTCCTTTTACTATGTTTACTATTATATTTTCGGTGCAGTCATCTCTTGGAATTTTCAATAGAACCCATTTGGCCGGGTTGTGGCCCTAATACTACTGGGTGCCAGACATGTCAGCGTTGGGTGACCTTACAAAGAACTTAAGTTCTCGATGGTATGGATGTATATTTACCCTCCAATTTACCCATAGCTGGAGGGAGAATAGTTGGATCCACTCCCAATGCTATTAGCGCTATGTGAAATGTAAACAACCTTTGAACTTGGGTAGCTGAGTCCCTTGTGGTCCTATGCCAGACACGGTACTTGATAAGATGAATTAGTTCCGTGACTAACAATTGTGTCTCCGGCCAGCTGCTCTTTCGATGCCCTCTGCGCCACGTCGTGTTTCTTTGACCCACGGAACTGGATCGATGCAACTTGGTCGGAGCGTCTTTGTGACGGGTTGAGAAATTAGTGGAAATGAGCTGCCGTAGTTGCTGGCAACTCTAAGAATGAGATAACAGACCGTTAACAATAATAACGATTTTATTATCACATATAATGATGAATATGCACACTAGATGGGAGAGAATAGACACGGTGAGGAGCTTTGTCTGGCATTTTGTTCTATGCTAATTTGCATTGAGTGATTCAGCAAATGTAGACTTAGTTCTTTATCGGAGTTATTTTTTCTTGGTGGCAAGGTCTATTTCTTCTAGTGGCAATTTTTGATTATTTCAGCAATTCTGAAGAAACCCCGTGGCCTTGTGACAAGCTTCCTTCTAGCGATATCGTCTGACTGACTATTTGTATATACAAAAAACAACCCCCCCCCCCCAAAAAAAAAAAAAATCAAAAAAATCAGACTGACTTTTTATTCAAACAATACCGAGGTGAAGGAAAATTGTCACTTATCCTGTTCCGATGGGAGTGATTTGTAGTTTTTCTTCCTTTTCTTATTTGAACTTGGGTAGCCGAATACCTTTCCTACCTAGATAACCATTACGCAACGATTGTCTCCACGGTTATACTAATGTTAATATTGGATCTTAGAAAGTTCGTAGTCGACAAAAACAATTCCCTCCCCACCAAGTATCCAATAAGATTATGGGCGGTCGGAGAGGACCCCCTCCCGTCAAGTTCCTGCACCTAAATGATTGTCTTGACTCTTATGACAACGCCGCAAACCTCTTCATTATATATGCACTAGAAGGCGGTGGTCGAGGGTCTTAGTGTCCTGGATATGAGGTTAGACTGCATCTAGTGGTAAAGTTCCAATTCTGGAGCCCTGGAGAATGTGGAGTAACCCTATATCACCATTACTCATAAGTTCGCTCTAAGCCACAGTGGTTGTACTTGTATGGGTTAAATGGATAAAAAATGAGTTCTACAAAAATGCATCTGTAAAGCAAGATTGATTATCAACTGTTGTCCCGCACTCTAACAATTTTTTACCAACAAACTATTCGGCGCCATTATAGTATGCGGTCTACCCTTTTTGATTCAGTTATAGTATGTGGTCTACCTTTTTGATTCAGTTATAGTATGTGGCCTACCTTTTTGATTCAGTTATAGTATGTGGTTTTTTGATTCAGTTATAGTATGTGGCCTACTTTTTGATTCACTTATAGTCTACCTTTTTGATTCTGTTATAGTATGTGGCCTACAGTTATAGTATGTGGTCTCTTTTTGATTCAGTTATAGTATGTGGCCTACCTTTTGATTCAGTTATAGTATGTGGCCTACTTTTTGATTCTGTTATAGTATGTGGCCTTTTGATTCAGTTATAATATGTGTCCTACCTATTTGATTCTGTTATAGTATGTGGTCTACCTTTTTGATTCAGTTATAGTATGGAAGCTACCTTTTTGATTCAGTTATAGTATGTGGCCAACCCGGTTTGAATGTGTCCTACCTCAGTAAGAGTATACTTATAGATATAAGTATATTCAATTTCAAGCAATGCAATTTAGCCAATAAGCTGTATATAGTAATTAAGAATAATTAAAAAAGAATTTATCGATAATTTACATGAATCAGAGATCTATTTGATTCTAAAATATTCTAAAATTCTGAAATAAGGTTAGGATTAGGGGTTAGGGTAAGGGTTAGCAGTTATTATTATAACCATATAATATGCTTTTTATGGTAGGCCACATACTATAAGAGAGGCATGATTTCGTAGGCCACATTCACAAGGTAGGCCACATACTATAATGGTACAAACTATTCTTATACAAACCACATATACAAAAATAAAAATAAAAAGATTTGGCATTAATTAACCCACAGGGTTGATATGCCGTTAAACCAAACCAAACCAAACTAATAGGATTATCATGTTTCAAATATAAATGATTGTTTTTGTAAAATTGAAGAAAAAATAGATTTTTCAAGTTTACGAAGAAAAGTTAATGTATGGCGGATCTTATTTAGGCAGAGTATTTTTTCGGTTAACACCGGCGTAAAATTTTGTCAGAGATTTTTTTCTTGTGTGTCCGGACACCAGAAGTCTGTCTGTATCTTAAACAAAAAGAAATACATATAACATTTAGAAGAATGCAAATAACTTTCAACACATTGGACATCTAAGTAATGCTCTAGTAATTTTGAATCACACATAAATTTCAGACCCTCATGAGTAGCTATCGTCAACGGCCTTTTTAAGATAAGCTGTAAAATAAAGGCGAGAAAATCAACTTTTATACAAACTAGCAAGAATATGCGCCCTCCGCCGGGCAAAGTATTTTAGTTTTAATGTAACGAAATAT
>CM042163.1:62296460-62306460 GCA_023376005.1 Doryteuthis pealeii
GTGCACCGCAAATATACTAATGTTCGTATTGGACCTTGGTGAGTCGGTACTCAGCGACATATCCTCCCTACTGCCAAGCACCCCAATAACACTATATTCCTGTACAAACACACACACACACACATACACACACACATGTATATATATATATATATATATATATATGGAAACATAGCGTTCCATTTACATATCTATGTGAGTATACCAATGTTTACAAGTTTATATATACAGGTCACGTATATATACAAACTGTTTTTCTCCTAACGTAACCTGTTTGCACTTGTAGTTTATGCACATATGTCCGTCTTTATATTTATTTTAAAAAAATTTAAAAATCTTAGGCATTTTATGTATCACACCTCTTTTTTTCGTCTTCTTTCAATTTGCACTGAAAATGCATGCGCACATATCTATAGAGTGATAACCTCTCCGCTCCATTATCTCAACTTCTTTTTTTGTTGTTGTTTACGTTACTTTCTTCTTCTTCTCTTCTTCTTCTTCTTCTTCTTCTTCTTTGAATCTTCTTCTTCTTCTTCTTCTTCTTCTTTGAATCTTCTTCTTCTTGAATCTTCTTCTTCTCTTCTTCTTCTTCTTCTTCTTCTTCTTCTTCTTTGAATCTTCCTTCTCTTTGAATCTTCTTCTTTGAATCGTCGTCTTCTTCTTTGAATCTTCTCTTCTTCTTCTTCTTCTTCTTTTTGAATCATCTCTTCTTCTTCATCTTCTTCTTATTTGAATCTTCCTCTTCTTCTTCTTCTTCTTTGAATCTTCCTCTTCTTCTTTGAATTGTCTTCTTCCTCTTTTCGAATTTCTTCTTCCTCTTCTTCTTCTTCTTCTTCTTCTTCTTGAATCTTCCTCTTCTTTTCTATTCATCTTCTTCTTCTTCTTCTTCTTCTTTCTTCTTCTTCTTCTCCTTCTTTGAATCTTCGAATATTCTTCTCTTCTTTTCTAGTCATCTTCTTCATTCTCTTTTTCGTCTCTCTCTCTCTCTCTCTCTCTCTCTCTCTCTCTCTCTCTCTCTCTCTCCATTCTTCTTTCATTCTCCTTTTTCTTTATTTTAGTAATTTCTTTGTCTCTACCCCTCTATTTATCGACCTCTCTATCTCTTGTTCTAATATAAATGTTGTGTTGCTTACATTGATTTCTTCTTCTTCTTCTTCTTCCCTCTTTCGTCTCTCTCTATATATATATCCTTTCTTTCCTCCTTATTCGTCAATTTCTTCGTTTTCCTCTCTTTCTCTCTTCCTCTCTTTCTCTTTCCCTCTCTCTCTACACTTCCTTCTGATATAAAGTTTTTGTTTTCATTGTCTTCTTCTTCTTCTTCTTCTTCTTTCTTCCCTGTCTCTTTTCCACTTCTCTTCTTTACTTGCTCTTTTCTTCTCCCCCCTCCTCTCTCCGTCCTTTCTTTCCTTCACTTTCTGTTCATCAATCTATCCAACTCCCCCTCGTTCTTCACCCCCCCCCGTTTCTTCTAACAGAGATTGTAAGTGCAAGAATCGCTGTCGTCTGACCCAGGGTCATTGGTGCTAAAACAACGATTAAAAACAAGAAGAGGACAAAACATATAAAAATGAAAATGTGGAATGGGAATACGAAAAGAAATTAAAAAAAATATCAAATTCAAGAAAATAAATAAATCTTAAGAGACAAATAATGGTTGGATTTTACGGCATGTCAACCCTTGCGGGATTATTTTATGCCAGAGACGTTTTTTTTAACCCTTTTTTTTAAAGACACAATTTTTTAAAAACACATAAATGTGACTCTAACAGCAGTACCACTCCGGGTCAGGGTGTACATAGGAATAAAATAGCCCTAGACGGCTTGACATGCGTTAAAAATCCAGGTAATCTGAACATAAGCTACATAAATGAAAGTAACTTCCCCCGGTTTGTTTCACTTTGAGGAAGCCGTTTGTTTTGGTCGGCCATTTTCATTTCACCGTAAATCTACACTGAAAATACGAATTTGTTCGAATCAATACAACTGCATGAACATATCATTAATGTGTTCTTAATAACAATTAAGTTCATTTACAATAATGCGCAAGCACAATTAAGAACATATTTTATGATATTTTCGTTTAAAGCATACAGTTGTATTAATTTACGGTAAAATGAAAATGGCCGACCAAAACAAACGGCTTCCTCAATGTGAATAAACCAGGGGAGGCTACTCTCATCATGTAGCTAATGTTCAGATTACCCAAAATCCAACAATCAATTAATCAATCGAATAATTGAACAAAAGAAAGATACAGAAAAAAAAAAAGTGAGAAAGAAAACAGAAAGAAAGAAATATTATCCAAGATGAAATGAAAGAAAATGAGGAAAAAAAAAAAAATAACAATTAAAGAAAAATGAAAGAAAATGCGAACGAAGGAATGCAAGAAGAAACGAAAGAAAGTGAAGAAGAACAAAAAAAAAAGGAAAGTATGAAGAAAGTGGGAGAGAAAGAAAGAAGCGAATAAAGAAGAAAAAAATGAAAAAAATCTTAAATTATGAGGGATGAATTAAAAAGATTTATTTAAAGAAAAAGAAAGAAAAAAAAACAAGTGAAGAAAAGAATACAAAAAAGAAGGAAAGAAAGTGAAGAAGAAAAATAGGAAAGTATGAAGAAAGTGTGAAAGAAAAAAAAGACGAATAAAGAAGGAAAAAAATGAAAAATATCTCACATTATGAACAATGAATTAAAAAGATTTATTTGAAAAAAAAAAAAAAAAAGAAAAGAAAAATGTGAACGAAAATGCAAGAAGGAAGGAAAGAAAGTGTGAAGAAATAGAAAAAAATATCTTAGATTATAAAGGATGAATTAAAAAGATCTATTTAAGGAAAAAAAAAAAAAAAAATTAAAAAAAAAAAGCGAACGAAGCAATGCAAGAAGGAAGAAAAAAAAAGAGGGAAACATTAAAAAAGATAAAAACAATAAAGAAACTGTATAAATATCAAATAGATTGACGAAAGAAAGAAAAGCGAAAGAAGGAAGAAAGAAAACTGCAAAAACGGAGTAAAAAAAAAAAACTGCAAAAAAAAAAAACTGCAAAAAAAAAAAAAAAACCTGCAAAAAAAAAAAAAAAAACTGAAAAAAAATAATGCAAAAAAAAAAAAACTGCAAAAACAGCAAAAAAAAAACTGCAAAAAAAACTGCAAAAAAACTGCAAAAAAAAAAACAAGAAAGAAAGAAAAAAAGAAAGAAAGAAAGAACTTAAGGTAAGAATGAAAAAAAAAATAAGTGAACGAAGGAATGCAAGAAAGAAGGAAATAAATAAAAATAATATGCAAAAATTAAAAAGTCAAAACAATAAAAGAAACTATATAAATATCAAATAGATTGAAGAAAGAAAGACGAAAAAAGAAGAAAGAAAACTGTAAAAACGAGAAAAAAAGAAAGAAAGAAAGAAAGAAAAAATAAAGAATTTAAAGTAATGAATGAAGAAAAAATAGTGAACGAAGGAATGCAAAAAAAAAAAAAGGAATGAAATAAAAAAGATATGGAAAAAATTAAAAACTAAAAACAATAAAGAAACTATATATATAACAAATAAATTGAAGAAAGAAAGAAAACCGCAAAAAACGGAGGAAAAAAAAGAAAGAAAAATGAAAGAACGAATATAAAGTAAAGAATGAGACATAAAAAAAACCCCAATGAATTAAAAAATTGAAGAAAAAAGAAAAAAAAAGGAGAAAAAATTTGCAAGAAAAAAGAAATAAAATAAAATAAAGAATGAAGTATAACCTCCCCCCCAAAACAACAAAACAAATAAAAGAATTTAAAAAAAACAAGAAAGAAAAATGAAAGAACGAATATAAAGTAAAGAATGAGGCATAAAAAAACAATGTAATAAAAAATTGAAGAAAAAAGAAAAAAAAAAAAAAAAAAAGAAGAAAATCTGCAAGAAAAAAAAGAAGAAAATAAAATAAAGAATGAAGTATAGACCCCCCCCCAAAAAAAAAAAACAAACAAACAAAACAAAACCCCAAAAAAACCCAACCCCAAAAGAAAGAAAATGAAAAAAGACTAAGTTAAAGAGTAGTGGTCGCGGTGTTTCACCGACATCAGTTGAAGACGTTTTTCAGTGTCATTGAGTAAAATTGGAATTTTGTTTCTTTGCGTTTCACTCGGTACTTTGCAATGGCTTCAAAAAAGAAAAGAAAAGAAAAAGAAAAGAAAAGGTCTGGCCGAGTCGAGGAGTGCGGATTCAGCAGAGATGTTTTGAAAAACAATGCACTCGTCAACAAAAGCAACAAGTACACAACAACAGGAGGATGGGGGGGGAGAAGGAGGGGAGAAGGGAGGAGGGGAGGGAGGGAGGAGGAGGAGGAGGAGGTGGTTAGGAGGACAACATTAAACATCGCCTTCAATTCATGTCGTAATCGAGTGGTTATGCACTTTGGGTCGTACGATTCAAATTTTCATTATCGAATAAAATACAAAAAAAAAAAAAAAAAAAAAAAAAAAGTAAAAAAGAAACATCAGACGCTAGAGAGGATACGAATATACAATCTAGATATTGATACTCAGGCTCCTTAATTTTACGACCGTTAGCATCTTGCTACACCAGGGCCGGTTTAGCTCAGTCGGTGGACAGTTCGGCTAGGAATCACAAGGTTCCTGATTCGATACTGGCCCTCGCCTACTCAGCGTATGAGTAGCACAGGGATCTGTGCGGTAAAGTGAGATGGGTAGGTGTGGCGCCCCACCTCAGACGCGAAAATAATTTCCTTTGTCTAGCGCTAGTGAAAAGGGGATAGACTCCCTCGCTGTCTGGTTGATACCGACTTTAGGCCGACTTTATTTACTTACACCCTCTGCTTAAAAATGAGGCCGGCCAAGATGAATCTATATATTGTTACTCGTGTTCCTTAATTGTACGATCGTTATCATCTTGATATACCCTCTGATTAAAAATGAGATTGCCCAAGTTGAATCTATATATTAATACTCGTGTTCCTTAATTGTACGACCGTTATCATCTTGCATGTTATGACGATTTTGGATAATGGGACATAAGCAGTGACGCAGTTTTGGTTACAGACAAATAGAGACCATATCCCCATTATCTATAGATTTCAACAAAGAAAACGTGGGATTGTAAAGGCATCGTTTAACGTACTGGGGACATTGGTTTTTAATACGGCACTTGCAATTTATACGAGGAATGATACCTTGTGACAATTCTGATCGTGTTTGATAAATGGTTGGTTGGATTTTACGGCATGTCAACTTTTAGTGGGTTATTTTATGTCAAAGACGTTTTGTTTGATTCATTTTTGATGGGTACACAGTTTTTTCTTTTTAAATTCAATTTTTCTAAACACAATTTTTTAAAACTCATGTTTTCTATTTTGCCCATAGATGGGACCCTAACAGGTACTACCACTTCATGTAAGAATAGACCTGGGAGTATAAGTGATGAAGGTGAGCTCCAGAATTCATGCCCAGGACCATCAGCCACCGCCTTCTACCACATCTATTAATAATGGAGATTCGCTTCCGGTTTTTGTCTGTAACAAAAAAAAAAAAAAAAACTACGTCACTGCTTACATCACTATACCCGAAATCGTCATAACAGAAGAAATACACTCAAAATTTGAGCATGCAACATTTAGACAGTCCTCATTGTTTTTTAAAACAAGTTTTAATAGATACATCCCCGTTATATCATATATTTATATATAGTTTGTTTTATTTTAATTGATATTCAAAGTTAATAGAACTTAGTTTCGATTTCAAATTGTTTTATTTTTTTTTACTTCTTTAATAAATTTGATGATTTCATGATTTATGGTTCAAACTCTCCGACATTTAATTTTTAACTTCCACCTCCTCAAGCAATATCTTTCAAAAATGTATTTTTACATCCCGGAGGCTGTTTTTTTATTTTGCTAGTATATGTAAATAACTTACCAACTGGTCCCCACGAGCAGGATGTGACACAAGTTTAATTTATTAAGCGGGGTTTAACAGGTTTGGATTCAGAGTTTTCTTTCGCCTAGACTGGTTACCTAGCCAAGGTTAAAGAGCCCAGTCTGCCCTACTATAGTTAGAGGGGGAGTTGTTGGATGGGAAAATTTGGCTCAGGACGGCCCTCGGTGGCAGCAGGCTCTCCATAGTAGACTGTCCATGTCTGAAGCCACCCTGACACAACACTATGAAGCTAAGAGGCCGAGAAGAAAGCAGCGGCAACAAAGCACCGGCACATCAACATCTTCAGGGACAGTCCTCACATGCGACAACTGTGGTCGTGAATATTTTTCGAACATTGGACTTCACAGTCTCAGGAGGCGCTGTATCTTCAGGAGCACAAAAACTATATTATAGTCTTCCGAGACTGAAATGCCCATGGAACAGGTTTGAATTCAGAGTTTTCTTTCTCTTAGACTGGTTACCTATCCAAGGTTAAAGAGCCCAGTCTGCCCTACTATTTACCCAGAGTTGGAGGGAGAGTAGTTGGATGCATACCTTTCCCTAGGGTATTAGCGCTATGTGAAATGTAAATAGCCTCGTCCATGATTTGAACTTGGGTCGACGAGTCCATTTCCTACGACTTTAACCATTACACCACGCACCTCCAACACATATGATAAAAAGGGTTGAGGCTTGCCGTAAGAGCAGTAGGGTTGGGACAATCATATAGGTACTAAGGCTTGACGTGACCAGCGGATTGATCAGAGGAGGTCTCTTCGAACCCCCCCCCCTAAATAAAGGCCCACGTGTTAATGAGTAGTAGGTGAGTACAAGTTAGAATGCTGTATGTAGAGACCAAAGTACCGGCTGTGGAATGAGTGTGTGTGTGTGTGTGTGTGTGTGTGAGAGAGAAGAGAGAGAGAGAGAGAGAGAGAGAGAGGAGAGAGAGAGAGAGAGAGAGAGAGAAATACTTACTAATTATGACTGTAGTGTAATCAGATTTTGAACTAAAATTCGTTGAAATTCAAAATCGGAGGGGATTAAATGACACTAAATAACATCAAGTTAACCCCCCGGCCTCCGCCACTGGAAAGCCTGAGAGTAGAAGTTTAGCTGTAATTAGGAAGCAGTTTAGCGGAAGACACCACGATGTAGACATCGTCTTTTGCTTCACTCCGGTCGCTGTTGAGAAGTCTGGTAGAAAATAAAAAGATGTGATCACTCAAAGAAAAAAACAATAAAGAAAAATAAGCATTATGTCGTCTTTGTGAATAATGGCGAAACAGTTTCTACAGATTCAGAACTAAGAAGAAATAAAAGACCAGCATCTTTAGAAATGTCCCAGCTATGCAAGATATAGACCAAGGTACCAGCCAGCCAGCCAGCTACTCAATTACTCAAGCAAGTCAGTAAGAGATAAAGACTTTAATATGTTGGAGAATTATAGGAACTAGCAAATATATGCACCCTCCGTAGTGAGGCTTCAGTTCTGGAGAGTCACCTTTGTTGCAAATACTAACAGGTACACTCTGATCTGAAGTGTTAGTACCTGTTAAGGTACAATCAATGTCGAATAGGTATGTTTAAGAATTATTCACACTCAATAGGAATACTTGGTGCCATATAAATGTAAATTATTTGTACTTAAAGCTATAATTGTTTACTAAGGATTATTATTTTTACTAGCAAATATATGCACCCTCCGGGTGCAAGTATTTAAGTTTTAATGTAATAAAATATTGTATTAAATTAGAAAGACTTATGAAACTAAATAAGAATACAGATAAAAAGATTTGAAACAGAGGGAGTATAATAAAAGATTTGAAACAGAGGGAGTATAATAAAAAATGGAACAACTGAAACTTACTCTTCCATCACTCATCTTTCATTGATATTTTTTCTAATTTAAGTATTTAGTTATAAGAGGAAGTAAAGAATAAAATGACAGTTATTTTATCTTGTTAATGGATTTCATTTAAGATTCATTGAAGAGATTTTTGCTTATATTCATTAAAATAAAACCAAACAGTTAGAAATCAATAATATTAAGCATATATTTATTAAATTCGATTTTTTAAATATAATATGCAAATTAGCCTTCCCGTTCACACTGTAAACCGCTATTTTATTGTATATATAAATATAATTGCATGTTGTTAGTATGTAGACATAGTTAACAGTATTAATAATGTAAGACAATTTTATTAATAATTGAGGTTTAGATAAAAATAAAATCATGGAGAATGTGATATCAATAGCTAAGAGAATTGTGACTTGAGTAGGAATATAGTTTCGGTTACAGACAGAAAAACACACAATCTCCATTACAATAAGATGTCTCTAATGCCTCTCACCTTTCTCATCGTCTCATAAAAACTATATATATATATATCTCTCCATATATATATACATATATTTACCAACCCCTCCGCACAAGCAGGATGTGACACAAGATCAATTTCTTAAGCGGAGTTTAACAGGTTTGAATTCAGAGTTTCCTTCTACTAGACTGGTTACCTAGCCATCGTTAAAGAGCCCAGTCTTCCCTGCTATTTACCCATAGCTGGAGGGAGAATTGGATTCATACCTTTCTCAAGGATATTAGCATCATGTGAAGTGCAAACGGCTTCGTCCAGGAATTGAACTCGGCTCGACGAGTTCATTTCCTACGACTTTAACCATTAGACCACGTGCCTATATATATATATATATATATATATATATATATATATATATATATATATATATATATATATATATATATATATATATATATATATATATATATATATATATATATATATATATATATATATATATATATATATATATATATATATATATATATATATATATATATATATATATATATATATATATATATATATATATATTGGATGTCTATACAACGCATATAGATAGCAGACACAGTAGATAAGATCCAGCTACTTAGAACAAGATAAGTATAAAGAAGAAAAGTATGTCTGTATACAACCATGGGTATACGTGTATACACTGCAACTACTACAAGCTACGTCCGATAGATATATGATTATACAACTCTCTGACAAGGTTTAAGTATTTGTTTATCTTTTCACATTCATTAATTTCTAGTCTGTGGCTTGTCGGAATGGCAAAATCTACTAAGTTCACGTTAATTACCACTAGGTCTGGTATTCTGAGTGTCCGCCTAAGGACCACAAGGTTCGATACCAGCCCTCTGCAACTCAGCGTATGAGTAGATTAGATGATTCGTTTGTATCTCAAAATCCCAGAAAATTTTATTCGTCTCATTCTGGTTTGTGCATATACCATTTTTGGTAATCTAAACATTAGCTACATAAATGAGAGTAACCTCCCTTTGTTTCTTTCACTTTGAGGAAGCTGCCTGTTTTGGTCGGCCATTTTCATTTCACCGTAATCAATACAGCTGCGTGTTTTAACACGAAAATATCATAAAATATGTTCTTAATTACAATTAAGTTCATTTCAAACAATGCACAAGCACAATTAAGAACATATTTTATGATATTTTCGTGTTAAAACATTCAGTTGTATTGATTCGAACAAATTCGTATTTTCAGTGTAGATTTACGGTGAAGTGAAAATGGCCGACTAAAACAATATATATACAATATATATACTATAAATAGACATATATATATATATATATATATATATATATATATAAACACACATATATCAACTAGAATCCCTAGCAACAACAGCAACAACACACACACACACACACACACACATATATATATATATATATATATATATATATATAGATAGATAGATAGATAGATAGATAGATGTGCTTGCGTTGGAGGATATGTTGCAATTATTACAAATCCCACAGCTGCACAGATATTTATTTTCTTGGGCGAAAAAAAGGAAAAAAAGAAAAAAGAAAAAATACTCCCCCCCCAAAAAAAAAAAGAAAAAGAAAGGAAGAAGAAAAGCCAAAAATTCTTTCGGAACAAAGGCCGGATATGGATGTAAAAATAGGAAAATAATTGTTGAAAACTGGAAAATAACCTGGCATTCAAAAATAACAAAAAATGTTTCTTTTTTTAAAATTTATTTATTTGCA
>CM042163.1:62321460-62323960 GCA_023376005.1 Doryteuthis pealeii
ATACTACGAGGATCCAACTCGCGATTCAATAATAATGGATCTGTGGGACTAACCATTTTACATGCCCTCTACCCAGGCGACGCCGGGTAGCCGCTTCTAGTATATAATAAGAAAGAAAGAAAGAAAGTAAGAAGGAGAGAAGGGGAAAGATTGAGAGAGAGGGTGAGAATTTGAAAACAATAACGCTAATCTGTTTCAGTCGATGATGAAAAAACGAAAGTTGAAATCAAGTTAATATTGATACGAAATAAAAAAAATACCAGGACTTTGGCTTTGTTCCTCGAAAAGACACGCCCATATTTGAGCATATATGGTAATCCGCATGAAGGCTATAGAACGTACTGCTCAAAGATTACCAACAAAATGTAGTACAGCCGTGGGGAAATTTGGTTTGCAAAGAGTAAAGCCGCTCACAGCATCTCTCCCACCATACCCAAGTAAAGTACAAAAACTGATGGTTAGTTCATTATAGTTGAGCAGAAGGACTCAGATTTGAAGTGAATAGATAGATTTGAATAGAATTAAAGCTGAAGCGAATAGATAGTGAAATAGGACGTGGAATAGGACATTATTTGAATAGAATGAGTTCTGAGGTGAATAGATAATGAACTTTGAAATAGGACATTATTTGAATAGAATGTTCTGAGTGAATAGATAATGAACTTTGAAATAGGACATTTTGAATAGAATGAGTTCTGAGTGAATAGATAATGAACTTTGAAATAGGACATTATTTGAATAGAATGAGTTCTGAGATGAATAGATAATGAACTTTGAAATAGGACATTATTTGAATAGAATGAGTTCTGAGGTGAATAGATAATGAACTTTGAAATAGGACATTTTTTGAATAGAATGAGTTCTGAGGTGAATAGATAGTGAACTTTGAAATAGGACATTATTTGAATAGAATGAGTTCTGAGTGAATAGATAATGAACTTTGAAATAGGACATTATTTGAATAGAATGAGTTCTGGTGAATAGATAATGAACTTTGAAATAGGACATTATTTGAATAGAATGAGTTCTGAGGTGAATAGATAGTGAACTTTGAAATAGGACATTATTTGAATAGAATGAGTTCTGAGGTGAATAGATAATGAACTTTGAAATAGGATATTATTTGAATAGAATGAGTTCTGAGGTGAATAGATAATGAACTTTGAAATAGGACATTATTTGAATAGAATGAGTTCTGAGGTGAATAGATAGTGAACTTTGAAATAGGACATTATTTGAATAGAATGAGTTCTGAGGTGAATAGATAATGAACTTTGAAATAGGACATTATTTGAATAGAATGAGTTCTGAGGTGAATAGATAATGAACTTTGAAATAGGACATTATTTGAATAGAATGAGTTCTGAGGTGAATAGATAATGAACTTTGAAATAGGACATTATTTGAATAGAATGAGTTCTGAGGTGAATAGATAATGAACTTTGAAATAGGACATTATTTGAATAGAATGAGTTCTGAGGTGAATAGATAGTGAACTTTGAAAATAGGACATTATTTGAATAGAATGAGTTCTGAGGTGAATAGATAGTGAACTTTGAAATAGGACATTATTTGAATAGAATGAGTTCTGAGGTGAATAGATAATGAACTTTGAAATAGGACATTATTTGAATAGAATGAGTTCTGAGGTGAATAGATAATGAACTTTGAAATAGGACATTATTTGAATAGAATGAGTTCTGAGGTGAATAGATAATGAACTTTGAAATAGGAATACTGAATAAAAAAATCTGCCCTAGTGAAAAGGGGATAGAATCCCTCACTCTCCGTCCGATACCGAAAATACACCATTCCCCCGACTTTACAGAACATAATTCATTACATATATTTTGTGATGTTTTTATAAAATATACTGCAAGTTTTTCTTATTTAAAAAATGTAAAAAGAATTAGGGTGTTTTATTTTGCGGGGGGAGTGCCATTTCAGTTTATTTCATTGGGGAAAATTGATTTGATATACGAGGAAATTGAGTAAGGAGCCGAACGAATTAAACTCGTAAATTAAGGTACCACTGCATTTCTACTACATCTATCTATCTATCCATATAGAAAGAGCAGTTTATATGTGTATATATATATATATATATGTGTGTATGTGTGTATGTCCGGCTGAAACTACAAAAATAAAACAATTAAAGACAAAGTAAATATATATACACATTCACTATCGGATTTTTTGACAAATTGGGTATACCTAGATTAATGGCATTTCAGTTTATTTCAATGTGGAAAATTGATTTGAGTTACGAGCAGAACGAATTAAACTCGTAAGTTAAGGTACCACTGTATTTCGATTACATTTTATACAATATAGTGATATTTTTTTTTTATTAAAAACATCGTAACAAAAAATTGGATGTTTTGGCGGGGAGGCTGGAACGGATTAATAGTATTTCAGTTTATTTTAATATTGAAAATTGATTTAATATACGAGTAAATTGAGTAACGAACGGAACGAATTAAACTCGTAAATTAAGGTA
>CM042163.1:62331460-62338659 GCA_023376005.1 Doryteuthis pealeii
TGAATTGTCGTTAATGAGTTTTTAAATAAAAGAACATATTAATGGTAAATAAATGTAGATAGCTTTTCGTAATTTCTGTTTATTTAGAAATTTCGTAATTTTCTACTTCTTAATGTCGTTTATGAAGAATAAGACACTTCTCGAAAATAAACACTGGTGTTATATTTCGGAGTGAAAATTAATATAACCCGTGTATTATTTTCGGAGAAATACGGTATTCCTATTCGATTGGACCATGTGACAAAAAATAAAAAATAAAAATAAATACCCCCCCCAAAAAAAAAAAAAAAACAAAAACAAACAAAACAAAAAAAAAAACAAAAATCAAGAACAAACAAAAAAACAATAAAACTTGTAACTATTTTATGAAATTGAATAAACATTTTATGATTTCCATGTTGGCCTAAATATCTTGATAACTTCATCTTCTCATCGTCATGGTTAAAATTGTAGGTTGGCTGGTTGTTTGGGTGTTACGGTATGTCAACCTTTGTTGGCTCATTTTATGCTGAAGACATTTTTTTAAATCCGGGTCACAGTGGACCTGGTGTAATGGTGATGAAGGGATACTCCATATTCCCCAGACCTCCAGAACTGGAACCTCACCATCAGATAGAGTTTAATGTCATACCCAGGACATGTGACCCTCAGCCACCGCTTTCTAGCACATATATGATAAAAAGGGTTTGGGCTTGCCATAATGGCAATAGGGTTGGGGCAATCATATAGGTGCTAGGGCTTGACGTGACCAACGAATTGATCGGAGGACCTCTCCGCCCGGCCGTATAGCTTAAGTAAGGGCGAAAGAAGAGTGGTGCATATCATGGACTGCTCAACCATCAGGATTTCGTCCTTAAGCATCATGGGTCGAATGTAGTCCAATTGGCGGGGTCTTACCCCTGTGCAGAAGTGCAGTCGGTGTATTCTAAAGTCCCAGACGACAGGGCTTAAATAGTAGGAGAGACTAGGCTCTTTAGACTTGGAATAGTAACTGGTCTAGGAGAAAGAAAACTTACTTCAAACGTGTTAATCTCTTAAAAATCTGACCTCGTATCGCATCCTGTTCGTGCGGTGGATTTATGCATGTCAATTTTCATAGATTGTATTCATAGAAAATATAGATATAAAACATGTATATCCAGAGCCCAATCACGTTTGATCCCCCGGTCGTGGGGATCGGGTTAACAGGCGCTGGCGCTGCCCTGGAATGTTCTTTTTGGGCCACCCTCATTTAGAATCAGCTTATTAATATTAATTAATCCACAATTATTCTCACTGTGAAACGCCGGTCAGATCTGATAAGAGACCCCCACCCCACCCCAGCATTTGTTGCAATTTTATTCGGTTCATGAATGTCCGATCGACCGGGGAAGGGATTCATTTTTAACCCCTCCCACCCCATCACGTATTTCAGGTATTCAAAAATGGTTTGTGTTATTCAAAACATTTCACACGGATTAGAACTTGATCTCTGTCTTGTTGAGCCTGTGTTAACTTGTTGTCTTCTGTCGCATTGTTCTTTGAGTTTGAGACCAGAATTTGATCCTTGCTTGTTCTAGTTTCTTTCTGCCCTATTATTTATTTCTTGGCACACTTAATCAAACACAAAATTATTGGAGTAACCTAATATTTCCCAGCTGGACGTGAAATCACGCGAGACAAAAAAAAAAAAAAAAAAAAAAAAAGAAATATGAACGGAATGTTTTCGCGCCTTTAAGGTCAATAGAGATCAGTTGATCTCAAAAACAACAATAGCAATATTAGTTTAAAATTAAAAAGTATTTATTAAAAAAAAAAGATTTTGCTATTTCATTTTAATTTGATCTGAATGTTTGAGATGAGGCTTGAAGATTAGTATTATCTGCGTTATTCGGACTATTGTCCCCATCTTCATTGTTATTTTGTTGCCGAAACGTTGTACAAATAACAATGAAGTTGGGGACAATAGTCCGAATAACGCAGATAATACTAATAATTGTTTATTTTTTGTTTTTTTTAATTTTTAATTATAAAACTTTAAACGAAAGACACGTTTTTATAATAAAGAAAACGTTTTTATATCAAAATAATTTTTATTTAATCAGAATTGGAATCCAACAAGAGATCTCTAGCTACCAGGCATTACTTTAATAAATCAGAAGTTTTGCTTATTAATCAGAAGTTGACAAATATTTTCAGCACTTATAATCATTTTTAAAAACATTATAAAAAATATGAATTTTTAATTCTTAATTTGATCAGTAATGTGATCAAATTAAGAATTAAAAATTCATATTCAGCCAGACAGCGAGGGGAGTCTACCCCCTTTTCACTAGCGATAGACCAAGGATATTATCTTAGCATCTGAGGTGGAGCACCACATCTACCACCAGCTCCTTACTTTACCGCACATATATCTGTGCTACATATATCTGTGCTATATATATATATATATATATATATATATATATATATATATATATATACTTTTAGTTTTCAGTAATAATTTATTTTTTCTTAAACCAACGAAAGCCCTGATGAGGGTCTATCGAAACAAACTGAAACACTGCAGCGTAGGCGAAATAAACATTATTCGTTTATAAAACTCTCTCTCTTCTGCAATCTATTCTCTCTCTCTGCAATCTATTTCTCTCTTCTTTTTCATCCAATGCCTCTCTCTCTCTCTCTCTCTCTCTCTCTCTCTCTTCTCTTTCTCTCTCTTCTCTCTCTCTCTCTCTCTCTGCAATCTATTTTTCTCTTCTTTTTCATCCAATTTATTTATTTCTCTTTCTCTTTCTCTTCTCTTCTCTCTCTCTCTCTCTCTCTCTCTCTATCTCTCTCTCTATCTCTCTATATATATATATATATATACACATTCTATTTTTTCTTCTTTGTCTCTCCCTTCTTTCTTTCTTTCATTATTTATTTCACTCTTTCTATCTATTCTGTAGGCACCTCTCTCTCTCTCTCTCTCTCTCTCTCTCTCTCCTCTCTCTCTCCTATATATATATATATATATTATATAGAGAGAGAGAGAGAGAGATATCCATTCTATTTCTTTCTTCTTTTTCTTCCAATGCAACTCTCTCCACTTTTTTTTCTATTTATTTTTGTAGGTGCCCCCCCTCTTCTCTCTCTCTCTCTCTCTCTCTACCTCTGCATTCTATTTCTTTCTTATTCTTCCAACACCTTACTCTTCTTTTCTTTCTCTTTCTCTTTCTCTTTATTTTCTCCAATGATTTTTTCATTCTTATCGAAGTCTTTGCCTATTTTCATCAATTCTTCATGTTTAAAATTTCCTTCCTTCCTCTTTATCTTTCTTTCTTTCTTTCTTTCTCTTTGTTTTTTATCTATTCTTTTCTTTTTCATACATCCTGTTTTCATTTTTCTTTCGATCTCATTTTCTTCTTCATTCTTTTTCTTTTGTTCTTTCTCTTTCCATTTCCCTTTCCTTCTTTTTTTCCTTTGCTTTTCTTTTCTTTCTTTTTCATTTCCTTTCCTTCTTTTTCCTTCTTTCATTTCCTCTTCTCTTCTCCTTTCTATTTCGTTTCTTCTTTCCCTTTCGTTTTCCTTTCTTTCTTTCTTTCTTTCTTCTATTCTATCGCTTTTTTCTTTAACTCACTTTCTTTCTTTTTTTTATTCGCAATTATTTTTCTTCATACCTTACCTTTTATATTTTCTTCTTTCTTTCTTTTTTTTTCTTCTTTTTTTCCGTAAATGTTAATTTTCTTTCTTCCTTGGCGTGCTACGAACAGATTATTGATCATATGGAAATCTGATCTCATAGATGATAAAGCAACAATTTTTCCAATCTGTAGCCGTGTCAGTCCTACTGTACGGCTGTTTTTTTTCAATTTTTTACAATATTATATACTGTCGGATTCACTTCCATTTTTTCTTCACACACACACACACACACACAACACACACACACACACACCACACACACACACACACACACACACACGCACACGCACACGCACACACTCCTGTCCACTTCCCCCTTTATAAAACACTTGTATGATACCTTTGATAATCAATAAAACGACTGATGATGTGGAGCTCAAAACTCTAGCGAGATATATCCTACATACGTTTGTCTGAGTTTTGTCCTTGTTGTTCCTCGTATCTCTAACACATATATATATATTCTTCACACACACACACACACACACACATATATATATATATATATATATATATATATATATATATATTGGGTAGAAGATTTATATATTGTTTAAGCATGTATTGTTAAAGGCCACGGAATGTTTCTTCTTTTTTATCTTCACCTGTAGTTGTTCAAGTGATTACAAATTCACATCCCCCGACATACGACAGATTCTCAGAGACAATACCAAAAATTCTCTATAAAAACAATAAAAAATGCCTACAAATTCTTGAGGCAATTTGCATAAAAAACAACAAACCTAACATAAATAAAATAGCATTTAACGTCTCCAATAATAACTAAACATCTTTAATAACTAACACACAAATCTTAGCGACCCTCAAAAAATAAGATAGACTCTCCCAAGGTTCCGGGTTCGATACCGGCCATCGCCAAACTCAGCGTATGAGTAGCACAGCTTGGATCTTTGTGGCAATGTCGAGAGCTACTTTCTTTTACTCTTCTTTTCTTTCTTTTCCTTTTCCTTCACTTCTCTTTCTTTCTTTCTTTCTTTCTTTCTTTCTTTCGTTCTTTCGTTCTTTCTTTCTATTGCTCTTCTTCTTTCTCCTTTGTTTTCTTTTCTTCTTTCTCTTTCTTTTTCTTTTGTTTGTTTGTTTGACTTTTTCTTTTTTTCTTTCTCTATTTTTTCTTTCTCTTTCTCTTTGCTTCCTTTGCTTTCTTTCTTTCTTCCTTTCTTTCTTTCTTTCTTTCTTTCTTTCTTTTACCTTTCTTTCTTCCTTTCTTTCTTTCTTTCTTTCTTTTACCTTTCTTTCTTTCTTTCTTTCTTTCATTCATTTACCTTCTCTTACCTTTCTTTCTTCTTTCTTTCTTTCTTCTTTCTTTCATTCTTCTCTTACCTTTCTTTCTTACTTTCCTTCTTTCTTTCTTCTCTTTACCTCCTTTATTTCTCTTTCTTTACCTTTCGAACCTTTCTTTACTTTCGTTTACATTTCTTACATTTCTTTCTCCCTTTCTTACTTTGTTTAATTCTTTTCTCTTTCTTTCTTTTACCTTCTCTTCTTCTTCTTTCTTTCTTTTCTTCTCTCTTTACTATTTCTTACTTTCTCCTTTTCTTCTTTTACCTTCTTTCTTCCTTCTTTCTTTACTCTTCTTCTTTCTTTATTCTCTTTTCTTTCTTCTCTTTCTCTTTACTTTTACCTTTCTTTTTTCTTTTTTTCTTTCTTTCTTTCTTCTTTCTTTTTTCTTCCTTTACTTTCTTTCTCTTTTCTTTTCTTCTTTCTTTCTTTCTTTCTTTCGTTTCCTTTCTCTTACCTTCTTTCTTTCTCTCTTTCTTTCTTCTTACCTTTCTTTTCTTTTTTTTCTTCTTCTTCTTACTTTCTTTCTCCTTTCTTTCTTTCGTTGCTTCTTTCTTTCCCTTCGTTCTTTCCTTTCTTTTTTCTTTCTTCTCTCTTGCCTTCTTTTTTCTATTCTCTCTTCTTTTTTTTCTTCCTTTCTTCTCTAATTTTTCTTACCTTTCTTTCTTTTCTCTTTCTTTTTTTGCCTTTCTTTCTTCTTTCTTCTTTTTTCTTTCTTTTCTTTCTCTTTACTTCTTCTTTCTTTCTTATTTACCTTCCTTTTCTTACTTTCTTTCGTTTTACCTTTTTCTTACTTTCTTTCCTTCTTCTTCATTCTTTCTATCTTTCTTTCTTCGTCTTCTCTTTCTTTCTTTCTTCTTTCTTTCTTTACTTTCCTTTCTTTCTTTCTTTCGTTACCTTCTTTCTTACCTGTCTTTTCTCTCTTTTCTTTCTTTGTTACCTTTCTTTCTTCTTATCGTCTACCTTTTCTTACTTTCTACTTTTCATTCTGCTTTTCTGACTTTTTCTTTCTTCCGTTTCACATACTGCTATTCCTCCGTTCCTACACAATCTAATTTTTACTCCACCTTCTTCTTCTACATATTCGCACCTAAGTGTGTTCTTATACATTTTCATTCTTCATCTGTCTTACTATTCTACTTATGTGAGTTATTCGTGCTCTTTCTCAATATACATGATCTCTTCTTTCATGCCATTTTTGTTCATTATTCATTTCTATTCTTATTCATTTTTCCATTATCTTTCATTCGTTCGTCGTTCGTTTCCTTTCTTTCATCTCTATCCTTCTTTATTTCTTATGTATTTTACACTACTTTCATCAATTCCTGTACTATCACTATTTTCTTTTTTGATTTCATCTTTCGTTTAATTTTTTCTTTCACTATGTTCTCATATCATTCTTACTTTCTTCCTTTCCCTTTACTATACTTACCCTTATTATACCCATGTAATTGCAGTATTCTAATTTCACTCATCTTCAACTCTATTCATCTATCTATCCACTATATCTTCTTATCATTTGTTTTTCTTCCTTCTTCCTTTTTCCTTTCTTTCTTTTTTCTTCATTTGTGTACATCTCACCTTGCTTTCTAAGCCTCCTCCCAACCTCTCTCTCTCTCTTTCTACTTTTCACTTCCTCAACCTTTCCAAGCCTATTCTCTTTTCTTCTTTTTCCTCCTTCTTCTTCCCCAATGACATCTTTAACCTTGGAAAGGCAAAACTTAACAGTATATTCCCCTAAATGAATGAGAAAATTGAAATTAACAAAACATTTAGACAACGATCAACAAAAGAAAAACTACACGAATGAGGCAAGTTTTTAACTCCCTTCCGGCCATAAGGAAACAATAATGAACATTGGTTGAAACCCTGAACTCCAGTAGTCTGACGGGCCAAAAGGTAGGGCGTCCAGGAGTAGAATTCTTACAAGTTCGGTGGTCAGGCGTCGGGCGGATCTAACCGTGAAGCTTTCGCCCTCGTAACGCCCAGGCAGGTAACTAAACAAACCCCAGTCTAACAATTATAAACACGAGAAGATACTTTTCCTAGGAAAAAAAAATCGCTTTACAGGAATTTGGAGAATTAACAATCAAATGGCAAAAAAAAAAAAGCAAAAGAAAGAAAAAAGTTGACGCCGGTTTAACGACAGGAGAAAAGGCGGGAAAATCGTACATCAAGAAAGAAATTGTTATTAAAACAGAGCTCGAGAAACGACATGTTTATCTCTCTCTTTT
>CM042163.1:62338759-62356259 GCA_023376005.1 Doryteuthis pealeii
GCAGAAACATGTAGATAGAGTAGATATGAACACCTATCTATCTCAGTTGGGGTTACCATCTATCTATCTATCTATCTATCTATCTATCTATCTATATCTATCTATCTATATCAAGTGATACTATCTATCTGTATATCTATCTCAGTTTGTTACTATCTATCTATCTATCTATCAATCTCAGTTTATTACTATCTATCTATCTATTTATCTATCTCAGTTTGTTACTATCTATCTATCTATCTATCTATCTATCTATCTCAGTTTGTTATTATCTATCTGTTAATATGTATATATCAACCTATCTATCTCAGTTTATTACTATCTATCTATCTATCTATCTATCTCAGTGTATTACTATCTATCTATCTATCTATCTATCTCAGTTTGCTACTATCTATCTATCTCTGTTCCTTTTATCATAGGTCACGCTGGTAACTCGAAATCCATAACTCTCTCTTTCTCAAACCGCCCCTATCGGCCAACGCTCCTGTAAGGTCCCCCGAAAAGTATCTGGAATCCGCGTAGAGCTGATTGGCGTATATTTTTGCAGGCTGGATTACACTGGTATGTCCATGTGTACGTGTCCACAATTCTCTAGCAGTATCCAACATGTTTTGTTCTTACTCTGATAGTTTGTGTGATGGGTGTAAGTGGCCATACAGTTGCTTTCATGCGAGGTGATGCTTCCAGGCTTTGCTCAAGACAGCACACAGCATCCATGTGTAGTTCCCATCTAGCTTTTTCTCTAAGTGCTTCAAGTGGTGCAGCCGTACAGTAGGACTGACACGGCTACAGATTGGAAAAATTGTTGCTTTATCATCTATGAGATCAGATTTCCATATGATCAATAATCTGTTCGTAGCACGCCAAGGAAGAAAGAAAATTAACATTTACGGAAAAAAAGAAGAAAAAAAAAGAAAG
Source organism: Doryteuthis pealeii (assembly GCA_023376005.1). Lineage (NCBI taxonomy): Eukaryota > Metazoa > Mollusca > Cephalopoda > Myopsida > Loliginidae > Doryteuthis > Doryteuthis pealeii. Next base: position 62,339,681 of record CM042163.1, read on the forward strand.
AAAGAAGAAAATATAAAAGGTAAGGTATGAAGAAAAATAATTGCGAATAAAAAAAAGAAAGAAAGTGAGTTAAAGAAAAAAAAGCGATAGAAGAAAGAAAGAAAGAAGAAAGGAAAACGAAAAGGGAAAGAAGAAACGAAATAGAAAGGAGAAAGAGAAGAGGAAATGAAAGAAGGAAAAAGAAGGAAATAAAATGAAAAAGAAAGAAAAGAAAAGCAAAGGAAAAAAAGAAGGAAAGGGAAATGGAAAGAGAAAGAACAAAAGAAAAAGAAGGAAGAAGAAAATGAGATCGAAAGAAAAAATTAAAACAGGATGTATGAAAAAGAAAAGAATAGATAAAAAAACAAAGAGAAAGAAAGAAAGAAAGATAAAGAGGAAGGAAGGAAATTTGAAACATTTTCTAAAAAAGTCAAAAAGTAAAAAAATGACGTTTAAAATATTTGTGCCAAAAATGAAGAATTGATGAAAATAGGCAAAAGACTTTGATAAAGAATGAAAAATCATTGGAGAAAATAAAAGAGAAAGAGAAAGAGAAAGAGAAAAAGAAAGAATAGTGAGGTGTTGGAGAAAAAGAAAGAAATAGAATGCAGAGGGGGTAGGGGAGAGAGAGAGAGAGAGAGAGAGAGAGAGAGAGAGAGAGAGAGAGAGAGAGGGCACCTACAAAAATAAATAGAAAAAAAAAGAGGGAGAGTTGCATTGGAAGAAAAGAAGAAAGAAATAGAATGGATCTCTCTCTCTCTCTTCTCTCCTCTTTCTCTCTCTATATATATATATATATATATATATAGAGAGAGAGAAGAGAAAGAGAAAGAAAGAAAGAAAGAAAGAAAAGAAAGAAAGAAAGAGAGGAGAGTGCATTGGAAGACAACAAGAAAGAAATATTTGCAGAGAGATAGTTATAGATAGATAGATGGATAGATAGATAGAGAGCGATGAGGGGAGAGTGGCATTGGATGACAAAGGATAGAGAGAGAGAGAGAGAGAGAGGAGAGAGAAGACGAGAGAGAGAGAGAGAGGAGAGAGAGAGAGAAGAGAGAAGAGAGGGGCATTGGATGAAAAGAAAGAGAGAAATAGATTGCAGAGGGAGAGAGAGAGAGAGAGAGAGAGAGAGAGAGAAAGAGAGAGAGAGAGAGAGAGAGAGAGAGAGAGAGAGAGAGAGAGAGATTGGATGAAAAAGAAAGAGAGAATAGATTGCAGAGAGAGAGGAGAGAGAGAGAGAGAGAGAAGAGAGAGAGGGGAGAGGCATTGGATGAAAAGAAAAAGAGAAATAGATTGCAGTGAGAGAGAGAGAGAGAGAGAGAGAGAGAGAGAGAGAGGAGAGAGAGAGAGAGAGAGGGGGAGTGGCATTGGATGAAAAAGAAGAGAGAAATAGATTGCAGAGAGAGAGAGAGAGAGAGAGAGAGAGAGAGAGAGAGAGAGAGAGAGAGAGAGTCATTGGATGAAAAAGAAGAGAGAAATAGATTGCAGAGAGAGAGAGAGAGAGAGAGAGAGAGAGAGAGAGAGAGAGAGAGAGAGAGAGAAAGATTAAAGGTGATCACACAAATAAAGTAACGGTAAGATAAAAAAAGAAAAAAAAAGAAAAAACCCAAACAAATGAATAGAAAACAAGTAAGGTGATCTGAAGTGGTGAAGAGGTTGATGGTGGTGGTGGTGGTGGTGGTGGGGCACTAGGGCATTCCAGTGTCTGCCAAAAGACAGTGGAATGCCCTCCCAAGGAGATAACGTCGGTTTTATCCACTGAGTAAAGAGGAGCGGAAAATTGCTGGGAATGGTGAAGCGGGGTGGGGGGGTGGTAGCAGTGGGGTGAGAGAGAAGGTTTTGGAACGGGAAAAGATCAAAGAGATTTTTCCTGGCATCGGCAAACCTCCACAACTGCTAACGCTGTTTTTGACTCCTAACAAAATAGGTTTTTTTTTTCTTTCGAAAAAATTTAACAATTTACCAAAAATAACCATTGTTTTTATTTAAAAAAAAACAACAACAAAAAAACCAACAAAAACAAAAACAATTTCCATTTGACCATTTATTTTGATTCAATTTCATAAACTAGCAAAAAATATGCACCCCCCGGGCGTAAGTATTTCAGTTTTTATGTAATATTGTATTGTATTAAATTAGAAAGACTAACGAAACTAAATAAGAACGAATAAAAAAAATATTACACTAACTAGCAAAAAAACAAAAAACAACCCCCCCCCCCAAAAAAAAAATCTCCGGGTGGTGTAAAAATTAATTTTTGAAAGATATTGCCTGAGGGGTGGGAGTTAAAAATTCAGTGTCAAGGGGTTTAAACTATTAATCACTTAAAGAAATACATTTTGCAAACCATTATCAATAGAAAAAAAAACATTCGGAATACTCGCAAAAACACCCTCCGGGCGGTGTAAAGATTTATTTAATGTAATATAATATATAGAAGGGGGAAAATAGAGGGGGGGATAGATATTTGAGTCAACAAGTCTCTGCTGAGGGCGGGGGGGGGACCAAAAAGAAGCGGGTTCACCGTCTTCTCGCAGGCCAAACTTTCTTTTGGTCAACACAGACTTCGTCTTCGACCAGCAGCTGAAAATCCGTCGTCGTCAAAATAATCTTTTCTGACTGCCGTCTCACGTAAGCCGAATGCTTGTCACCTCACGCTCCGCTCGCTTTGGTTATTTATGGGCATATTACCCAAACATCCGGGCACATCAGTCAAACCTCGCGTCCGTCCAGTGCTTAAATCGCATTTGTTTTTGCATGCGTGGCGGACGCGGGTTCGATCCCGGCAGGCAAGACAATGTCTTGCTCTTTTTCTTTTCTCGTTCTCCGTCATATATAATATTATATTAAATTAGAAAGACTAATGAAACTAAATAAGAACGAATATAAAAATATTACACTTACTAGTAAAAAAAACCAAAAAAAAAAAAAAAAAACAAACCAAAAAGCCAAAACCAAACAAATACCTGGGCGGTGTGAAAATTTTGAAAGATATCGTCTGAGAGGGTGGGAGTTAAAAATTCAATGAATTCGTAACTCGTAAGTTTGGACACTCGTAAGTCAAGGAATAGCTGTATATTGAAGAAGACAAAAATGATTATAATGCTAGTAAAAGATACCCCTCGAGCGGTGTTAAAATTAATTTTTGAAAGTTATTGCCTGAGGGTGGGAGTTAAAAATTTAGTGTCAGAGGATTTATATCATAAGTAAGTAAAATCATTAAATTTATTAAAGGAGTAGAAAAAAAAACAGCTTGAAACGGAAACTTAGTTCTGTCCCTTTCAAATAAAAAGTTGCGTGTATCTATTGATTATCAATTAAATAATTATTTTAAATATTTTGCACATTAATTTTACACAAAATCATAGGTATTTATTTATTTGTAAACTTTTTGGTCAACCACTTGATACTGAAAAATTGACTATTTCTTGTTCGTAAATAATTTTCTCGTAAAACTCTATATGTTAGATAATTTTAAATGAACTATATAGGAATATATGACACCAGGTATGTATTTATCAAAACTTGTTTTCAAAAACATTAAGGAATGTATAAGTTTGCATACTCAAATTTTGAATGTATATAATATAAGATTGTTCTTTATTCTATATTCGAATCTCCATTAATATATCTTAGTGCTAATTTAATTGGTTTCTATATAAAATTATATATAGGACTTGTTTTAATACGTTTGAGAATAACATGATATTAGAAATCAATAACAGCAAATTATTTTTTTTATTAAACCCAGTTTTGTTAAAATCATTATGCAAATCATTCCCACCATTTACTATGTAAATCTTTATTTCTTAGAGATATATAACACATATAATCGTCAGTGGTGGCATAGTTTCGGTTACAGACAGTTATATAATCTCCATTATAATAAGATATCTGTCTATCCGGATCATCATCAGCAGATCATGTCCATGACACTTACTCGCCAATCTCTTGTCACCTTGGATCTTAAAAGGGTTAAAAGCTGATAATGGTTCTATTCCCAGAACGATGGCGTTCAAAGAACTGTAAGAAGTAAAAGATTGCTCTCCTCAAACAATTCGATTCGCCCTGTCGACAAGGCGTAGAATACGCTGGAGTTGGAGGCCGGGGGGTCCTCTGTGCAGCAACCAGAATCTGTACAGAGCTGATCGATGCAGGTCCTTGCTGGACGGCCCACACTGGCGTGCCCATGTGCAGGCTTCCACAGGTCACATGAGTTTGTCCTTAATGTGCAGCATGTCTTGTTTGTCTTGCTCTGATGGTTTATGTGATAGGGGAAAGTGGTCATACAACTGCTTACTTAGGTAGTTATATCTCATCTACAGAAAGCGTTAGAAATGCACACATTGGGAAAGTATGGACTGCTATTGAGTGCAGAAGACAGACTTTCAATCATGGAAATCTGGTCTCGCTGATAAATTAAAGCGACTATTCTTCCAAAACGTAGTTGTATGTGCTACTGTAGGACTGCACCACTTGAACCCTAACGAAGTGCCTAGAGGATAAAACAATATGCGGTCTTAAAAAATCATAGAAACAACAATCTCTCTATATATTACTAAAGTTGGAGGTGCGTGGTGTAATGGTTAGAGTCGTAGGAAATGGACTCGTCGACCCGAGTTCAAATCCTGGAAGAGTCTGTTTGCATTTCACATAGCGCTAATACCCTTAGGAAAAGGTATGCGTCCAACTAATCTTCCTCCAGCTATGGGTAAATAGTAGGGGACTGTGCTCTTTAACTTTGGTAGGTAATCAGTCTAGGAGAAGGAAAACTCTGAATTAAAAAACTACGCTTTAGAAATTGACCTTGTGTCGCATTCTACTCGTGCGCAGCGGTCTGTATATATATATATATATATATATATATATATATATATATATATACTAAAATTCTCTATATGTTTTAGCACATACAGCTTTGTGCAAATTAATTGAAACAAAACGAATAATCCGTTATTATTATAACTAGTACAAAATAAAAAAAACCCTCCGGGCGATGTAAAAATAAATGTTTGAAACATATTGCCTGAGGGGTGGGAGTAAAAAATTCAATGTCAGCGAGTTTGTACCCTAAGTAAGTAAAATCATCAAATTCATTAAAGGATTGAAAAATAATTTGAAATGTAAACTTTAAATATGTATTAAAATAAAACAAACTATATATAGATATATAATACCAGTCATGTATTTATTAAAACTTGTTTTAAAAAACAATGAGAACTGTCTAATGTTGCATGTTCAAATTTTGAGTGTATTTATTCTATGTTATGGTAATTTTGGGTAATGTGACATAAGCAGTGAAGTAATTTTTGTTACAGACAAAAACCGGAAGTGAATCTCCATTATTAATAGAGATATCGACGATCTTTCTATAATATTTACCATTGTGTTCGTGCAACGTTACAATTTTTGTACGCTTCCATGGAGTAACGTTCATCGCAGACAATGGCCTTTGGGCAACTAATCAACAGACAAGACAATAGTGTTTTGGCGTAATAAAAATCTGACATAACCATGGATATTTTTCAAGACCAAATAAATTTCATCATACATAAAATAGATGCATATTACTGCACATTACAGCAAATGACATAATCCGAGTAAAAAATAGAAATCGATTACACCCTGTCACTCCAGTGGGTCTAAATCTGATCGTATAGTTAAAGAACGGTAAATAAAGTGTTTTTTTTTCAATTGTAGGGGTATGTAATCATAACTTAGAAAAAAAAAGAACATCATAGAGGGATTTTCAATAGAGCAATACACTTAAAAGGCTCACCTGTTTTGGAGGCTTCGGTCTCTAGACCGATGAGTAAAGTAAAATTAATCACGTGGTCCAAGGGTTCCGTTTCCCCAAGCAGCACCTGCCCTTCGTCTAATAGACGCAGGGCCAGGTTTATTGCCCGGCTCCTGAGACGCCCCAAAAGGAGAATGCCGAAGGGATCACGCGCTTTTTTTTGCAATGGCCAGCGCATAAGCTTCAGTTTTTGTACTTTGTATTCGAGTGTGGAGGGAGAGCCAATGTGAGCTGCTTAAAGTAGGCAAAGAGTTAAGGGTTAAAATGCAAATATAAATTTGACTGGGACATCAGTGTCCATGTGGGATTGAAAGGGTTAAATAATTCATTATTAAAAATGCTTATTTAGTTTGTTAGTAGAGACAATGACTAATCCAAAACGGGTGGTGGTGGGGGGTATGAAGGAGTAAGGGTAAAGTCAGTGGACAGCGATAAGAAAAGCCAATACGTTGCCTACGTAACCGGTCTGAAATACAGCTGGTGCTAATGCACACATGGGATTACTGTTTCACGTCCCCCCCCCCACGCCTCACTCATACCCAAAAAACACAGGAAATTTCCCTGTTACTGTACATTAATGTAGGTCGATTTTTCACTTTTTTAGAATATCAACTTACATGAAACACCGAAAGTTATGCGTATTGGTATATTAAGTACTGATATCAAAAATTACATCTTGAACTTGTACCAATATTTGCGGAAATGGCATCAAATATCGTAGACAAAAATGCACTGAAAAATCCTCGGCTTTGCAAAATTTGACCCCCCCCCCCAAAAAAAAAAATGATCTGAAAATCTAACTATTTAATCCAAGGAATGTTGTCATTATATTTTATCAAAATGAAATTAAATGATGAAATTTATAACTAAAGTTAAAACTAAAAATTGTCTCCCTATTATTGTAAGACCGGTTGTAAAGGACCCCTTTAGCTCAGTCGGTAGAGCACCGGCCTTGGAATCGCAAGGTTACTGATTCGATACCGGTCCCCGCTAACTCAGCGTATGAGTAGCACAGATCGGATAATCTGATCTGTGCGGTAAAGTGTGGAGCTGACGGTAGGTGTGGCGCTCCACCTCAGCAAAAACAATCTCCGAGGTCTAACGCTAGCAAAAAGGAGATAGACTCCCTCGTTGTCCGGCTGATACCGACGATAGGCATCTCCGCCAACTTTACTTTTTGTGAGACCGAATATTTTTAAATGCATTTTTGAGTGCATTTTGTCTATTTTTGAGTACCTTTTGGTTATATTTGATTGAAAGTTTAGCGTTATCGCTTCCTCGTGCTCACCCGCCCTCTCTCTATCTTTCCCCCACTTTCTTTCTTTCTTTCCTTTTTTCATCTTTTCATTATGTTCGATTGAAACAGATTAGCTTTATCGCTTCCTCGTGCTCACCCACCCTCTCTCTATCTTTCCCCTACTTTCTTTCTTTATTTCCTTTTTTTATCTTTTCATTATCTTCGATTGAAACAGATTAGCGTTATCGCTTCCTCATGCTCACCCTTCCTCTCTCTATCTTTTCCCTAATCTCTTTTTTCTTTCTTATTATATTTTTTATTTTTATTTAGCTGAGGTGACGACACTCATAAGAAATAAGAATTCGGCAGATAAGCAACACCAAATAATCAGGATTTACATTTTTGTATTTCATATTAGACGATTTGGACGGTCTCAATTTTAACCAGAGGGTGTTGCAAGATGATAACAGTCGTACAATTAAGGAACGCAAGTATTGATATATAGATATAATATAAAATATGCAATACATAAATATTGGGCATTCATGCTAGGATCGAACTCGGGATTCAGTTTGCAATCCATTAAATCATGGTGAGACGCCCAACTGTTATGCGAGGATCATTCATTAAGTAAATCAGGACCTTAGAATGAATATTTTGTTGTTTAAATTAATTAAGTTAATTAAAAATTAACGTTACATTCATTGTTCATTTCTATCTTGGTAAATACAGCTTCAAACTCGATATTTTTTTAGACACGCCTTGTATAAAAATCTTCTCTCATATTTCTCCCGGGCAACACCAGGTACCCCTGCTAGTATTTTCTATTCTCTTTTGTTTTTATATAATTTTCATTTTTTTCTGTTTTTTTTTCCATTCTAGCTGTCTTTTCTAGTTTCCTTTTTTGTCTGGTCTTTTTTTTTGGTTGTTTTTTTTTTGTTGTTGTTTTTAATCCCAAATATCCAACCTCGGTGGGTTATTTAATGCCGACAAAGTTTTGAAATAGATCCATTCTTGATAGGTACTCATTTTTTTAACTCAATTTTTAAAGTCTTTTTTTCTAATTAACCCAAAGATGGAACCCTAACCTACTACTCTGGGTCATTGTGGACCTGGGAGTAATGGTGATGAAGAGATACTCCACATTCCCCAGAGCTCCAGAATTGGAACTTCAGCATCAGATAGAGTTTAACGTCATACCCAGGACACTAAACCCTCAGCCACCGCCTGCTAACACGTATATGATAAAAAGGTTGGGACTTGCCGTGGGGCAATAGGGCTGGAACAATCATATAGGTGGCTAGGGCTTGATGTGACCAGCCGATTGATCGGAGGGGATCTCTCCGACCGCCCGTCAAGCCTAAGTAAGGGCCAAAGTGGAATGTTGCATGTCATGGACAGCTAATCAAAGTTCAAAATTTAGCTTCAAAAACGATACTTTTATGACACACCTTGTATAAAAATCTTCTCTTATATTTCTCCCGGGCAACACTAGGTACCCCTGCTAGTATTTTCTATTCTTTTTGTTTTTATGTAATTTTCAATTTTTCATGTTTTCTTTCTAACTTTCTTTTCTGGTTTCCTTTTTTGCTTTGTCTTTTTTTTGTTGTTTTTTTTTTTTTTTATCCCCAAAATACAAAGTTCAAAATTTAGCGTGCCTGGCACAATTTAATCTCATAGTGGCCACAAATTATTCACATCAACCGTCTCAAGTTTCTCTTTTTCCCTTCCGATCTTTCTCATTAATCACTGAAATATTTGCCTGGCAAGACTTTCCAAAACAGCTCTATCTGTTGCACCTGTGCACTGACTATAAAAGAAAATGAGTGCCAAGTTAGTAACACTCGATACCACACATCCACCTGTTTCTTACAATGGAAAGAATCATAAAGAATGAAGAAGAAAAGAAAGCGACAGGTTGAAAATCTTGTTGGTTGGATTTTTACGGCATGTTAATCCATTGGGTTATTCTATGCCGAAGACGTTTCAAAGCAGCTTTCAAAGCAGCCATAATACATTTTTTTTTAAATATGTAGAAATGAAAAATAAAAAATGAAAAATAAAAACATAAAATGAAAAATAAAAACAAAATATTCCAAAAGATAAATTTATTTGTAGATAGGGAAGTCGACGTTAAAATGTTTCGGTTCCTTATAAAAACTTCATCAGGACCTTAGAGTAAATATAGTATTGTCTCAACTGAGTTAGAATTCGAAACGTTTTTACATCAATTTCGTTATCTATGAATTAGTTTATCTTTTTGATTACTTTGTGCTTTTTTTCTTATTTCAACATACCGTCGGTTTTGCTAGGTTTGGTTTGAATTGGTGGATTTTACGGCGTGTCAACCCTTATTGGGTCATTTTATGCCGATGACGTTTTTGTTTTATCATTCATAAATGGGTATTCAATTTTTTAAAACTCATTTTTTTAAACATTTTTAAAAACTCGTTATTCTATTTAACCCATTGATGGGACCCTAACAGTTACTACCAGAGTGGACCTGGGAGTAATGGTGATGAAGGGGTACTCCACACTCTCCAGAGCTCCAGAATTGGAACTTCACCATTAATGTTATACCCAGGACAAGACCCCCAACCACCGCCTTCTAGCACAAATATGATAAATGGGTCGGGATTTGTCATAAGGGCAATAGGGTTGGGACTATCATATAGGTGCTAGGGCTTGACGTGACAAGCCGACTGATAGGAGGGGGCCTTTCCGACCGCCCGTCTAGCCAAAGTACTTCTCCCAACATGTCTTGCTTGTCTTATTTGGATGGTTTGCGAGATGGGAATTAAGGGGCTGCAATGCTGCCATTTTGTAGTGTACTGCTTCCAGGATTTATTCAAAACAGCACCCAATAAAGAAAGTGTCGTTGTGTAGTTTATCTCTTGTCCATTTACTGCTAACTAGCAGGACCTGGTGGATATAAGTAAGTAAAGTCGTCGAGGTGGCCTATTGTCGATATCAGCCAGACAGCGAGAGAGTATATCCCCTTTTTACTAGCGCTGGACCAAGAAGATTGTTTTTGCGTCTAAAATGGAGCCCCAAACCTACCATCAGCTCCTTACTTTACAGCACAGATCCCTGTGTTACTCATACGCTGAGTTGGCGAGGGTCGGTTTCGAACCAGGAACCTTGCGATTCCTAGACAAGTGCTCTATCAACTGAGCTAAACTGGCCCTGTGAATATAACACAATACAATAATTTGATTATTACAAAGTGTGATAAGTTTACTTAAGAGCTATTTCTAGATAGTTCAATATGTAATAAGTATAATAATCTTGATTTCTCTCTCTCTCTCTCTCTCTCTTCTCTCTCTCTCTCTCTCTCTCCCTCTTTCTCTCACTCTTTTTTCTTACATTCCTTTTTTACATTATGTTCGATTGAAACAGATTAGCGCTATCACTTCCGCGCGCTCACTCCCTCTCTCTATCTTTCTCCTACTCTATTTCTTTCTTTCTTATAATATTTTTCTATATAGCATGTCCTTTATCTTCCCTTTATTTCTTTATAATAAAAACGGCATGGTCCATTATTTAGTTGAGGTGATGACACTCATCAGAAATAAGAATTCGGCGGATAAGCAACACTAGATGATCGGGATTTATATTTTTTTATACATTTCTTGGACAATTTGGGTGGTCTTATTTTTAAAAAGAGGGTGTTTCAAGATGATAACGGTTGTACAATTTAGGAACATTTTAGGAGTATTAATATATAAATACTAAATAATCTTGAATATTTCGTACTTATTAAAGGGGGTGCTATGGGCACAATAGCCGCAGCATCATTAAGAGCTATTTCTAGATAGTTCAATATGTAATAAGTATAATTAACTTGATTTAACTCTCTCTCTCTCTCTCTCTCTCTCTCTTTCTCTCACTCTAGAGCGCTGAGAGCGTGTTGGTTTTGAGCGCGAAATCCGGTTGTTGCAGAGGGTGTTGCAAAATGATAACGGTCGTACTTTTAAGGAACACGAGTATTGATACATTAGATAAACGGCTTCTGTTTTTGTTTTCGTAATATGGATTCCATCAGCTTTTATAAATGTCATGACTTGTTTATGTGTAGATGGCATTTCACCTTGGATCTTAAAAGGGTTAAAAGCTGATAATGGTTCTATTCACAGAACGATGCCATTCAAAGAACTGTAAGAAGTAAAAGATTGCTCTCCTCAAACAATTCCATTCGCCCTGTCGAAATATTGGGCTAACGATGTATAGCAGTGGTTCTCAACCATTTGTTTTACCTCTGGACCCTGTTGATTCTTATTGCACTATGGTGAACACTCGCATAGCCATTCGATGTTTAAAAATCCCATTGTATTTTTATGATTAAATAATTTTTGCTTGCATGGACCCGCCAAAAATGTTATAACATTTTTTCATTAAGAACCACTGGTATATAGTAAAATATCACTGTCCTGAATATCGGGATTATGTTGTATAGTTAAATAGTACTTAGTTCTAAATATTGAGGTTACGGTGTATAGTAAAATATCACTCAGTACGGAATATCGGGATTATGTTGTATAGTTAAATAGTGCTTAGTTCTAAATATTGAGGTTACGGTATATAGTAAAATATCACTCAGTCCGGAATATCGGGGTTATGTTGTATAGTTTAAATAGTGCTTAGTTCTAAATATTGAGGTTACGGTGTATAGTAAAATATCACTCACTCCGGAATATCGGGATTATGTTGTATAGTTAAATAGTGCTTAGTTCTAAATATTGAGATTACGGTGTATAGTAAAATATCACTCAATCCGGAATATCGGGGTTATGTTGTATAGTTTAAATAGTACTTAGTTCGAAATATTGGGGTTACAGTGTATAGTAAAATTGTCAGCTAGCTAAGCTAAAGTGTGTGTGTATGTGTGTTAGTTTGAATAAACATTGTTTTAAAAAACATTTTTTCTCATCAAGAATCCACCATATATAATTCGCTAACTGTATCCTTCACAAAGGGGGTAAAATCCCCCCGAAACGGGGCAGGGGGGGGCTCTGGGTATGACACTAAACTGGATGTGATGACAAGGCTCGAGTTCTAAAGCTGTGTGGAGTATGTAGTACCCCTCCATTTTCATTACTCCAAGGTTCACTCAACCCGTGGTAGTACATGTTAAGGTCCCATCTATAGGAGACTGAGCTGTACATGACATGCACTTTGGTCTTACTTAGGCTAGACGGGCAATCGGAAAGACCTCCTCCGATCCTGCGGTTGGCCACGTCATGCCCTAGCACCTATATGATTGTTCCAACGCTATTGCCTTTATGGCAAATCCCAACCCTTTTTATCATATATGTGCTAGAAGGCGGTGACTGAGGGTCTTGCAGAGGAGTAATGCACCCCCCCCCATGGGACCATCTGTTGGCTGTGGGTAGCGACCGATGCTGCTTAAGGACGGAATCCTGGTGGCTGAGCAGTCCATGACTTGCATCACTCTCTTATGGCCCTTACTTAGGCTAACGGGGGGTCGAAGTGGCCCCCTCTGATCAATCGGCTGGTCACGTAAAGCCTAAGCACCAATATGATTGTTCCAACCACTTTGCCCTTATTGTAAACTCCAGCCCTTTTTATCATATGGGTGCTAGAAGGCGGTGGCTAAGGGTCTTATTATCCTGGGTATGACGTTAAACTCAATCTGATGGTGAGGTTCCAGTTCTGGAGGTCTGGGGAAAGTAGATTACCCCTTCATCTCCATTAGTCCCGGGTCCACTCTGACCTGGAGCGGTAGTACCTGTTAAATAGAAAAAAATGAGTTTAAAGACGATGTTTTTTTTTTTAAATATTGAGTTTTAAAAATAATTGAATACCCATCAAGCTCGAATAGAACAAAAAATCCTTGGCATAAAATAACCCAACAAGGGTTGACATGCCGTAAAATTCAACAACCCAACCCAACCCAAACACATCTCTGGATCATCAGATGACATTAATTTATAGACTATTTACATTTTAAGACAGATTTAAGATTTATGGACACGAGAGGATTGGCTTTCACAGAGGAAAGGAGAATTCAAGTTTATCGTAACGATTCGATTATCTGATATTGACATTTAGGCCACTTCACCGACTTTATAACTTTGAGTTGATTAATTAGGAATTTGGTTAAAGGGTGACAAGACTTTCGGTCCACTCTCGTATATAAAGAAAAATAACAAACACAATTCACATGATTGGAAAATTGCATAGGTGAGAAAATGACTACTAAACACTGTTGACTTCATGTATTTGTTAGTCTAATTAGTTAAATCAAACTAAACAGACCTAAATTCCACCATCGTATGTCACCCCGCCGAAAGAAAGAAAAAAAAAATACTAAAAATCAGGGAATTAACCGAATTTAATGAAATGTTCGGTGTTGATATACTAATGAATAAAATATATAATCCACCAGTTATTTTATTTAAAAATGTAAAATTATTTACATTTTTTCAGGTCAGTTAACTTTGAACCACGTAACTTTGAGAATCTGTGTTACGCTTCAAAGATACGTGTTTCAATGTTAACTGACCTGAAAAAATGTAAAAGTTTTTAAATAAAATAACTGGTGCATTATATATTTTATTCATTAATATATCAACACTGAAAATTTCATTAAATTCGGTTAATTTCCTGATTTTTGGTATTTTTTCTTTAGGTGAGGTGACATACGATGACGGAATTTAGGTCCATTAAGTTCGATTTAACCCCCTAACTTATATATATATATATATATATATATATATATATATATATATATCTGATGAGTCTAATTTTCTGTGTATATTATATATATAATATATATAATGTCTATATTATGTATTTATGTGAAAATAACTTTTTGGGTACGAAGCATTATAACCCAAAATATTTTCCAGAGAGAGATTATGGATGCTATATCTATAAGTATGTGTTTAAAGAATTAGCTTTAAAAAATTGAATACCCAACAAAAATGAATAAAACAAACTAAAATAACTCAGGGTTGAAACTGTAAAATATCCAAACCAACCAACCAACCAACCAACCAACCAGCTATCGGATTCAGTTTAGTGTGATACCCAGATCAATTTATCATGTTTAATGTTAGACTATATGGATTTAACGTCCACGGTCACCAGGGAAATATTTTGAGGGATCGTTTTAATGTTAATTATTTCATTAAAGAAAGTGTCACGTATGCAGGGTTTAACTTTCTTAGCTAATGGTTGTATATACGGATCAATGTATTTGGATATTTGAGTAGTGTGACAGTTGATTGAAGAGATTAAACGTCTATCTCGATTATTTATCTTCTGTATTTTGGGGAGTAAATAAAATCTGAACTTAAAAGATCTGGCTTAATACTCACGAGTACAAAAAAATTATAGGGCTGGATGATTGGTTGGGTTTTATGGCATGTCAACCCTTGTTGGGTTATTTTATGTCGAAAACCTTTGTTTTATTCATTCTTCATGGGTACACAAATTTTTTAAAACTCAATATTTTAAACACAGTTTTTTAGAGCTTATTTTGCATAGATAGGACCCTAACCGGTACTACCACTCGGGGTCAGAGTGGGCCTGTGGGCAATGGTGATGAAGGAGTGCTCCAAATTCCCCAGACCTCCAGAACTGGAACCTCATCATAGAGTTTAACGTCATTCACATGACATGAATACCCCCAGTCACCGCCTTCTAGCACCCATATGATAAAAAGGGGTTGGGGCTTGCCATAAGTGCAATAGGGTCGGGACAATAATAGAGGTGCTAGGGCTTGACGTAACCAGCCGATTGATCGGAGGTGCCTCTCCGATCGCCCGTCTAAGTGGAGTGTTGCATGTTATGGACTGCTCACCCACCAGGATTCCATCCTTAAACATCATGGGTCACCACCCATGGCCAACAGGTGGCCTAATTGGGTGTGTCTTACCCCTCTGAAGAGGTGCAGTCGGTGTATTCTAGCGTTCCAGTCGACAGGGCGTAGCTCAGTCGGTAGAGCATTCGTCGGGTTATCACAAGGTCCCTGGTTCGATACCGGTTCTCACCCAATAGCGCAAGAGTAGCATAGATAACTTTATCTATGCAGTAAAGCATCTGGTAGTTGATGGTAGGGGTAACGCTCCGCCTCAGCAAAAAAACTGTCTTTTTTAGCAAGAAGGGGATATACTCCTTCTCTGTTCTGTGAATACCGACAATAGGTAACTTCGCAAACTTTTTTTTTTACTTCTATCTATCAATAATGGAGATTTGGTCTCCATTTGTCTGTAACCGATACTACGCCACTACTTACGTCACAATAATGAAAATCGTCAATACATAAAATAAAGAACAATCCTTTAATCAGTTTAAAAAATATTTTTTACACTCACTCTTTTTTTCAGCAACGAGAAGTTAATCAATATATATATATATATATATATATATATAATCTTATTATAATGGAGATTGTGTGGTATTCTGTCTGTAACCGAAACTATATAGCTACACAAATCACAAATCCCTTATTATTTACGTAACATTTTCCATGATTTAATTTCTTTTTATAACTCAGTTATTAATAAAATTGTTTTACATTATTAATACTGTTGACCATATCTACAAACAAATAACATGCAGTTGTATTTATGTATACAACAAAATAGCGGTTTACAGTGCGAACGGGAAGGCTAATTTGCATATTGATTTTAAACATTTGATTTTAATAAATATGTGCTTAGTATCATTGATTTCTAATTGTTTGGTTTTATCTTAATGAATATGAGCAAAGATCTCTTCAATCTTAAAAGAAATTTATTAACGAGAAGAATTAACTGTAATTTTATTCTTTACTTCCTATTTTAACTAAATTTTAGTTAAAATATGAACATTTATCAATGGAAGGCTGGAGTGATTGCAGAGTAAGTTTCACTTGTTCTGTTTTTTTTTTTATTATAGCCCCCTATGTTTCAAATAGTTTTATCTGCATTCTTATTTAGTTTCATTAGTCTTTTCTAATTTAATATAATATTTTATTACATGAAAACTTAAATACGTGCACCCGGAGGGTGCATATATTAGCTA
This sequence comes from Doryteuthis pealeii, assembly GCA_023376005.1. Lineage (NCBI taxonomy): Eukaryota > Metazoa > Mollusca > Cephalopoda > Myopsida > Loliginidae > Doryteuthis > Doryteuthis pealeii. The sequence goes on from CM042163.1 coordinate 62,355,727, forward strand.
GTATATATAAAAAGATTAAATAAATAATATATATATATATAATATATATATATATTATATATATATGATGGCAGAAAACTCGTGTTCGAGTATTGCCATTGCTTGATAAAGAATATCGGAAAAAAAGACAGCCTTTGTATTATCAAAAACACATAAATGGTAAGATATGTATTGCATATCAAGCAATGCCTGTGGCTGAAGCTTTTTGAAGTGAGGAAAAGCTTTTCACAGAACCAATCCCACTCTCTGAGCGACATATATATATATATATATATATATATATATATATATATTATATATATATGTGTGTGTGTGTGCGTGTATGTGTGTATGGTGTGTGTGTGTGTTTATGTGCGCGCGCGCGTGTGTGTGTGAAGGTCAATAAAATTGTCTTAGCACATTCATCAGTTGCCCAGTAACAAATAATCTTTGTGACCATCTTATTATTCATTGGCTTCCGTGCACGGAGCCAGTTGCTTGATCTCTCTGATAATCCCCATTTGTCTAATTTATCACCTTGTTCATATAAATAT
>CM042163.1:62361259-62381259 GCA_023376005.1 Doryteuthis pealeii
ACGAGAAGAATCTAATTTTTGCCGTCGCGGTGGATCACTGGTTGAAAATGAAAGAAAACGAAAAGATAAACAAATACTTAGACTTTGCTAGAGAACTGAAATACCTAAGGAATATGAATGTGACGGTCAGACCAATTGTAGTTGGTTCTCTTGAAACGGACCCCAAGGGTTTGGAAAAGAGTTTGGAGGAATTGGAAATCAGAGGAAGAATCGAGATCATCCAGACAACAACATTGTTAAGATTGGCTAGAATACTCAGAAGAGTCTTGGAGACCTGGGGAGACTTGCTGTCACCCAGACTCCAGCAAAAGATCACCAGCTAACGCTGGTGTGAAAAACTCACAAGAAGTGAAATAATAATAATAAGAATAATAAGAATAAGTATAAGAATAAGAAGAATAAGATCACCGAGTAAAAGTGAAAGAAAGGGAAAACATAGACAAATACTTAGACCTTGCCAGAGAACTGAGACAGCTGTGAAAACTGTGGAACATGAAGGTAATGGTCGCACCAATAATAAGTGGGACCCTGGGAAAGGTTTCCAAGTGTCTAAAAAAGAGTCTGGGTGAAATGAAATAAGAGGAAGAATCGAAACCATCCAAACTACAGTATTGGTAATATCAGCTAGAATACTCAGAAGAGTCCTGGAGACCTGAGGAGACTTGCTCTCACTCAGCCTCCGGTAAACCACCGGCTAAGGCGGATGTGAAAAACTCTAATGAATAATAATAATAATAATAATAATAATAATAATAATAATAATAAAAAGAAAAAGAAAAAAGTGCAAAGAAAGACTAATAGCAGCAGCCAGAAAAAAAACAAACAATTGCAACATATGAACGAGCAAAAATATAAAAAAAAAAAAAAAAAAAACAGAAGTGGGAAGAAAAACAATTATATGGACACTTCAAGCGACAAACTGGAGAGACTGCACATGAGAAGATATGGAAATGGCTAAGAATGGGAAACTTCAAGAGAGAAACCGAATCTCTTATAATCGCAGCACAAGATAATGGCATTAGGACAAATTATATAAAAGCAAAAATAGATAAAACACAACAGAATAGAAAGTGCAGAATGTGTGGGAAAAAAGACGAAACGGTCAATCACATAATAAGCGAATGCAGTAAACTAGCACAAAGAGAGTACAAGACTCGGCACGACTGGGTGGGAAAGGTGATTCTCTGGGAATTGTGCAAGAAATTCAATTTTCACCATTTAACTAAATGATATATGCACAAACCGGAATCTGTCCTGGAGAATGAGACGCACACAATTCTCTGGGACTTTGAGGTACAGACGGGTCACCTAATCCCAGTCAGAAGACCAGACCTAGTGTTGATTAACAAGAAAAAGAGAACTTGTAATCTCGTGGATTTTGCCGTCCCGGCCGATCACCGAGTGAAAGTGAAAGAAAGCGAAAAGATGGATAAATACTTAGACATTGCCAGAGAAATAAGAAAACTGTGGGACATGAAGGTGAAGATCGTGCCAATTGTAATTGAGAACGGTCCCCGGGGTCTGGAAAAGAATCTGGATGAACTAGAAATCAGAGAAAGGATCGAGATCATCCAGACTACAGCATTGTTGAGATCGGCTGGAATTCTCAGAATAGTCCTGGAGACCCGAGGAGACTTGCTGTCACTCAGTCTCCAGTGAACCACCGGGTGTGAAAAACTTGAATGGAATGAAATAATAATAATGATAATGATAATATTAATAATAATAGTAGTAATAATGATAATGATAATAATTTTTTGCACTGTTATTTGTTTACAAGTATTTCTGTGTGATACTTATGATCTTTCAATCGATTTATTTCGCACGTAAATGTGATCCTAACAGATATTACCACCACCGGGTCAGTGTGAACCTGGGAGCAATGTCAATGAAGAGGTGACTCCACATTCTCCAGAGAACAATGAATGGAACCTCATCATCACTAATTCAGTGTCAATACCAGGACAAGAACTGTTTTTGAACACCGGGTAGTGTTATGTAGAAGTGGGTAGAATTATGTGTTGTTGGGTAGTGTTGGGTAGAATTATGTGGTGTTGGGTAGTGTTGGGTAGAATTGGGTAGTTTTGGGTAGTGTTGCATAGAATTATGTGGTGTTGGGTAGTGTTGGAAAGAATTGGGTAGTTTTGGATAGTGTTGGGTAGAATTATGTAGTTTTGGGTAGTGTTGGGTAGAATTATGTGGTGTTGGGTAGTGTTGGGTAGAATTGGGTAGTTTTGAGTAGAATTATGTGTGTTGGGTAGTGTTGGGTAGAATTGTGGTGTTGGGTAGTGTTGGTAGAATTGGGTAGTTTTGGGTAGTTTGTAGAAGTGTTTGGGTGAATTTGTAGTTTTGGGTAGTGTTGGGTAGAATTATTGTAGTTGTTGGGTAGTGTTGGGTAGAATTATTGGTGTTGGGTAGTGTTGGTAGAATTATGTGGTGTTGGGTAGTGTTGGGTAGAATTGGTAGTTTTGGGTAGTGTTGGGTAGAATTATGTGGTGTTGGGTAGTGTTGGGTAGAATTGGGTAGTTTTGAGTAGAATTATGTGGTGTTGGGTAGTGTTGGTAGAATGGGTAGTTTTGGGTAGTGTTGGGTAGAATTATGTGTGGGTAGTTGGGGTAGAATTATGTGGTGTTGGTAGTGTTGGGTAGAATTGGGTAGTTTTGGGTAGTGTTGGGTAGAATTATGTGGTGTTGGGTAGTGTTGGGTAGAATTATGTAGTTTTGGGTAGTGTTGGGTAGAATTATGTGGTGTTGGGTAGTGTTGGGTAGAATTTGTGGTAGTGTTGGGTAGAATTGGGTAGTTTTGGGTAGTGTTGGTAGAATTTATGTGGTGTTGGGTAGTTTTGGGTAGAATTATGTGGGTAGTGTGGTAGTGTTGGGTAGAATTATGTTGGGGTAGTGTTGGGTAGAATTGGGTAGTTTTGGGTAGTGTAGGTAGTGTTGGATAGCTCTTTGATGGCCTTGCGTCAACTAGGCCACATTTACTAAATGAACAATATCAGTGCTTAAGTATTCGATGGTGAAAACGTATTTCCTCCAACACAAAAATGAACCAGAAAACGCACACACACACACACACACACATACATACATACATACATACACTGAGAGAGACACACGCACACACAGACCACACAGATACACACACATATATTTATGTATATATATTTCTGTGTGGGTAAAACCATATATATATATATATATATATATATATATATATATATATATACCCCACACACAGGCCCCTCACACTTACCGAAAGATTATGTATACTTTATTATTTACCACGTGACCTTAGTCCAAGTGTGCAAGCGGCTTAGGGGCGGATGTAAAGAGACAGGCCAACCGCTTGATAGAAACGTGAATTGGCGCTACACACAACTAATCCAGGCTCTCATTTTGAGACTGTCACTAAGATATACTGTCGAGTTTTACTTTTTCAAGTATTATTACCGTCATTGTTCTATTGGCTTCTTCATAGATTTCTATTTTTATTTTTTATTCTTCCTTTGCAAAAAAAAAAAAAAAAAAAAAGAAAAAAAAAAAGAAAAAAAAAAAAAAAAAAAAAAGAAAAAAAAAAAAAAAAAAAAAAAAAAGAGTCCTTGCCTTGGAATGGGAAGTGTTTTCACGTGCGAAAATGCCCGGATGAGAATTTTATGCTAAACACCAGATGAAGTGGCACAATTTTGTTTTTTGGTACTCTTGAACTTTCTCGACCGCTATTACTAGCAAAAGAAGAAGAAGAAGAAGAAGAAGAAGAAGAAGAAGAAGAAGAAGAAGAAGAAGAAGAAGAAGAAGAAGAAGAAGGACCCTCCGGGTGGTTTAAAATTAATTTTTAAAAGATATTATCTAAGGGAGATAGGAGTTAAAAATTCAATGTCAGAGGGTTTGTATAAGTAAGAACCCTCAAATGTATTAAAGGCGTAAAAGAATAAAACAATTTGAAATGGAAACTTTGTTCTGTCCCCCTCAAAAAAATGTTGCGTGCATCTATTAATTATCAATTAAATAATTATTTTGAATTTTTTACACATAAATTTTACACAAAATCGTACGTATTTATTTATTTGTAAATATTTTTGTTAACCTCTTGATATAAAAAATATGACTACTTCTTGTTTATAAACAATTTTCTCTTAAATACGTTAGACAACTTTAAATATATATATAAAAATAAAACGAACTATATACAGGGTGCGACATAAGTAACGCCCTTTGTTTAAGTGGAACAAAATTAAAGCCTTTTTGATTATCCTTTATTTTTTGAACATGAATGTATTGCCACAGGTTAATGGATTAATATAATATATTAACAAAATTGATATAATGCTTATTCGGTTTAATAATGTTCATTACAAATGAAATCAAACCAAATTTAAGAAAAAAAAGTTACAAATATATAAGGTTTTAGAATTTAGTCATTTATTTGAGATGTTCAAAATGTTCCCCTTCATGTTCCACACAATTCTGAACTCTACCAGCAACAATTTTACAAACTTTTTGACACATTTCAATGGCATTTCATGAAATTTATATGAAATTGCATTCTTTAATTCTGGAATTGTTTTCGGCTTAAGATTGTAAACCTGATCTTTCAATACACCCCACAACAAAAGTCCGGTGGTGTTAGGTCTGGTGAACGTGATGGCCATTCAATTGGTCCTCTTCGTCCTGTCCATCTACCTTCAAAATTTTCATTTAACCATTCCCTAACTCTTATCCCATAAGATACGAAATTAAAAAGAGCGTTACTTATGCCGCACCTTGTATAAATATATAATACCGAGCATGTATTTATAAAACTTGTTAAAAAAACCCAGTAAGGATCGTCTATAATACAAAGTTGTTCTTTATCCTATGTATTCACAATTTTGGATAATGTGATGTAAGTAGTGACGTACTTTCGGTTACAGACAAATTAAGACCAAATTTCCATTATTAATGGATTGTTTTCGGCGATTTTTACGTGTTTTTTTTGCCACTGATTTTTTTTTGTATGATAACAATTTTTATAACTTAGAAATACATTTGTGAATAATCGATCCAATGTTGGTTGTTCAAGGATTGGGAAAAGAAAGGAGTTATTTTTACTGACCCCGTATGAAAAAACCAAAAATATTGTTTATCATGCAACTTGGCAATAAGTTCCAAATAGACAACAACATGAAACAAGTAAAAAAAACAACAACAACAACCCCCCCCCCCAAAAAAAAAACCCCAAAACAAACAAACAACAACAACAACAACAACAACAACAACAACTAAACGTGTCTTTAATATAAAAATGTGTCTTTCGTTTATAGTTTTATAATTAAACAAAATTTGCTACTGAAGTAACAACAACAACATGAAATAACTAAAAAAAAAAAAAAAAAAACGTTTGTAAAAAATCGTCAGTTAACAGACAACCGGAAATTGACGGTGAAAAGCAAAAATGTCTCTTTGAATCTAGCTCTCAGCCGGGGTGCCCATTGGTTACTTGATACCATTGTTTTAACGAAAAGTGTTAAAGTTTTGAAAAATATTGTTCAAGCTTAGTAAAATTTAATATGTACTCAATGCATGTTCAAGTTTCATTTTCGGATCAAACGCCGAATCAAGAACTCTCTAAAAGAGCTAGCTTAATTGTTATGTTATAGGGCAGCTTTTAAGCTAGTGAATCTATAACTGTTTACTAAGGATTATTATTAATAACCGGAAACCATATAAGTATGCGTAAACAAACGACTATTATCAAATAGAAATAATTATTCGAAACCATATAATAATTCGTATTAGATAGGAAAACTTGAAATGAAAAAAAAACCCAAAAAAACTGAATGCAAATTATTTGCATTAGAGAGAAATACTTTATGTATCGTTGTAAATTAGGAGGCGCGTGGTGTAATGTTTAGAGTCGCAAGAAATGAAATCGTCAACCCAAGTTCAAATCCTGGATGAGGCTGTTTGTATTTCACATAACGCTAATACGCTTGGGAAAGGTATGCATCCAACTACTCTCCGCCCAGCTTAACTGGGCTCTTTAACTCCACATGAGCAGGATGTGACACAAGATCAATTTATAAAGCGGAGTTTAACAAGTTTGATTTTCAGAGTTTTCCTTCTCCTCGAATGGTTGCCAAACCAAAGTTAACTCTTTGCCTACCAAATTTCCACCACGGCTGTACCAAATTTTATGGGTATTTTTTTTTTACCTATACGATAGGATATTTCGAAATTCACTATCTAATCACCTCAGAACTCATTCTATTTAAATAAAGTCCTATTATCTGCTCAATTATAATAAACCAACAATCAGTTTTTGTACAGCGGTATACGGTAGGATCGTAGTGGTGGAAGAGCCACTGTGAGCGTCTTAAAGTAGGTAAAGAGTTGAAAAACCAAGTCTGCCCTACTGCTTATCAATAGCTGGAGGGAGAATAGTTGGATTCATACCTTTCCCAAGCGTATTATCGCTATATTAAATGCCAACGGCTTCGACCAGGATTTGAACTCGTCTCGTCGTATCCACTTCCTACGACGGTAACCATTGCACCATGCGCTTCCACTTTGTCTAAAATATAGAACGACAATAGGAGTCCCTCAAATACTCCTTGATGCTACAGAAATCGATTGAGTTTTTCTTTTGTTATCGTTACGCCCTTTACAAAAAGAGAGATTTTTAATTTCCTTAAAACTCATTAATTATATTTAGATGTTTTTGTATTTTTTAGCGTTTAAATTATTATTTTTTGTTTTATTGAATCTATATTCTTCTTACACTGCGCCTTAGGCCTCTTTACCATAATAAAAAAATGAACAGATAAGTAAATAAATGAATGAATAAATAAATAAATAAATAAGCAGCCCTGAAGTAGTTGCCGGATGTGCTACTAAATGGCGACTTCCGGCATATCTGGAGGCAATACCATCGACTCTGGCTGGGCGCATCCGGATAATGCCTCATTAGGCAGACGGGGAACAGAATGATGACGTGCCATGGTTGGTCACACAGCATTTGCCTGTCATTGCCAAAGGAAATAAAATGAAAAGAAAAAAGGAAGATGGAGTTTTGGCGGGGGTGAGGGTTGGGAGATTGGAGGCGGTGTCATTTTTCCCGCCTCTCAGCTGCACATGTTCAGAAAAACATCTCCAGTTTCTATTGCTTTTAAGACACAAGGCTATGAAATAAAAATAAAAATACAAAAATACAAAAATAAAAATGTCATTATTTTTAGCATTTTAGCACGCCATTCAATATACTGTGTCCATAGAACCGGCATGCTCATAGACTTTGCACAATCAATTTATACAACAGAATAAGGGAGAAAAGAAAAGAAGAAGAAGAAGAAAAAGAAGGAACTAACTTATACATGGATACGTTTATAGTTCCAGACAGATCGGACCTATGCACACTTTAAAATTAATCCGCATTAATCATTTTATGAAGACGGATTTGGCTGAATCAAAACAATTATTTCTATACATAAGTGAAATGTTTACAATTGGCCAAACGCTTTACATTTGATTAAACAAAATGAAATCTCTATGAATAATTATTCTAAAAAGCGTAAAGGCTATTATTACTAATTTGACGCCATTATTGTGGTTTCTTTATCGCAACACTTTATTATTATTATTATTATTATTATTATTATTATTATTATTATTATTATTATTGATAATAATTTTTTTCCACATTAGCGTAAGCTAGTGGTTTTCTTCTTCTTCTTCTTCTTCTTCTTCTTCTTCTTCTTCTTCTTCTTCTTATTATTATTATTATTATTATTATTATTATTATTATTAGTTTTTTCCACATCAACCTAAGCTAGTGGTCTTCTTCTTCTTCTTCTTCTTCTTATTATTATTATTATTATTATTATTATTATTATTATTATTATTATTATTAGTGTTTTTTTTTACACCTCGTAAGCTAGTGGTCTTCTTGTTCTTGTTCTTCGTTTCACCCATCAGCATTAACTGATAGTCTTTCACTGGAGTCTAAGGGACAACAAGTCTCCTCAGATCTCCAGGACTCTTCTGAGTATTCTAGCCGAGTTCAGCAATGCGGCTGTTTGGATGGTTTCAATTATTTCTCCGATTTCCAGTTCCTCCAGTCTTTTCTCCAAGAATTCTGGACCATTCCAAGTGCACCAACGACAATCGGTATCATTTTCACCCTCACATTTCACAGCTTTTTCAATTCTCTGGCAAGGTCCAGGTATTTGTCTATCTTTCTGTTTTCGTTCATCTTCAAGCTGTGATCTGCTGGAACTACAAAGTATACCAGTTGATATATTTTTTCTTTTTTTTTGTTAATACTAGGTCTAGTCTCCTGGCTGGGATAAGGTGATCCGTCTTTATTTCAAAGTCCCAGAGAATTTTATGTATTTCATTCTCAAGAACAGATTCTGGTTTATGCATATACCATTTTGTTGTTGGTCAACATTTAGTTGTTTGCATAATTCCCAGTGGATCACCTTCCCAACTCAGTCGTGCCTAGTTTTGTATTCTCGTCAGCTAGTTTGTTACATTCACTTAATACATTGTTTATAGTCTCATCTCTATCAACACACAGTCTACATTTACTGTTTGTTGTGTCTTATCAATTTTTGCTTTGATATAATTTGTTCTTATGACATTGTATTATCGTTTCACTCCTTGTGTTTTCACACCAGCATTAGCTGATGGGATTTCACTCGAGTCTGGGTGACAAGTCTCCTCAGATCTCCAGGACTCTTCTGAGTATTCTAACCGAATGCAGTTGTCTGGATGGTTTCAATTCTTCCTCTGATTTCCAGATCCTCCAGTTTTTTTTCCAAGTTTTTTTGGGCCATTCCAAGTGCACCGTCTACAATTGCCATCACTTTGACCCGTTTATTCCACAGCTTTAACACGTCCCATCGTGATATAATGGTTAGCAAGCTCGTCTCGCAGGTCCATAACTACTGAATATCGAGTTCGATCCTAGCTGGATACTCAATTCTTGCAACCTTGTGTTACATGCTATCCATCGGTTAATACCTACTAGCCGAATGTTGAATGGATAAAAATGGTTTAATGAAATGCCAACACATGTTTCAGCCAAGAGTTTGTCCAAGTACACATTGTATTCTATTTATTACTATTTTAAATATGAAATAAAACAATAATAATAGAAAAATATGATAATTTTAAGTATACAAAGAAAACGGCCTTCCTCAAGTCAAGATGTTTGATATTTGAAATTAAAACGGTCAAAATACAAAGAATTTAAAAGTGTTCGAAAAAAGTCCGTAGGTAGTGCATACAGGAGAGTTACCAGATTAATTAGCTGACATACTTTCAGATAATAAAGATAGTTTTTGTCAAAGGTCTTGATGGCTTTGCAGTATTTTGTCCTCAAAACCTTTTGAATTGAACCAACATGCTTGAATGTATCAATATAACGTACTGGGTCTTCATTTCTTATAAATGGTCTCGTTTGTTTGTTTGTGTGGGAAAACGACATTAAATTAAGATTCCTGTGCTACGAGCGAAATTTTAAATTACTTAAACCGGTCTTAAAACTACTAATTCCTTTTTATAGAAATAAATACAATCATACCATGTCGGTGTGATTTAGAATATGTTGGCCATATCCTCCGTAGATGAGTAAATCCCGCACCCCCAAAAAAGCTTTTTGCCTGGGACCCATTGTCTGCTCATTTATCTTTCCTATCACGTGTCTTTCGAGACTTATTTCTTCCCAATTAATGAATCTTTTTCTTTCTTTCTTTCTTTCTTTCTTTCTTTCTTTCTTTCTTTCACAGTCTGTTCATATCTATCTGTCTATCTACCCCTCTCTCTCTCTTTCTCTCTCTCTCTCTCTCTCTCTCTCTCTCTCTCTCTCTTTATACATATATATAGGCGAATCTTTTTCTTTCTTTCTTTCTTTCTTTCTTTCTTTCGCAATCTATCTATCTACCCCCCTCTCTCTCTCTTTATACATATATATATAGGCGATTTTAACGAACCGGTTTAGAGTAAGGCATTACTCGTCTGTTGTTTACAGACTCGAGTTCCCTAGCTGATTGTAACATCGATCTATCGATGAATGTATTTATCAGTTAAAGTGTTCGCCTCTTACGAACAGCTACGGATTGCCGAGCGGAAAGGGTTCGGACTACTGAAAAGTCAGTTTTCGCTCTCGGCTAGAAGTAGCTGTTAAGTAACACTGATGAGATGCAAACGTCGAAACACGGTGTCTATGGATGACTATATATATAAAGCAATCTACAGACGCGCGTTTCGGGGTTTACCCCTCATCAGTGCAGCTATACTTATTTTTCAGCAGCTACCTCTGGTCGGGTTCGAGACCCGAACGAACTTTCGCTCGTCAAGTCTCTTACCGATGGGTCCACAAGCAGCTGCCAAGAATAGAAGGCAGAATAATCGCTATATTTCCTAAACCGGAAATAAACTCACCAGAGGTCTCTAACTTGTAAACAAGTGAGACTAGATTTGCGCCGAAGCGGTGAATTTTCGCAATTAGTCCCTTCTAAACAGAGTGCTCAACCTGAAAATTGGGGAGCGTATATAAAGCAATCTACAGACGCGCGTTTCGGGGTTTACCCCTCATCAGTGCAGCTATACTTATTTTTCAGCAGCTACCTCTGGTCCGGTTCGAGACCCGAACGAACTTTCGCTCGTCAAGACTCTTACCGATGGGTCCACAAACATATATATATATATATATATATATATATATATATATATATATATATATATGAAGAAAATGTTTTCAAAAATATAACAGACACAGGATGTTATGATCAAAAGAAAAATGTTTATATGTCTATACTTAAGTATTTCGGTTTATGATAAACCATCATCAGGACAATGCAAAAGAAATTTTGTGAGGGAGAAAAATGAAAAATGTTAAGTGTATGGTGAATGTGTGAATATAATGTTATTTACTGTTATTTTTTATATGTGCGTTTATATACGAAAGCTGATGACGTGGTCATTGCATGTGAAAAAAAAACGGAAAATGAAGATCATAAGATGACGCATGTAGAACGTGAATAGGCCGAGAGGAAATGTTAACATTGATATGACGTATTTCATATATATATATATATATATATATATATATATAGGCGCGTCGGCTAGTGGTTAGAGTCGTGGAAAATGGACTCGTTGATTCGAGTTCAATTCCTAGACGAAGCTGTTGGCATTTCACATAGCGCTAATACCCTTGGGAAAGGTATGAATCCATATATTCTCCCTCCAGCTATGGGTTGAATAGTAGGGCAGACTGGGCTCTTCAGCCTTGGGTAGGTAACCAGTCTAGGAGAGAATTCAAAATTCCTGAGGTCGGTCGTTGATTGGGTTTATGGCAACCCTTGATGCACCAATTCTTTCCTATCGACTGTGCCAAAAAGAGTGGATGGTCCAAGCCTTCACCACTATAAACAAATCACTGTGTGGGTGTTCATTGTGTGTGTGAACCCTCATGCGTCGAAAATCGACGAGAGAGTCCATAATATATATATATATATATATATATATATATATATATATATATATATATATATATATATATGGAGCCTAACAATCAGATGTACTTGAGATTTAGACATATTAGGGGTGGAAGTCTCACTCCTCTGTTAGAGATAGTCAGCGTATTAACCACAGTGGGTCATTTTATGCTAGCAACATTTTGAAAGATTCATAGCGATAGTTTGGAACTCAATTTATTTTTGTAAACAAATTTTCTATTTAACACATAGATGGGGCCCAAACAGGTACTACCACTCTGGGTTAGAGTGGACCAGGGAGTAATGGTGATGAAGGGGTACTCCACATTCTCAAGACCTCCCGAACTGGAACCTCACCATCAGTTAGAGTTTAATGTCATACCAGGGAAGAAGAAGAAGAAGACCCTCAGCCACCACCTTCTAGCACCCATATGATAAAAAGGGTTGGGGCTTGCCATAAGGGCAATAAGGTCAGGGCAATCATATCTGAGAGGGTGGTCTTTAAAGAGAGTTAGAAATTGGCTATTTCACTAAACTGTATCTGGTTGGTTAGTTGGATTATACGACATGTCCCCCCCCTAGTTACGGTTATTTTAGACTGAATACATTTTGTTATAATCATTATTCATGGGTATTTATTTTCGAAGTTTCCTCCGGACATACATATACACACAACTGTCCTTTAGTGGCTACCGGTAAAGCCCGAAAAAAAAAACATAGCTTAATAATCATTTGCAAATCTATAACTACTAAATAGCGAGTTCGATCTTCGCAGGATGACCCATAAATAGCACTACATGAAAAAAGATCTTATTTTAATCCAGCCTGGTGGGAGGTCAGGTTTTTTTTTCGTCAGAGTAGAGGGAATGACATCACAATCACATAATGATATAGTAAGAACTTTTAATTCAATGATTAACTATATTTTTGAAATAAAAATGATTAACTATATTTTGAAATAAATAGTTTCCTCCGGACATACATACGCACAAATTGCTCTTTATAAATGTACTAGAAGCGGCTACCCGACGTTGCCCAGGTAGAGGAGGGGGATAAAAAAGATAGCCTCGCAGATCCATTATTGTTGAACCACGGGTTGGATCCTCGCAGGAGGCCACATTAAAATCCCTATGTAAAAAAAAAGACCTTGCCTTGATCCAGCCACTCTGAAAAGAAAAATTAATGTCTCCTATTTAAAATACTGAATGCAAAAATTCAATTTGTCTTAAAATTTAAACTCAATTTTTGTTTGAACACAATTTTAAACTCATTTTCTATTTAACCATAGATGGGACCCTAACAGGTACTGGGAGTAATGTTGATTAAGGAGGATACCTACAGTCCCCAGAACTACAGAATCGGAACTTCACCATTAGATGCAGTTTAAAGCCATACACAGGACATTGACCCTCAGCCACTGCCTCCTAGCACATATATGATAAACATATTTGGGGATTTGCCATAAGGGCAATAGGGTTGGGACACAATTTTGAACACAATTTTTAAACTCATTTTTCTATTTAACCATAGATGGGACCCTAACAGGTACTGGGAGTAATGGTGATTAAGGAGTATACCTACAGTCCCCAGAACTACAGAATTGGAACTTCACCATTAGATGCAGTTTAAAGCCATACACAGGACATTAAGACCCTCAGCCACTGCTTCCTAGCACATATATGATAAACATAATTGGGGATTTGCCATAGGGTTGGGACACAATTTTGAACACAATTTTTAAACTCATTTTTCTATTTAAATTTTATCATTCTTAATGGATGCTCAATTTTTTCTTTGTAAACACATTTTTCTATTTAACCCATATATGGGACCCTAACAGGTTCTACTACTCTGGGTCAGAGTGGACCAGGGAGCCATAATGATGAAGGGGTGCTTCACATTCCCCAAACCTCCAGAACTTGAACCTCACCATCAAACAGAGTTTAATGTCATTTCCAGGACATTAAGACCCTCAGCCACTGCCTCCTAGCACATATATGATAAATGGGAAATGGACTCTTCGCCCAGAGTTCAAATCCTGGACGTGGTAATTGCATTTCACTTAGCGCTAATACCCTTGGGAAAGGTATTAATCCTACTCTCCCTCCAGCTATGGGTAAATAGCAGGGCGGACTGGGTTCTTTAACCATGGCTAGGTAACCAGTCTAAGAGAAGGAAAACTCTGAATTCAAACCTGTTAAACTCCGCTTAAAAAATTGACCTTGTGTCGTATCCTGCTCGTGCGGAGGAGTTGATAAATATATATATGATAAAAATATTTGGGGATTTCCCTTAAGGGCAATAGGGTTGGGACAATCATATAGATACTATGGATTGGCATGCCCAGCTAATTGTTTGAAGGGGTCCTCCCCGACCGCCCGTCTAGCACAAGCTTATTTTTGTGAGGATTTTAACTTCATAAACGTCATTGAAGGGTTAAAGTTTAGGGACTTCTGATAAATATTTCTACTATAACACATTTAAATTCAAAACGATTTTTAAATTTTTGGCCTACCAAACTTCCCCGATGGCTGTACCAAATTGTCATGGTATTTTTACTTGTACGATGGGATATTTCAATGTTCAATATCTATACACATCAGAACCCATTCTATTCGAATAGATCAAAGAATTGATTAGCATGTTCCATACTTAGATGGATGACCATTTAAGTAATAAGCGTACTGTAAGAAAGTGAATATCAAAATGACTTGATTTTGCATTAAATGACCTGAAAAGGGTTGATATGCCATAAAACAAAACAAACAAACAATTTATGCAAATAAAGTCTTACATATTGATTATTATTGTAATCTGAATACTAACATAATAATTATTATTGTAATCTGAATATTTCTGCTAAATTATAATGAGCTAACCATCAGTTTTTGTACTTTGCTAGGGTACAAGCAAAGGGGGTGGGAGAGCTGCTGTGAGCGGCTTAAAGAAGCCAACGATTTAAGTCTTGATTTTTGCGTGAGTGGGAAAAAAGTAAAAAAAAAACAACTATATATCACAATGGTAGTTGAAGATACGTTAACGCTTATCAAGAAGCAAATTGACCATCGTCTTATATAAACCCTGTGACTCCGTATGGTCATATCGAACGACGTTAAGATGCAGCAAACCTGTGTAGATAGTTATCCAACCCTCCCCACTGCGAGCAGGATGCGAAACAATATTAATTTTCAAGCGAAGTACCAAAGGTTTGAATTCAGAATTTTCCTTCTCCTAGACTGGTTGTCGTACCAATGTTAAAGAGCCTAGACTCTTCTACTATTTACCCATAGCTGGAAGGGGGAGAATATTTGGATTCATACCTTTCCTTACGTGGTTTCTTCGGAACCTGTCCAGTGGCTTCGGCCATTGGACCGGTAAGATATATAATATCAGCATGATCCCAGGGGTCGATCCTCCAAGAAAACACCTGCCCACCGATTTAAAGGGCTAGGCTGGGTTTATTGCCCAGTGTTTGTGGCTCTTCAAAAAAAGAAAAGCTGAATTGTTAGCACTGGCCATGCATGAGCTTCGGTTTGTGCGTGGAATGTCAATAAATAACTACCTTTTCTATGGGAATTAGCTAAGAAATACACTGAAGTAGAAAGACTAACGAATTAAATAAGAACGCATATAAAAAGATTATATCTTTTTATGTCTTAATTAATTTCTATATAAAATCATTTATAGGATTGGTTTTAATATATTGGAGGATAAAACAATAATATTAGAGATCCATAACACCAAGTAATTATTTGTTAAACCCGGTTTTGTTAAAACCAGTTTGCAAATTAACCACACCATATATCATGTAAACCTTATTTCTAAGTGATATATAACACACATTGCAGGATTTTAATGCACCAATAACATGAACTGTTTCGAGGCAAACATAACTCATTTTCATAAGCAGCTTATGATTTGTGTACGTCCTATAGTTAGAATATTTAACAAAGTTCGTTAGAGTCAGAAGAACGGGATTTCAGTGAAAAGTTAACATGGCTGATGAATGACAACGGTGACATTCGGCTTGAACTTCCGGTAAGTCCACTTACGCCATTCCTGAGGGTATTGTAACGTAAGCAGTGTCATAGTTTCAGTTACAGACAGACACCGAATCTCCATTATGAGAACATGGCGGTAAACAAGTGAGAGTCATCATCTCTACTACGAGTTCAATTCCTGGACGAAGCCACAGTTCACATATCTCTAATACTCTTGGGAAAGGTATGAATCCAAGTATTCTCCCTCAGGCTATGGGTAAATAGTAGGACAGGCAGGGTTCTTTTACAATGATACGGCAACTGGTCTAGGAGAAGAAAATTCTGAATTCAAATCTATGGTACTCCGCTTGAAAATTAACATGGTCTCGCATCCTGCTCGCAGTGGAGGAGTTGGGTAACTATATACACAGGTTTGTTCAGAAATACTTGATGTATATTGCTACATCTTACCGTCACTCGATATGTCCACACGGAGTCACAGGACATACGAGGTATATCAGAAAAGTTCCTGCATGTCAGAAAACTTCGACGTGATGGGGCATCGTCCACAACGAGTTCTTGCCACATGGCCAAACGATCAACCAGCATGTCTACAAAAAGATACTGCGGCATTTGCTTCGTTCAGTGCGCGAAAAGAGGCGAGAGATGTGGCAGAACAACCCGTGTGTGCTTCACCATGCCAACGCACCTGCCCACACAGCCATGAGTATCCGAGAGTTCCTGGTCCAGAAGAACATCACTGTACTGGTGCAACCTCCCTACTCGCCGGACCTTGCTCGATGCTATATCTTACCGTAGCTCAATATATCCAAACGGTGTCACAGGGCATATATAGGGACGATGATCAACCTTGATTAGGCAACCAGTCTAGGAGAAGAAACACTCTGAATTCAAACCTGACCACTACTAGAATAGACTCAGGCCTACTTAGTGATCTATTTCAATTTAAAAAAAAACATCAAATTTATTTACTCTATCTATTCTGTCTGTCTGTCTATCTGTCTCTCTGTTATATACCCGGTATATATACCACAGACACCGAATCTCCATTATAATAAGGCTAGAAATGCAAACAGCTTCATTCAGTATTCGAACTCGGGTAACAGAGTCCAATTTTTAAAGTCAATAACCGCTTCTTTTTAGCGTTGTATATACGCACCAAAATTGCAAATTTAGAAAATGCGTAAATTCTCTGTGCTAATTTTTCTCTCAGTGCTTTCAGGTTGCACTGGTGACTTCGAGAGGGTTGAGCCGAAATTTATAAATATTTACTTAATTTATAAACAGTAATTCCAGATATGAAAAGACGGTTTTTGTATCAGTTTAGAAACATTAATTAAATGTGAGAAGGTCCCCCGGTATGTTCCTTCCCGCCATTATCAATGTTATAAGATCATTTGTAAATTATTCATTCCTACGCCGGTTACAATTTTAAATCATACATATGCTCATTCAGAGAACTTCCGGTGCTTTGCAGGGTGCATTTTTAACCCCACTCCTACCAGAGTTAAACCTGTCGACCGCAAAGCAAAGCCAAAAAAAAAAAAAAAAAAAAAAAAAGAAAAGAAAAAAAAAGGCCCTTCCCCCAAAAAGCAATGTAACAACGACTGCTTTAAGCTTATCAGAAAATATTAACAAATCTTAACTTTTCAGTGACATACCGTCCAACTTATATATATATATATATATATATATATATATATATATATATATAGAGAGAGAGGAGAGAGAGAGAGAGAGTGTGTTCGGCTAGAAACAACAAGGTTTCTTGTTCGATACTGGCCCTCGCCAACTCAGCGTATGAGTAGCATAGGGATCTGTGCGGTAAAGTAAGGAGCTGATGGTAGGTGTAGTACTCCACCTCAGACGCAAAAAGAATCTCCTTGGTGTAGCGCTAGTGAAAAGGGTATAAACTCCCTCGCTGTATGGCTCATAGCGACATTAGGCCGCCCCAATGACTACTTTTTTACTTTATATATATATATATATATATATATAATATCTTATTATAATGGAGATTGTGTGTTTTTCTGTCTGTAACCGAAACTATATTACTACTCAAGTCACACTTCCCTTAATTATTTACGTCAAATTCTCCATGATTTCATTCTTTTAAACCTTCAGTATTAATAAAAATTGTTTTACATTATTAATACTGTTGACCATATCTACGTATTAATAACATGCAATTGTATTTATATATACAACAAAATAGCGGTTTACAGTTTGAACGAGAAGGCTAATTTGCATATTGATATTTAAAATTTTATTTTAATAAATATGTGCTTGGTATTATTGATTTCTAATTGTTTGGTTTTATCTTAAGAAATATAAACAAAAATCTCGTGGATAAATCTTAAAAGAAATTTATTTACAAGAAGAAATAACTGTAATATTATCCTTTACTTCCTATTTTAACTAAATAGTTAAATTAGGAAAATTTACCAATGAAAGAGGGGAGTAATGGAAAATGATGGAATAGTTAGTTTTAAAGTTGTTCTATTTTTCGATTATACCCCCTCTGTTGCAGATCTTTTTATCTGCATTCTTAGTCAGTTTCATTAGCCTTTCTAATTTAATATGATATTTTATTATATCAAAACTTAAATACTTGCACCTGGAGGGTGCATATATTTGCTAGTATATATAATGATTGCTTCCTAACAGCTTTTTTCCTATTTAGTTTAATGACATAAAATACCTACAAAAATATGAGTTATGTTAGAAAAAACCCATTTTAATTGGTTCAAATTAGTTGTGATTTACCATTAAGTAAAAAACTGACCCGTCTCTCACTTCACATGTTGTCTGTCACTTTCCCCCTCTCTATATATCTTGATTAACTACTCTTTATATATGTTAATTTCTCTGTGAGTGTAAAGAGAGTGATGGGAGAGTGTGAGAGTGAGAATGAACTTCCCACTTTATTTGCAAGTTAATTTTTATCAGAACCCAGAAGTTATGACCTGGTCTATATATATATATATTGTAGAGTAGCTAGCACCCCCTTCAGCACTCAACCAGTTGGCCTGGCCCATAGCCTTAAATTGTCTACGATCAAGGACTTCAGCAGTTAATAAGCTGATTAATATTCGGACAGATCTTACTGCATTTGACTCTCCTCTATTTCTTGTAAGTTATCTTGTTAATTGTTTTGTAACTTATTGTTTTGTGTTTTTGTATGATATGGTTTGGTTTAGTTTGGTTTGTTTTACGGCATATCAACCTTGGTGTGTCATTTAATACCAACAAAGTTTTGAAATAAATTATTTCTTAATGGATATGCAATTTTTTCTTTGTAAACACATTTTTCTATTTAACCCATATATGGGACCCTAACAGGTACTACCACTTTGGGTCAGAGTGGACCAGAGAGCAATGGTGATGAAGGGGTGCTCCACATTCCCCAAAACTCCAGAACTGGAACCTCACCATCAGATGGAGTTTAATGTCATTCCCAGGACATGAAGACCCTCAGCCACGCCTTCTAGCACGCATATGATAAAAAGGGTTGGGGCTTGCCATAAAGGCAATTGGATTGGGGGCAATCATAAAAGTGCTAGGGCTTGACAGGGCCAGCCGATTGATCGGAGGGGGCCTCTCCGAACCCCCGTTTAGCCTAAGGACCTAAGTGGAGTGTTGCATGTCATGGACTGATCAGGCATCTGGGTCCCATCCTGCACTTCCTTTTCAATGGAGTAAAACATGGCTGATTTACCATTAAGTAAAAAAATACCCAATGATGAAAAACATGCTTAGCATCACGGGTCGCCACTCACAGCCAACAGGTGGCCCCTGCAGAGGTCCAGTCGGTGTATTCTAACACCTCAGCCGACAGGGCGGCCGGATATTGGTGATCAATAAATGTATTAAGCCCTCAATTTCTTCTGTGTATCATATCACCTCGACGATACAAAAATATAACATACAAATAAATTTGTAATATTGTGCTAGAAGGCGGTGGATGAGGGTCTACATGTCCTGGGAATGACGTTAAACACTATCTGATGCTGATGTTCCAGTGCTGGATCTCATGAATGTGGAGTACCCTTTTATCACCATTTCTCTCAGGTCTACTCTGACCCGGAGTGGTAGTACCATCTATGAGATGAATAGAAAAAAATGTGTTTATAAAAAAATTGAGTACTCATCAAGGATGAATTTATTTCAAAACTTTGTCGGCATTAAATGACCCAGCGGGGTTGATATGCCGCAAAACAAAACAAAACAAAACAAATAGTCGAATAGTGAAAGTCTTGGACTTTTTGATGATTGAAATAATTCCTTTATTTGTCATTAATCCAATAATTATCATATACGAGGAGTTTGTGGTGTAACGGTTACTGTCGTAAGAAATGGACACGGCGAGACGAGTTCAAATCCGAGGCGCGGTCGTTTGCATTTCAATTAACACTAATATCCTTAGAAAAGCTATGAATCCAATTATTCTCCTTTCAGCTGTGCAAACTGGACTCTTTAACCTTGATACGGCAACCAGTCTAGGGGAAGGAAAATTCGGA
>CM042163.1:62386259-62398759 GCA_023376005.1 Doryteuthis pealeii
CACACAAGGTCAATTTCTTAGGCGGAGTTTAACAGGTTTGAATTCAGAGTTTTCCTTCTCCTAGACTGTTTACCTGGTTAAAGAGCGCAGTCTGCCCTGCTATTTGCCCATAGCTGGAGGGAGAGAGGATTCATAGCTTTCGCATATATATATATATATATATATATATATATATATATAATATATTGTTTTTGTGTCTGAGGTAGAGCGCCACACCTACCATCAGCTCCTTACTTTATCGCACAGATCACTGTGCTACTCATACGATGAGTTGGCGAGGGCCAGTATCGAACTAAGAACCTTGCGATTTCTAGCCGAACGCTCTACCGACTGATATATATATATATATATATATATATATATATATATATATATATATATATATTAAATTTTATATTATATAAAATGAGTTTGGCCATGTGCCTGTCTAAATAAAAGATATAGGGCTCCGTGTGCCCTAGATACCCACGAGTGGAAGTGGTCCATAACCACAATACCCATGGTATTTAAGTCCTTTTTTTCACAAATAACTTTGCTCTGTTTGCAATAATTAAACATTGAGCTCTCATACGGAACCTGAACAACAAACTACTGGTAGGGAATAGGACCAGCCTAGAATATCCTTGTACCAAGAAACTTGGCAACACACCAAAGAATATATATATATATATATATATATATATATATATATATTCTTTGGTGTGTTACCAAATTACCAAGGATAGAGGTTCTTCACGGAACAAATGGACATGCTACTATTAACACACTGGTCTACCCGGATTTTAACAGTATGTCAAACCCACAAAAACACTTCAACTTTTATAGTTCTTCTATAATGCTCCCTTTCTAATAATCTATCAACAATTTCTTCAAAAAATGTTTTTCTCCTGACGATGACCTAAGGTCGAAACTATTTGAGAATAAACAACATACAAGAAATATTCCTGATTGTCTTAATACTTTTTGTTCACACACACACAACACACACACACACACACACACATATATATATATATATATATATATATATATATATATATATAGAAAACTGAACGAGTCACAATTTTGATTGTTTATTATTATTTTGATTTCATATCATCTCTTATTATTTTCATCTAATATTTTATCATAAAAAAGAGACCCCCCCAAAAAAAACAAAAAACAAAAAAAACAAAAAACAAAACAAAACAAGCATAACAATGCCCCTCGCTGTTCGACAATTATCTTATTTCTGGAGTCATGGAGTTTGACTTCTGCTTTGTAAGCACGTGATGAAGTGTTTTTGTCTAAACTACTTTAGACCCAGTGTCCTTGCTCTGCAGCGCTAGGGGCCAGGCCGGTTTCGTGTATTGCGATTCGTATCACAGTACGGGGCGTCGATTGATAGACGAGCAGACAATGCAAGTCTCTCTTATGGCTTGTAAAACACTGATATACAAGCGAGTACAACGCACAATGTGAAGAGAGAGAGAGAGAGAGAGAGAGAGAGAGAGAGAGAGAGAGAGAGAGAGAGAGAGAGGAGGGGGGGGCTCCACGAGCAGACAGTCAATTAGTGTAGCGATCTCATCACCAGTGCATCAAGACTAAAACTAAAACACTTTGACAATTAATAATTTTGATATTTCGGGCTGTTGTCCTCATCTTTATTGTGTATAAACACGACGTTCAGGCCACAGTAACCTCGTGCTCCGTTCAGATGTGTTATTTTAATTAGCTTAAAATAAGTCATCTTCTGACGGTTTCAATGTGGTTTCGAAGCTCAAGGCCGCCACAAAGCAGCATAAATGCTAATAAAGACATATTGAACAGAAATGCGATTAGATATAGATAAAGAAAATGGATGATGGTTTGGTTTGGTTTGGTTTGTTTTACGGCATATCAACCTCAGTGGGTCATTTAATGCCGATAAAGTTGTGAAATAAATTCATTCTTAATGCATAATACAATTTTGTTTATCAACTCATGTTTTTCTATTTAACCCATAGATGGGACCCTGACAGGTACTACCACTCCGGGTCAGAGTGGACCAGGGAGCAATGGTGATGAAGGGGTGCTCCACATTTCCCAAATCTCCAAAACTGGAACCTCACCATCAGATAAACTTTAACGTCATTCCCAGGACATGTAGACCCTCAGTCACCGCCTTCTAGCACCCTTATGATAAAAAGGGGTAGGGGCTTGCCATAAGGGCAATAGGATTGGGGCAATCATATAGGTGCTAGGGCTTGACGTAACCAGCCGATTGATCGGAGGGGGCTCTCCGACCGCCCATCTAGCCCAAGATAGAGCCAAAGTGGAGTATTGCTAGTCATGAACTGCTCATCCACCTGGGTTCTATCCCTAAGCATCACGGGTCGCCACCCACGGCCAACAGGTAGCCCCATTGGGAGAGTCTTACCCCTCTGCAGAGGTGCAGTCGGTGCATTCTAAGGGCGGCAAAATGGATGAAGAATCTGTTCCACTGACACATTTTATATTCTGACTTTATCGATTTTACGGACCATCCTTTTACGGGCGATTTTATGGGCCATCATTTGTTACTTTTGGGGGTTGAAAAAGGAAATAAATTAAACTGATAAACTTTTCCAATTTGTCGTATGTACAAAAGAGTTTTAGAATGAACAGAAACAAAAAAAAACAAAAAAACACACAAACAAAAACAAACAAAACAAAAAACAAAACACTATTATAAACCAAAACAAAAGAAAAAAAGAAATTGTAATACAGACAATTGTAAGTATTTAATTCTTAGCATTTTATTGTTACATATTAATAAGGTAAAAAAAGGAATTAAACGAATACATTTCTACCATGGAAATCAATAGGCAAGGAAGCTCACTTAAAAAAAGAAAATTGTTTAAAAAATGTAAACATTAAACAACAAAAATAGACTATTCTTAAAATAAATGAATATTATAATACACTAATTCTTAGCTTTGTTTATCGTCAAATCTTTAATAAAGTTTAGGAATGCATTTTAAAAAATAATATCTTAATAATAAAAAAAATTCCTAAAATAAACAAGCATTCTACTATACAAATTCTCGACGATTTTAAAAAAATTTCATAAATCATTTTCCTCTTATTTTCTCTCTTCTCATTCACTTTCTGGCATTCCTAATTTTTTTTTAGTCCGGTCATGGACCGGGTACTTTAGCTATATATATATATATATATATATATATATATATATATATATATATAGTGGAAATTGAAAAACACAGGTTTAAATAATGAGTGGTAAGTTTATTAGCCGACGCTGCAGCGTTTCGATCTGTTAAGTAGATCTTCTTCAGGACATTTGTTGATATAAGAAAAAGTTAAAAAAAATTATCACATATCAACGAGAAAAACTCCGATAGTCCTTTTTTTTCAATCTGTTCAAAATTTGAAGTTTGAAGAAGGAACGCTGGAAAGGTAGACGGTTTGAAATATGACGTCAAATATTCTTCTTTTATGGTGTGAGTGTGAGTGTATATAATATATATATATATTATATATATATATATATATATATATATATATTATAGAGAGAGAGAGAGAGAGAGAGAGAAATCATTGGTAAAGAATCCTTTGGTCGTTCCTTGGTGCTCCTCAGTATTGCAATTCCTTCGTCAATGATTGCAAATAGACGTCTTTCAGTATCAGTGATTAAGTAGTCAACCAACCACGCAGTCGGGCTGTTGATTGGCTGAGGTTTAAACCACGTGACCTCTATTAGTCTATAAATTTAAGTAGTGTATTGTAGCACGCCTTATATACAAAAAAATTCCAACAGTTGTCATATAATTTACATCCTTTCTGTCTTCCAGTACCGAGGAAATGAGACATACGGATTGTACACTAGAAACAGTCCGTACAATGGATCAACAGAAACATGGTGACAACAACAAATGCCAGAAATTGTCTATTTTAAAAACCCCACCCCTCTCTCTAAAAATCGAATTTGATTTTTGCATGCAGGTCAACCAGAGAAGCGCAATGATAAATGTCATGCTTATTTGATTGATTGCCGTGGAAAACGATGACATCGGTGTTCGAATGAGATCGGTGTTCAAATGAGATCTTCGTATGTTCTTGCTCAACAGTCAAACTATCCAAAATAATTTCTCAAGCTGAATAATTGCTCTGCTTACAGGAACAGCTGATTAAGACCACAGGGAACAACGGTCGAAACGTTATTTTTATATATCACAATGAAAACGAGGACAACAGTAATGCCTTTTATTTATTTCCATCAAAACTACAACAGATACAGGAAGTGCAATAATACAATTGGATAGAGCAAATTTTTTTAACTATTGGAGATGAGATATGGATATTTCTTCTTAAATAACTTCATAGTGGTGATTTTCTCCATTTTGCTTAGCTCTTCTTGTCGCAATGTCTATTTTATAAATTATCTACTTTGACCTTCAAGTAAAATATGACGAGTAAAAATTTGGTGGGATAAAAAATATTGTTGGATTATTTAGGTATATAGATATTTACTAAGCGTAGCTTAGATGTGACACAAGGCCAGAAATATGGGGCTCCCAGTGAGAATCGAACTCACTAACAATGGTCTGCGAATCTAACGTGCGAACCATTACACCACATGAGGTGCCCATTATTTAGGTATATAGATATTTACTAAGCATAATTATAGTTTCGAAGATTGGAGGTTGTCTTCGTATGTTTGTCGTTTTGGAAACCACAACTCTCCACTAAAATTTTTAGTTGAGATGAGACAAACGCAGACACTTTGTTGCATAAGCCAGTGTGTAGTATGATGATATATCGAACAGCTTGGGGCATTGTTATACTTGTTTTTTTTTGGGGGGGGGCGGTTGGGGGTCTCTTTTTGTGATAAAATAATTAGATGAAAATGATAGAGATGATATAAAATCAAAATAATAATAAACAATCAAAATTGTGACTCGTTCAGTTTATATATATATATATATAATATATATATATATATATATATATATATATATATACACTCACACACACACACACACACACATATATATATATATATATATATATATATATATGTACGTATACATTTTTAGTTGAGATGGGACAAACCCAGACACTTTGTTGCATAAGCCAGTGTGTAGTATGATGATATATCCTCGTGTGCATATATATGCAAAAACAATTCACGTTGAATTAACAAGAATAATGTTATTGTCTAAACAAACTTAGAACATATCTGAAGCTAGAAGGTGAAAGAGGATTTGACTTTGGAGCTTCCACTTTTATATTGCTGTTCAATGTGCCACCTAGCGTCAAATGTTCAGTAGAATTATGGAATAAAGATAAAAACACCTGTACCCCAGCTATGTGAATGAGAATAGTATATCCTCGTTGATTGAATAAAGGGTTGGGTTCAAAATTCCGTGATGGCTCCCGATTACGACAAAAAGGTTGCAAAGTTCGAGAAGGTTCCCGAGTCCGACAAGAAATACCTGAAGAAGGCCGGAGGGTACATAGGCCGAAACGTTGTACGAATAACAATGAAGATGGGGACAATAGTCCGAATAACGCAGATAATACTAATCTTTCATATTGTTTGCATTAAAATAACGGTTTCTGATGTGAGCAAAAACCCTGCATTCTATGGATAAGTGTTTAACAGTCAAAGGTATATTTTTATTCACTTAAAAATTTAGTTGTGAATTTTTAAACATCTGGAAACATCCATGTTGAAGTTAATATTTCCACTTGAGATAAAATTCTATTTAAACCTATCTAAAGATGTAAGTTTTAAAATGCGTAATTTTGCTCAACATATTTTCTGAGTATTATGTGTTATTCAGACTATTATCCTCATCTTCATTGTTTTCTGTACAACATTTCGGCTGATGTACCCACTGGCCTTCTTCAGGTATTTCTTGTCGTACTCGGGAACTTTCTCGTACTCGGGAACTTTCTTGGACAAGAAATACCCGAAGAAGGCCGGAGGGTATATAGGCCGAAACGTTGTACAGATAACAATGAAGATGAGGGCAATAGTCCGAATAATCCAAATAATATTAATTATCAAATCTCATCTAAAAAATTCAGAGGTATAGTAAAGATAAAAACTTCGCAAATTAAAAAAAAAAAAAAGTTGACTTAATTCTGAAATGAGTGAAACAGATGACTAATTAGGACTAAGCCAATTAGTGACCATCCCAAGCGGAGTTTAATAAGTTTGAATTGTCTGCCCTGTGGCGTTACTTTCGTATTGGCCTGGAGAGTTGTCTGCCCGTTTAGTTTGCTGGTTCCCGCTAGGGCCTGTTATATTTAAGCGGCTGGTTTGAACGTCTCTTCCTCTTTTCCTGTGCTCGACCCACGAGACACCACTATGGGCTAGACTCTGGTCTACCTCCCTCTTGTTGGGGCCTTGGACCCCTTACATTACTGTAAGTGATTCACACAGCATGGACTATTCCTAGTCTCGTGTCTGTGGCTTTTATGTTTATCTTTTTACCATTCATGAATGTGTCATTATCTCTACTTTTGCATGTATGTTTATGTACACCTCTATGTATTATGTACCCTGTTTAAATCTTCGTGCTGTGTATATAAAATGTTTTGTCTATCAACCTTTGTCGGAGTTTTATATTCAAGTATTATCACTTTGAATCTTACAGCCCTACTATTTACGCATAGCTGGAGGGAGAGTACTTAGATTCATACCTTTCCTAAAGGTATTAGTGCTATGTGAACTGTAGGTTCGTTCAGGATTTCAACTCGGGTCGAAGACTCCATTTCCTACTACTCTAAGCATTTGTCCATGCTTCTCAAATGAGAACTATGTTAGATTTATTCAAATTAACATTAGAGTTTTTATTTCAAATATTTTATGTTACTCATCTATTTAAATTTAGTCATTAAAATACTAAAAACCATATTCTAACAGTTTTGATGTTTAATTCTGAAAGGTTTGAATAATGATTTAACTACAAAAAATCTATTAATAATAGAGATTCGCTCTCTATTTGTCTGTAACAAAAACTACGTCACTACTTACGTCACTATACCCGAAATCGTCATAACATAGAATAAATACACGCAAAATTTGAGCATGCAACATTAGACAGTCCTCATTGTTTTTTAAAACAAGTTTTAATAGATACATCCCCAGTATCATATATTTATATATAGTTTGTTTTATTTTTTTAATAGATATTCATAGTTAATAGAACTTAGTTTCGATTTCAAATTGTTTTATTTTTTTTACTCCTTTAATAAATTTGATGATTTCATGATTTATGGTTCAAACTCTCCGACATTTAATTTTTAACTTCCACCTCCTCAAGCAATATCTTTCAACAATTTATTTTTACATCGCCCGGAGGTTGTTTTTTTAATTTTGCTAGTACATATAAAACATATGGTATGACAGTTTATCACTAAGAAATTTCATTCAAATCGCTATTCATCGATATATTGAATGGCAAAAATCCAATAGAACTATTTTTAAAGATTTTATTTCAGTAGACATCAACTTGACCTAAAATAATATTACTTACCTAACCCCTTTAATGCCGCTTCAAGTATACTTTAATTATTGTCTTTTACTCGGCATTCGTACCCTGTGTCCAATAGCTTCGGTTTCTGGACCGGTAGGATATAAAATAAATAGCGTGATCCAACGGGGATGTCCACCCCGATAGCATCAGCTCCTAAAAGAGGATGGGCCAGGTTTATTGCATGGTGCTTGAGGCGTCATAAGAATGAATATCAAAATATGGGTACCATTATAGTATGTAGCCTACCTTTTGAATGTGGCCTACGAAATCATGTCTCTGTTATAGTATGTGGCCTACCATAAAAAGCATATTATAAGGTTATAATAACTACTAACCCTAACCCTAACCCTATTTCAGAATTTTAGAATATTTTAGAATTAAATAGATCTCGGATTCATGTAAATTATGGATAAATTCTTTTTTAATTATTCTTAATTACTATATACAGCTTATGACTGAATTGCATTTCTTGAAATTGAATATATGTGAAAAATAATTAGTTTAAATAAATTGCCTACTACTTATATCTATAAATATACTCTTACTGAGGTAGGACACATTTAAACCGGGTAGGTCACGGCACGAAAATATGTTTTAAAACTTGAGTTTGAAAAAAAAATTGAATACCCAACAAGGATGAATAGAATAATGTCTTCGGCATGAAATAACCCAACAAGGGTTGACATCCCTTAAAACCCAACCAATCAACCAACCAACCAACCAAACCAAACAAACAAACAAAAACCCAGCGAGCAATTTTGGCGCCCCCAAAATTTTGCGCCCAAGGCAATCCCCCTCTGTACCCCCCATACTCTCCGCCATTGCATATTGTCTACATTTCTTCTCTGGTGTTTTCACTAACTAATAAAACTTTCTGATTTATTTTTGTTTTAACATGTGCTTGAATTTTATTACTCATTTTTCCCCTTTTTGATGTCTAGCACCGCTCAACCCGCACGTGCTACTTACGGCGGCTCAAAGATGAACATCATCACCCGTTTATATAGTATCACCTATATAAACGGGGGGCCAAGATCTTCAAAATGGCCGTCACTTCAAGGTTCCCGGTAGACACTTAAAACTTAATATCTTAATGCCTAGCGTCAAAGCGCCCTCCGTCTAGGATCAGTGCGTTCTGGCAAGGAGCAGAAGATCACTCCGCGGAGTGATCATCTGCTCCTTGCCAGAACCTCTACTTAGGATCAGTGTCATATCTGTATACTTTATCAGCGATCAAAGTGTCTCACTCCAGCCCTCTACTTAGGATCAGTGTAGTATATGTGCGTTCAAAGTATTTCTAAATTAATTTTACTTCAGTGTGTAAGCACAGAATCTCTTACAATTATGTAGGGATACCATTATAGCTTGACCGATATATATATATATATATATATATATATATATATATATATATATATATATATATATATATAATGTCATCCACAGACACCGTGTTTGGCGTTTCACGCCTCTTTAGTGTGGCTAGACACAACAACTACCTATCACCAGGATCGAAATCTAACTGATTTTTTGTCCACCCGACTTCTTAACCTCTCGGCCATTTGACAGGTGCCGTAAAGGAGTGATGTTTAAACTATTAAGTACATACGTTTGAGTGCTAAAATTGGAGGAATCATATGTATGTAGGGAAATCATACAAGTTATTTGATGGTAATATTTTATTACAAAAATAAAATATAAAATGTGTGTGTGTGTATATATATATAATATATATATATATATATATATTTTTGAAAAATTGTTTTTTTTTTTTTAATTGGGCGTTATTATGAAGCATTAAAAATGTATAAATGAATGAACTCGATATTATGGAGTATTGGATTCACTTATTTTTTAATTATTTTTTCTCATAAATTTTCAGGTTCGTTAGATACCCTTTGTCAAATGTTATTACTGTTTAACGGTTTCTTTGTCTCTGTTGTTATCGACAGTGGCAGCGTCTGTAAAATATTTGTAATAACGGAGAATTCCGATATCTGCGTTTAATCCCTTTACGTGCGTTTGTAATTTTAGAATCCATTTAGTTTCTGATTGTTTTCTAGATTGCGTTGTTGGAAATGCGTGTTCTAATAAGATGCATTTGAGGTCTGTAAGGTTGTGTGATAAGGTGTTAAAATGAAGTGCTATTGTACTATGCGGGGATTTGAGATTATATATAATATATATATATATATATATATATATATATATATACACATATACACACACACGCACAATGCCTCACAAAACTAACTCTCATTACCCATCATGTTCCCTCAAATTTAACTACACTTCCCATCATACATCACAAAAAAGTATATAAAGAGTCGCACACTGTGTGCGTTTACGTGGTTCGATAATCGCATGGACGAGAAACTAAAAAGCATTCGTGTTTATTGTCTCATTTTACTGATTACCCTCCCCTCCCCCTTCTCCTCCTCCTCCTCCTCCTCGTAGGATCGGAATTTTGTTGTGTTATTCTTTACGTAATCAGCGAAGTGAATGAAAGTTTAAACGTCGTTGTTTAACAAAATCTTATCCTTTGGTATCAAGGGTTACATAAACAGTTAGTACGTGTGTAGTTGGGCCAGTGAATAACATTTGAATTGAGATAAGAAGAAGTGAGAGAAAATAAGCGTTGGAGACGGAGTGTGTGTGCGGAGAGAGAGAGAGAGAGAGAGAGGAGAGAGAGAAGAGAAGATGGAGGGAGAGAGAGAGGAGAGAGAGAGAGAGAGAGAGGAGGAGAGAGAAGGGAAGGAAAGAAAGAGAGAGAGAGGGGAATGAGAGAGAAGCGTAGATGGAGAGAGAGAGAGAGGGAGAGAGAGAGGGAAGGAAAGAGAGAGAGAGAGGGGAATGAGAGAGAAGCGTAGATGGAGAGAGAGAGAGAGAGGGAGGAGAGAGAGGAAGGAAAGAAAGAGAGAGAGAGGGAAGGAGAGAGAAGCGTAGATGGAGAGAGAGAGAGAGGGGGAGGAGAGAGAGGGAAGAAGAAAGAAGAGAGAGGAAGGAGAGAGAAGAGGAGATGGAGGGAAGAGAGGGAGGAGAGAGGAGGAGAGAGAGGGAGAGAGAGAGAGAGAGAGAGAGAGAGAGAGAGAGAGAGAGAGAGAGAGAGAGAGAGAGAGAATTATGTGAAAGAAATACAGAAGAAGAAAAAGCAAATTTTGCAAGAGGATAGAAAATAATATTACGGAGTGAGAAATAGAACCGGGTGGGTGCGGGTAGAGACAGAGAGATAGACAGATAGACCGATAGACACACCGACAGACAGGCAGAGATAACATTTTCCGAATCTGCAAGAAAGTAGAACTAATACGAGATAGACATAGAACAAAAAGTGAGTGATAGATAGTAGAGAGAGAAAGAAAATCCGGGAGAGAGAGAGAGAGAGAGAGAGAGAGAGAGAGAGAGAGAGAGAGAGAGAGAGAGAGAGGCCAAGGGGGCAGATAATGGGGGTTGATGTTTGGGGTCAGGGATCAGGCGCCACGATAACGAAAGTCTACAGATGAAGGCCTTCAGTACACCCCGCCCCTCTGACTCAATAACATCACTTTTGCCGTCAGCACCTACGCCACCACCCCCGCCATCATCCCCAGCCACCACCGCCCCACCGCCTTTAGAATTGTCCAACACTAAACCATCTAGCGTTACCCACCATCTTTATTTATATATTTATCTATATCTATCTATCTATCTATCTATATATGTCTATATATATATATATATATATATATAATATATATATATATATATAATATATATATATATATATTTGTTTGGTTATCGATGTATCTGTTGATCCTTTTTTGCTCACTTATTTTGTCCTTAATCTGATAGCAGAGAATCGTCGAGATAAGCCGTTGAAACTTTTAGACGCCATCTTAGTTTTCTGATGTGTAGAAATTTATCAGCGTCTCACCGCCGCGTTTGCCACCCCCCACTACCCCCACCAGCTTTCTTTTTTCTTTCTTTTTTATTATTAGATCTTTTAAGAATTTCAATTTTTTTTTCTTTCTTAAGTAGCGCTGGTTGTTTGTTTTTTTGTTGTTTTTTTTCTTTCTCAAATCATCCCATAATTTTAATTTCAATTTCTTTCTTTCTTTCTTTCTTTCTTTCTTAAATCTTTCCACAATTTAAATTTCTTTCTTTCTTTCCTTCCTTCTTTTTTTCTTTCTTTTTCTTTCTTTCTTAAACCATTCCACAATTTCAATTTCAATTTCTTTCTTTCTTTCTTTCTTTCTTTCTTTCTTTCTTAAATCTTTCCACAATTTAAATTTCTTTCTTTCTTTCCTTCCTTCTTTTTTCTTTCTTTCTTAAATCATTCCACAATTTTAATTTCAATTTCTTTCTTTCTTTCTTTCTTTCTTTTTCTTTCTTTCTTTCTTTCTTTCTTCTTTCTTAAATCTTTCCCCAATTTCAATTTCTTTCTTTCTTTCTTTCTTTCTTTCTTAAATCATTCCACAATTTCAATTTCTTTCTTTCTTTCTTTCTTTCTTTCTTTCTTTCTTTCTATTCAGTTTTTCTTCTCCCCTTCTTTTCTTCCTCCCCACTTTCCCTCTACTCTTTCTTTCTTTCCATTTCTTTCCTTCTTTCTTTCTTCAATACTTTTACCTTTTAGTTCTTTCTTTCTTTCTTTTCTTTCTTTACTTTTTCCTTTCTTCTTTCTTTCTTTCTTTCTTTCTTTCTTTCTTTCTTTCTTTCTTTCAAACCATCTCTCTTCCAAATAATTGCTTTATTTTTACTTTTTCCCGACTGATTTTCTCTTTCTTTTCATTTTCTTTTCTCCCCCAAAATTCCATTTTCTTTTTATTTCTTATCTCATCTTTATTTTCAAAAAAAAGTTCCTCTGTTCCGCCTTGCTTGATAGAACATAAAAACGGACCCATTTTCTTCGCACTCATGCTTGGCAAGTCTCATCTTCTCCGTGGCACCAATATTAGAAGCCAACAATATGTCAAAGAGGAAGATATATATAATCTTACTAATATATTTATGTTA
>CM042163.1:62403759-62423759 GCA_023376005.1 Doryteuthis pealeii
AAGGATGATATTATTATTATTATTATTATTATTATTATTATTATTATTATTATTAATAATAATAATAATAATAATAATAATAATAATAATAATAATAATAATAATAATAATAATAAATACCTGGACCTTGCCAGAGAATTGAAAAAGCTGTGGAATATGAGAGTGAAAGTGATACCAATTGTAGTTGGTGTACTTGGAACGGTCACAATAAACTTGGAAAAAAGACTGGAGGAACTGGAAATCAGAGTAAGAATTGAGACCATCCATACTATTGCATTGCTGCAATCGGCTAGAATACTCAGAAGAGTCCCAGGGACCTGAGGAGACTTGTCACTCATCCTCCAGTGAAATGCCATCAGCTAACTCTGATGTGAAAAACTCAAAAGGAGTGATAATAATAATAATAATAATAATAATAATAATAATAATAATAATAAACCATCATCTGTAGTTGATAATGAAAGCATAAAATTCTCTGGAACTTTGAGATTAAGACGGATCACCTTATCCCAGCTAGAAGACCAGAACTAGTAGTGATTAACAAGAAAAATAGAACTTGTCAACTGGTAGATTTTGCAGTCTTAGCAGACCACGGGTGAAGATGAAAGAAAATGAAAAGAGAGACAAATACCTGGACTTTGCTAAACAATTGAAAAAAAAGGGGAATATGAGGGTAAAGGTGATACCAATTGTAGTTGGTGCACTTGGAACGGTCCCAATCGTTTAGAAAACACACTAGAGTAATTGGAAATCACAGGAAGAATTGAGACCATCCATAAAAAGCATTGTTAAGATCAGCTAAGATGCAGAAGAGTCATGGAGACCTGAGGAGACATGTTGTCACTCAGAGTACCGTAGAAGACCACAATCTAATGCGGTGGCGAAAAACACTAATGGAGCGAAGTATGGTATATGCAAAAGCCTGAACCTGTCCGGGAGAATAAGACGCATGAAATTCTCTGGGACTTCGAGGTACAGACGGATTACCTAATCCCGCCCAAAAGATCGGACCTTGTAGTAATTGACAAGAAGAAAACTTGTCATCTCGTGGAATTTGCCGCCCCGACCAATCACCGAGTGAAAGTGAAAGAAAGCGAAAAGATAGACAAATACTTGGACCTTGCAAGAGAACTGACAAAACTGTGGAACATGAAGATGAAGGTCGTACCAATTGCAATTGGTGCTCTTGGAACGGTTCCCAAAGGTCTAGAAAAGAATTTGGGTGAATTGGAAATCAGAGGAAGAATCGAGACCATCCAAACTACAGCACTGTTAAGATCGGCCAGAATACTCAGAAGAGTCCTGGAGACCTGAGAAAACTTGTTTTCACTTAACCTCCAATGAACCACCGAATACGGCAGGTGGGAAAACATGATAATAATAATAATAATAATAATAATAATAATAATAATAATAATAATAAAACATGGTAACACATACCACAAAGTAAAGGTCGTACCAATTATAATTGGTGCCCTTGGAACGCCTCTCCCCCAAAGGCCTGGAAAATAGTCTGGGTGAATTGGAGATTAGAAGAAGAATCGAGACCATCCAAACTACGGCATTGTTGCAATCGGCTAGAATACTCAGAAGAGTCCTGGAGACCTGATGGGACTTGCTGTCACTAATCCCCCAGTGAAAGACCACCAGCTAATGCGGGTGAGAAAAACTCTAACGGAGTGAAATAAAAATATAATAATAATAATAATAATAATAATAAAGAGAACGTGTCAACTGATGGACTTTGCGGTTCCAGCACATTACAGGGTGAAGCTGAAGGAAAATGAAAAGATGGATAAATACCTGGACCTTGCCAGAGAATTGAAAAAGCTGTGGAATATGAGAGTGAAAGTGATACCAATTGTAGTTGGTGCACTTGAAACGGTCCCAATAAACTTAGAAAAAAGACTGGAGGATCTGGAAATCAAAGGAAGAATTGAGACTATCCAGACTACTGCATTGCTGCAATCGGCTAGAATACTCAGAAGAGTCCTGGAGACCTGAGGACTTGCTGTCACTAATCCTCCAGTGAAAGACCACCAGCTAATGCGGGTGAGAAAAACTCTAACGGAGTGAAAATAATAATAATAATAATAATAATAATAATGGCGATGCTGCTGCTGCTGATACTGACGGGTGTGAACGAGGCCGTGCCCATTGGCATGATGAAGCATTTAGTGGATTGGAGATTAATGTGTGGGAAAGTGTGCCAGGCCCTTAAGCATCGAGCAATAATTTACCTGCAACGATGGGTGGAAACCACAGGAAGTATGGCTATGGTCCCGCCACTAATTCCTCTTCACGCTTTATCAACGTCGCTACATATCTACTTATTATTATTAGCGACATCAGGTCTAATTAAACGAGCCAATTATCTCATTCGTTTGATTGCTGATGGCAAAAAAATCTGTTCTACCTGTCTTGGCGCAGGGGGGAGGGGGTAGTGGGACCTTAAGTTTAAGACCCTGTCCCCTCATTAAACGACTTTAATCAATGACCCCCTTCATTATAAACCTATTGACCCCCTTTTTGCACCATCACTTCCCCCACAAAAGTGTTTATTTGCAACCGCATCAAGGAAAATTATAATCAAGGCTGAAAATAAATAGGCTGCTGTAAGTTTTTTTTAACGTTTGCTGTACGTTATTATCCTAGCTTGTTAACCATTACACCTCTTGAGGTGTCCTATAAAATAGCAACACTAGTCATCCACTAAGCTTGGCTTAATTTAATCGAAGGCCAGGATTATGAGGAAGCCTCAACTGAGAATCGAACTCACTAGAATTCCTCGGCTTGCCTATGTTTGGTTGGCTGATTGGATTTTACAGCATGTCAACCCTTGTTGGGTTATTTTATGCCGAAGACGTTTTATTTTATTCATTCTTGATGGGTATTCAACATTATTTTTAACTCAATTTTTTCAACTCATTTTTTCTATTTAACCCGCAGATGGGACCCTACCACTCCGGGCCAGGGTGGACCTGGAAGTAATGGTGATCATCGGGTACTTTTCATTCTCCAGAGCTCCAAAATTGGAATTTCACCATCAGATGAAATTTAACGTCATACCTAGGACAATAATACCATCAACCATCGGTTTTAGCACATATATGATAATAAGAGTTGGGATTACCATAAGAGCAATAGAGCTGGGACAATCATATAGGTACTAGGGCTTGACGTGACCAGCCGATAGATCGGAGGGAATCTTTCCGTCTAGCCTAAGTAAAGGCCAAAGTGGAGTATTGCATGTCATGGACTGCTCAGCTACCAGTGTTCCATCCTTAAGCATCACGGGTCACTACCCTTGGCCAATAGATGACCCCATTGGGAGTCTTACGCCTCTGCAGAGGTGCAGTCGCTGTATTCTAAAGCCCAAGTGACAGCGCTTACACCTCTTGTGATATCCTATAGATTAGTGACAGCAGTTATCTACTAAGTTTGGCTTTGTTTTGTGAAAATTTAGTAAGAGAATGGCGACCCTGTTTCAACGGACACTAGCAGCAGTCCCTTAGGGTCATATAATGCCAACTATAAAAGAGGGGGTACCAAAGAATTCGGCCTCTTTTTTGCCTCTACCATTGGCTAGCTACACTTGCTCCGTATCGTTAGAAGCCCAAGACGGCGACGATTCGGAATCATCACCACGTAGAAGCTAGAGCATCAAACACATCCAAAAACCAAGTCAACAAGTTATGAGGAACAGAATGTATCTAAGAGAGGATTTACTCACATAGAAGATACCAGATATCTTTACTCTCCCTCTCCATTAAACTGGTAGGTCTCTTAAAATATATTCTATATATACGGGAAAGACATTCATATTCTTAGTCATTGTTGTGTTATATAATCAACCTTTAGAATAGAAGTGTTTTAATTCATTCATTTGTTGTTGTTAGCAGGAGAATGAGCTACATTATATGGTATACTAACTAACACGATATTGTCATGGGAAATTTCTTAGAATTTTCTTTACTTTGAGTTGATATCCTAATTTGTGATTATTCCTTTGCAATCCAAATTATCAAGCCTCATCTCAAAAGTTCAGAGAAATATGAACTATATTGTTGCTCTTAACCCAGTTTGTGGGACTTTAAATATGCTGACTGTATCTCCTGCAGAGGGATAATATCCCTTTAAAAAGGGGTGTCCAGGATATGACACTAAAACATCTCATAGGGAGTCTTCAGTTTGAGAGATCTGTGGAGTGTCCCTTCATTGTCATTACTTCCAGGTCAACTCTGACCTGAAGTGTTGGTACTTGGTAGTGTCCTGTCTATGGGTCAAATAGATATCTTTAAAAATGATTCATATTTGATAGGTGCATGTGCAAAAAAGAAAAAAAATTCTTAAGAAACAAGTTCACAAAAAATGGGAATATGAACATACAATGAATGCAAAAAAGTTTGAAAAAGGTTTTCAAAAAAGGTTTTTTCTGGTACTGCCAAAAATATGCAATAAATCAAAACGAATATAAGAACGTATGTTCCTCAGAAATAAAATAAAAATATAGTTCCAACTATTCTAATACAAACAGTTTGTACAATTCTATGGTTTCAAGTATTCCTATTGAATACAAATAATTCCTAGACAATTATATGGTTTCAAGTAACTATTCCTGCTTGATACTAATACTACCTCTACTATAACTACTATGACTAATAATAATAATAATAATAATAATTGTGGCTTACAAGGATTGTGGACTGGCACTTTACGATATTGCAAAGAAACTGAATCACCATCATTCATCAATTGATATTTTCCTCAAAAATTATAAAAATGGTAAGAAAAAACTGAACTTTATCATAAAAAAAGTGTATATCCTACCAAATTGACCTTGTGTCGCATCCTGCTCGTGCGGAGGGGTTGGTAAAAATATATATATCCTACGAAATATTAAATGGTCATAAATTGTCCTAACGTCTCATAAACTACGTTGTCATCAATTGTCTAATTGAATTTTCTGTCAGATGTTTTTATCTGCAACCTTTAACCCTTTAATTACATCTAATTCTCCTTAAACTACCTTTTACCTAGCAAACACATTGAACTCTTTGAATTCCTTTTGGACTCTTTGGACACTTTAGACTCTTTAAAACTCGTTTGGTTGTTTCCTTTTATGTATATCCCTGTTTGATATTTGTTTAATGTTTTTTATGTACAGTAAATATTTTGTTCTATAAAAAGTCTCCTTTCTTCAAAAGCAGCACCCATCTCCTCACTGCGTTCGAAGTACGGTTTATTCTTTTACAAAACGTAGGGTCTAAACAGTGCTTTTCTGGGGACAAAAATCCCCACAGTTTCTCAAAGGCCAGAATAATAGAATGGGAGAGC
This sequence comes from Doryteuthis pealeii, assembly GCA_023376005.1. Lineage (NCBI taxonomy): Eukaryota > Metazoa > Mollusca > Cephalopoda > Myopsida > Loliginidae > Doryteuthis > Doryteuthis pealeii. The sequence continues at coordinate 62,409,097 of CM042163.1, forward strand.
TTCGACTGAGAATCGAACTCATAAAAATTGCTCTGCTTGTCTAGCTCGTTAACCATTACATCACCCTGTTGGCTGGGACTGAAGAATAAACCAACTTCACCTCTGCAGAGCGATATGAACCTCCTAACAAGGCCGCCTGCTGGCCGTGAGTGGCGACATAATGCTTAAGGATGGAATCCTGGTGGCTGAGCAGTCCATAATATGCAACACTCCACTTTATCCCTTACTTAGGCTAGACGGGCGATCGGAGAAGCTGGCCACGTCAAGCCCTAGCACCTATATGATTTTCCCAACCCTATTGCCCTTATGGCAAATCCCAACCCTTTTTATCATATATGTGCTAGAAGCCGATGGCTGAGGCTCTTAGTGTCCTGGGTATGACGTTAAACTGCATCTAGTGAATTTCCAATTATGGAATTCTGGGGAATGTGGACCCCTTATCGCCATTACTCCCAGGTCAACTTTGACCTGGAATAGTCGTACCTGTTCGGATCCCATCTATGGGTTAAATAGATAAAAATGAATATTAAAAATGTGCTTAAAAACTGAGTTAAAAACAATTGCGTACCCATCAAGAATGAATAAAACAAAAGGTATTCGAAATAAAATAACCCAAAAAAGGTTGACATGCCGTAAAATCCAACTAACCAACTAACCAACTTGGTTGGTAGATTGCGGCCCGCTATTACCACTTATCTTAGTCCGCAAGTGTATTAACATTCCACAAATAGTGAACTTTACTTGAGCCTTTCTTGCTTTCTATGTTTATATTAACGCGACCTGATCCACCTCTTTCCATTTTAGTCCATATATTTTAGATTTCATCCAAACATTTCTACTTAACTTTGCCGTTGCTATTTCAACAGTTATTTTATATCTCGTGTCTCCTATTTCTTATTAAGGAATGTAATCCCTATAACATAAACGATTCAAATAGACAGACGTTGCAATAACGAACAGGACACACTAACTACAAGAGCTAGTCCAATACCACAGCCCTGTCGACTGGGGCTTTAGAATACACCGACTGCACCTCTGCAAAGGGGTAAGAACCCCCCCCCCAATGGGGACACCTTTTGGCCGTAGGTGCCGACCCGTGACGCTTAGGGACAGATCCTCGTGGATGATCAGTCCATGACATGCAACACTCAACTTAGACCCGTACTTAGGTTAGACGGTCGGTCGGAGAGACCCCCTCCGATCAATCGGCTGGTCATGTCAAGCCGTATCACCTATATGATTGCCCCAACCCTATTGTCCTTATGTCAAGCCCCAACCCTTTTTATCATATAAGTGTTAGAAGCCGATGGCCGAGGCTCTTAGTTTCCTGGGTATGACGTTAAACTCTATCTGATGGTGAGGTTCCAGTTCTAGAGTTCTTAGAATGTGGAGCACCCCTTTATCACCATTGCTCTCTGGTCCACTCTGACCCGGAGAGGTAGTACCTGGTAGGGTCTCATCTATGGGTTAAATAGAAAAATGTATTTATTAAAAAATTGAGTATCCATTAAGAATTAATTTATTTCAAAACTTTGTCGGCATTAAATGACCCACTGAGGTTGATATGCCGTAAAATAAAACAAAACAAACAAACTAATAGTCCAATCCCCGTTACCCTTAAGTTGCTGTAATACTTTGAAATTTATAATTATACTAAACCTGAGTAAATCAATAATTGTTTGCTAAAAGCTTTTTTTCTATTTAGTTTAATGACACAAAATACATCCTAAAATATTCCTTATTTTTGGGATTAACTTATGTTTGAAAAAATTTCATTTTATTTGATTCTAATTAGTCGTAATTTGCAATTAAGTAAAAAAACTCACTCACCCGTCTCTTACTTCAATTTCTGCCAGTCACTTTACCCCTCTGTATACATATCTTGATTATCTACTCTTTATATCTGCTAGTTTTATCTTTGGTTGTTTCTTAATAAAGCTTTATTTTCGCAACCCAGCCCATTTTTCTACGGTGGTGAGACCGACCCATCAGAACCGACAATAGCGTTTGCACTCCTGAGACACTGGGTCGAATCTAAACTAAACTATGTCGCGCATCCAATCGTGCACTTTCAAGGGGGTCAAGGTTATTACCCATCAACAACTGTCGGGTAACTTTACATGGAACCCGTCATTTTAAGTCTACGGACCCTATTCAAAATTCTAACTACAGGTACGTTCATAATTTATAATCTGCTGTAACAGTTAAGAATTTCATTGAGAGTGTTACCTTTTTGTTGTTCTCTTGCTACAAGAATTCACAAACGTATGAATCTAGTATAGTTGAAGGCTTGGTCAATTATACTTTGACCTCTGAATATCACCGTATATGTTTTTACAGATATGAACACACACACACGCGGCGCGCGCGCACACACACACACACACTCTCTCTCTCTCTCTCTCTCTCTCTCTCTCTCACACACACACATAGAGTTTATGTCGAAACACGGTGTCTGTGGATGACTATATATGTTCCCCACACTTTGGAGCGGATTTCGCCGCCTACGCTTAGAAAGGCAACTCCCTCCAATAAAACGGATGGGGCACTCTCTTGTGGCCTTTACATATATACATATGCATTTATCAGTTAAAATCTTTCTTCTAGTCGATAGGTGCTGATGGCTGAGTAGTTAAGAAGTATGACTGAAGATAAAACGATCGGGCTTCCATCCCGGCTGGAGGTAGTCTTGATACTTCGAAATACTTTATACGTCGAAACACGGTGCCAGGGGATAACTATATATATATATATAATATATTGGTATTTTTTCTAGTATTGGAGAATTGAAAATAAAGTGCTCGATACGAGTATAAGAGCTATATTTATTTAGTATAGTGTTCAATGCATTTAAGGTGTGATTGTTACCATTGGTTTCAAAGCTGCTTGTTAGCCACGTATCGTTAAGACAACGCGCCTGTTAAAAAAATTGAGAGAAAATAGATAGATAGATAGATAGATAGAGAGAGAGAGAGAGAGAGAGAGAGAGAGAGAGAGAGAGAGGGGGGATAGAAGAATATTTTCTTCTGACCTATAATATTTCAGCATGTACATTTTTACAGATATACATGCATAAACACACACACACACACACACACACACACACACATATATATATATATATATATTCATTTTGTTTTGGCCTCTTTCTTTTGTGTCTTTTTTTTCTTCTTTCTTTGTGTCAGACCTACTGCAGTCTGTCCTGTTCGTCCATTCCACGAAATTTTCTCTGAAGGGAGTTAAGAGAGAGAGAAAAAAGTTTTTTTTTTTTAAGAAAAAATGAATCCGCTTTTAAATGCAATTTATATATATATATATATATATATATATATATATATATATATATATAACGTACTTATTCATATATGTAATTACACATTTATACACATATACACGCATGAGAAAAAAGAAAGGAAGATATAATGGTAACTCATATTGACATGTTTCGCTTTCGGCATAGTTTCTCCAGCGACAGATGTCAATTTGATTTTTCATACTGTCTCTCTTCTTTCTCATCTAATCGCATTTAATTCCAAACCCCCAGGGTAGGTCGATTTTTCACTTTTTAAAATATCAAATTACATGAAACACCAACAGTTGTGTATTGGCACATTAATGTTTGTGTATTGTTTATTGATTTTAACGGTATATCAACCCGTCCGGGGTTATGTCATGCCTAACGGTTAGAATGTGATACATATCATGTATTTATTTTTATTATTTTTAGTAATTGGCTTTAACAATGTGTTAGCATTATTGGGAATTATGTTGTATGGTATTGATTTGTTTCATGTCTATATTCTATGGTATAATTTTATTTCCCTAAAAAAAGAGAGAATATCTTCCATGTTGGCGTTTTCAAACAGATCTTTCATTTTGTTTGCTTTAAAATAACGGTTTCTGATGTGAGCAAAAAACCTGCATTCCATGAATAAGTGTTTAACTCTCAAAAGTGTTTGACATGTTCCACATTGTGGTTGTTGTTCTTGTATGAGTATATAGGAGTGCGTTAGTCTTGTATGACCAATGCATCATCGGGACACAATGACTTGTTCCTTTCTATATATCCTTTAAGTTGGTCTCCAGCGTTCCAAAGTAAGTTTGAGCAGGATGTGACACAAGGACAATTTCTTAAGAGAAGTTTAACACGTTTGAATTCAGATTTTTTCCTTCTCTTAGACTGGTTGCCTAACTAAGGTTAATGATCCCAGTCAGCTCTACTAGTTACCCATGGCTGGAGGGAGCATAGTTAAAGGGCCGGGTTAGCTCAGTCGGTAGAGCGTTTGGCTAGAAACCACAAGGTTTCTAGTTCGATACCGGCCCTCGCCAACTCAGCGTATGAGTTTAAAGTTGGTCTTTAAGTTGGTTTCCAGCCTCCCAAATTGGGTTTAATTAAAAAATCAGATCTTGAACTTGTACCAATTTTTTTAAGGAAGTGACATCAAATACACTGAAAAATCTTCGATTTGCAATAATGGGGGGTGGGGCATATTTTTAATTTGATCTTGAGTTATACTTTCATCATTTAATTTAATTTTGATAAAATAAATAAATAAAATAAAATAAATGAAATAAAATAGAATAGAATAAAATAAAATAAAATAAATAAATGAAATAAAATAAATAAAATAAATAAAATAAAATAATATAAAATAATATAAATGAAATAAAATAAGATAAATAAAATAAAAGGAATAAATAAAAATAAAATAAAATAAAATAAAATAAATAAATAAAATAAAATAAAAAATAAAATAAATAAATAAATAAATTAAATTAAATTAAATTAAATAAATAAATAAAATAAATAAATAAATAAAATGAAATAAATAAAATGACAACATTCCCTGGTTTAAATCTGACATTATTAGATTTTCTGATCATTTTTTTTAGACTAGGGAGGTTATGTTTGTGTCTGAGTTGGAGAGCTACACCTACCCTCAGCTCCGCACTTTACCGTACAGATCCAAGCAGTGCAACTCATGCGCTGAGGAGCCGGTATCGAACCTGGAACTTTGTAGTTACCAAGAGCAGATGCACCACTGACTAAACTAAACTGGATAAGGAGATGTTCAAGCTTTGGTCACGACTCGACATATTCCTTTTGGGGACTCAGATATTTATCCTATCGTCCATCCTTACTTAGACTAGACAAGTGATCGGAGAGGCACACTCCGATTAATCGGTTAGTCACGTCATGCCCTAGCATCTATAGAATTGTGCCAACCCTATTGCCTTTATGGCAAACCTCAACACCTTTTATCAGATATGTGCTAGAAAGCGGGGGTTGAGGGTCCTTATTATGACGTTAAACTGCATCTAACGGTGAAGTTTCAGTTCTGGGGCTGTGGGGAGTCAAGTGTATGATTAGGTTGGTTTGGTTTGGTTTGATTTATTGAACGGTATATCAACACCTGTATGGGTCATTTAATGCCAAAATTTGATTCAGTTGTATTATTGTCTTTATTGTTATCTGTAAAACATCTCGATTCTTCTCGAACTCAGGAACTTTCTGTTCGAGCTCAGAGAAATTTGATTCATTTGTAAATGATTGATTATTATCTTATAATGCAGATTGTGTTTTTTTCGTTCGTAACCAGAAACTATATTACCACTCAAGTCATAATTCCCTTAGTTATTTACGTCACATTCTCCATGATTTTATTTTTATTTAAACCTCAATTATTAATGAAATTGCCTTACATTATTAATAATATCGACCATATCTACATGATATTTTCCACGTACCCCACTTGTACGGGTCAGGCACAAAGTCCCTATTAACGTGGGCCCTGCCCCTTTAAATCGAGGGGGCAGGTGTTGCCTGGGGGGATGGGCCCCTGGGATCGACGCCGTTAATTATATCAATGGTCCAGAGGCCGAAGCCACTGTAGACCATATCTACATGATATTTACCGCGTACCCCACTTGTACGGGTCAGGCACAAAGTCCCTATTTACGTGGGACCACCCACAAGCCGAAGCTCATGGAGTGGCAGGTGAAAAAATTGCATCGATCCCGTCGGCATTCCCCCTCAAGGGGGGTGCCTCAGGCGCTGGGCAATAAAACCCAGCCCTGCCCCTTTAAATCGAGGGGGCAGGTGTTGCCTGGGGGGATGGCCCCCTGGGATCGACGCCGTTAATTATAGCAATGGTCCAGAGGCCGAAGCCACTGTAGACCATATCTACATGATATTTACTGGGATCGACGCCGTTAATTATATCAATGGTCCAGAGGCCGAAGCCACTGTAGACCATATCTACATGATATTTACCGCGTACCCCACTTGTACGGGTCAGGCACAAAGTCCCTATTTACGTGGGACCACCCACAAGCCGAAGCTCATGGAGTGGCAGGTGAAAAATTGCGTCGATCCCGTCGGCATTCCCCCTCAAGGGGGGGCACCTCAGGCGCTGGGCAATAAACCCAGCCCTGCCCCTTTAAATCGAGGGGGCAGGTGTTGCCTGGGGGGATGGCCCCTGGGATCGACGCTGTTAATTATATCAATGGTCCAGAGGCCGAAGCCACTGTAGACCATATCTACATGATATTTACCGCGTACCCCACTTGTACGGGTCAGGCACAAAGTCCCTATTAACGTGGGACCACCCACAAGCCGAAGCTCATGGAGTGGCAGGTGAAAAATTGCGTCGATCCCGTCGGCATTCCCCCTCAAGGGGGGCGCCTCAGGCACTGGGCAATAAACCCAGCCCTGCCCCTTTAAATCGAGGGGGCAGGTGTTGCCTGGGGGGATGGCCCCTGGGATCGACGCCGTTAATTATATCAATGGTCCAGAGGCCGAAGCCACTGTAGACCATATCTACATGGTATTTACCGCGTACCCACTTGTACGGGTCAGGCACAAAGTCCCTATTAACGTGGGACCACCCACAAGCCGAAGCTCATGGAGTGGCAGGTGAAAAAATTGCGTCGATCCCGTCGGCATTCCCCCTCAAGGGGGGCGCCTCAGGCACTGGGCAATAAACCCAGCCCTGCCCCTTTAAATCAAGGGGGCAGGTGTTGCCTGGGGGGATGGCCCCCTGAGATCGACGCCGTTAATTATATCAATGGTCCAGAGGCCGAAGCCACTGTTGACCATATCTACATACTAATAGCATGCAATTGTATTTATATATACAACAAAATAGTGGTTTACAGTGTAAACGGGAAGGCTAATTTGCATATTGATATAAAAAAAATTGATTTTAATAAATATGTGTTTAGTATCATTGATTTCTCATTGTTTGGCTTTATCTTAATGAATATGAACAAAAAGGGGATAAATCTTAAAAGAAATCATTTAACAAGAAGAATTAACTGTATTTTATTCTTTACTTCCTATTTTAACTAAATAGTTAAATTAAGAAAATTTAGCAATGAAAGACGGGAGTGATGAATGAGTAAATTTCAGTTCTATTTTTCGATTATACCGTTATTTTCATCTGCATTTTTATTTAGTTCTATTAGCCTTTCTAATTTAATATAATATTTTATTACAGTAAAACTTAAATACTTGCACCCAGAGGGTGCATATATTTGTTAGTAATCATAATCATTTATAATTTCAGCGTCCCTATTTTAATCATTTTTTAAAAGCTCACTTTGTTTTTATAACAACCAATTGTTTGCACAGTTATATGGTATCAAGTATTTCTGTCTAATCTCTACATTAATATTCGTGTTCCTTAATTGGACGATCGTAATTATCTTGCAACACCCTCTGGTTAAAAATGAGAGCGTCTATATCGTCCAAGTTTTGCATTTCATCTTGGACGATTTGGACTGTCTCATTTTTAACCAGAGGCTGATGATAACGGTCGTACAATTAAAAGAAAAAGAGTATTAGCTCAGTTGGTAGAGTGTCCGACTAGGAACCACAAGGTTCCGGGTTCGATACCGGTCCTCACCAACCCAGCGTATGAGTAGCACAGGGATCTGTGCAGTAAAGTAAGGAGCTGATGGTAGGTGTGGCGCTTAATCTCAGACTTTAATCTCCTTGATCTAGCGCTAGTGAAAAGGGGATAGACATCCCTCGCTGTCTGGTTGATACTGAATTTAGGTCAAGCCGATGACTTTATTTTTATTTACTTATTAATATACTGCTCCTATGAAACTAGTAGAGCACTCTAGTTTTATTCATTTATTTATTTATTCATTTAATGACGAATAAGGGATATCTGTTATTATACTAAAGCTGAGGGAATCAATGATTGTTTGCTAAAGGCTTTTTTCCAATTTAATTTAATGACACAAAATTCATATCAAAATAGTCTGGAAGAATGTGTTAACGGAGTAAGACATGAAATTTATTGCTCTTGGCAATTATAATTTGGGGGAAATAAAATACTCATGAGCGAAAAGAAGCGGCCCTCTGTTATTACTAAAAACTTTTAATGACACAAGGCAAGATAACTCTCATCTCCAAGTTCGCATCGAGACTCCATGACATCATAAAACTGCCAGTCAACTGAAGAGCAGCCCAGCAGCCAGGATTCCAGCCTTCTCCGATGTAGTACCAGCACACACACACGCACACACACACACACACACACACACACAATATATATAATATATATATATATATATATATATATTTGTAAATAAATAGGCCTTAAATACCATGGGTATTGTGGTTATGGACTATGTCCAGGGCAGATAAAAAGAGTAGAACTCTATGGGTCATTGATAAAGAATTCAACTAAGGAATTAACCACCAGACATAGACAGACAAAAACACCGCCAACCACGTAAACTGAAGGGAGAAAAAAAATTTCACTAATCAAAAAGACACTCGAAAAGAAAAAATACAATAATATCGCCCTTGGAGGCCGGGAGAAATGTATAAATATAAAATGAGTTTGGCCATGTGTCTGTCTAAATAAAAGATACACGTGGTCTGAAGAAGCTCCGTGGGCCCTAGATACCCACGAGTGGAAATGGTCCATAACCACGATACCCATGGTATTTAAGGCCTTTTTATTCACATATAACTTTGCTCTGTTTACAATAATTAAACATTGAGCTCTCAATCGGAACCTGAACTCTACAACAAACTACTGGTAGGGAATAGGACCAGCCTAGAATCACCTTGTACCAAGAAACTTGGTACCACACCAAAGTATATATATATATATATATATATATATATAATCCAAAATTCCAGAGAAGAAATCTTCCTTACGACACAAGAGTTTTATTTAAAAAATCTGTCGCAGTTTGAGAGCTCAATGTGTGCTCTTAATGTTAGAGTCACAGAGCAAATATATAAGTAAAGAAATACCAAAATACTTAGAGATTTAGCATTATAGTCTATTTCAGAGAGCTTAGACAAAGTGTCTAACTCTCCCGACTCATCAGATGCGAATCTGATGAGTCGGGAGAGTTAGACACTTTGTCTAAGCTCCCTGAAATAGACTATAATGCTAAATCCCTAAGTCTTTTGTTATTCTTTACTTATATATATATATATATATATATATATATATATATATATATATATATATATATTGAATATTTTCTTTATCTACACATTATTCACTCCATTAGAAGAAAGAGCCGTAACGTTAAGCAATGAATTCTCCATTCAAGAAATGAGTACAAGACATAGAGTTGACAGTTCTGATTGAGTTTCGGTTGGAAAAAATTCATTTTATTTGTTTTTAATTATTCGTAATTTGCAATTAAGTCAAAAACTGACCCGTCTCTTACTACACATTCTGCCTGTGACTTTCCCCCTCTCTATATATATCTTCATTACCCCATCGTTATATTTGTTAGTTTCTCTATGAGTGTAAGATAGTGATTTAGAGATTTATTATGGGACAGATGTAGTAGACATTTACTAAGATTAGTTTAGTTCTGGCACAAGGCCAGAAGTCGAGGTACCCAGTGAGAATCAAACTCACTAATAATGGGTTGCTACCCTAGCTCATTGCAATGATGATATTATGAAGTATTGTAGCATTATATTGGTTTTGGTTTGTTTGTTTAAAGGCATATCAATCTTTATGGGTAGGGCATTCTATCATGAAGTAATGGTTAGCAAGCTAATCTTGCAGATCCCTTACCATTGAATAGCGAATTTAATCCTTTACTGGATGACCCAGACTTGCGATATTATGTCACATTCTACTTGTCATGAATGGGTTGGGTAAATACCTATCAACCTTCGTGGGTTATTTAATGCCAATACCATCCTTTTAGGACAGTAAGTAAAGTAAAGTCGACGGGGCGGCCTAAAGTCGGTATCAGCCAGTCAGCGAGGGAGTCTATACCTTTTTCAATAGCGCTAGACCAAGGAGATTGTTTTAGCATCTGAGGTGGTGCGTCACACCTACCATCAGCTCCTTACTTTACCGCACAGATCCCTGTGCTACTCATACGCTGAGTTGGCGAGGACCGGTATCGAACTAGGAACCTTGTGGTTTCTAGCCGAACGCTCTACCGACTGAGCTAACAAGCTGCAATCCCGTAGCTTGAATTGGGGCAAACATTCCTTTTCTTAGAAATGCTACAAAACCATTTTTAAAAAATTATCCGACTGTATTTATTAAAAAAAACTTAATTCGCTTTGCAATCTCACTTTTCTCTAATCGCAATTATCTACCTAGAGCTCAGTGGGTGACCCAACGGATCACGTTTTGTCTAGTACGTATATATATATATATATATATATATATATATATATATATATATATATATATATATATATATTCATTTGTATGGGAACAATCTGCTACCATTGGTGTCATGCTATGAAAGGTTAATTGTTTAAGCGAAACAATCGTCGGGCAGCGAAATATTTTTGAAAATGATAGAAATATGGTAAAATTTATTGTGCGTCTGTTTTAATGGTAGCATACATGTTCCCATACAAATGAATATTTATCATTAATTTATTAACGCTCTATCACAGATATTGAGCACTCTCCTCATAATACTGTATGTTGGCTCACTACAGCCTTTTCAAGTTTAAGAGTGCCAACCATACTCATTTATATATATATATATATATATATATATATATATATATATATATTATATATATAATATATATAAACAAACAATAAAATTCCATTCCTCGACGTTATGATAGACACTAACAACAACATATTCATCACTTATCCATATAAAATCCTACATCTAACAATTCCTGTATTATCAATTACAAAAGCGAACGTATAAACTGTTTGTTTTAAAAACGAGACAATGGAAACATTCCAACAGTTCCACACCTGATGATGGCATAAAGACGTGCAGAAAGTGCTAGTGAAAAAACCTTTGATAGATTCCTACACCAATTCTACACGGATATTAAAAAGATGGCCAGACAGTTAGAAAGGACCGAACAAAAACTTGTCAGACAAGAATTGTCCGTTGAGTTTAACAAAACTTGTTTAAAAGAAAAATGCTGCCAAAACATATATATATATATATATATATATATATATATATATATACACGGTCACACAGACACCCAAATGAAAAACAATTAATATACTCACATTTTCATACACACGTTCTCTCTCTCTCCCCCCCTCTCTCTCTCTCTCTCTCTCACACACACACACACAACGTAAGAGAATGTTCGATGTCATCCTTTAAAACTGTTTATCCAGGCGTTTCATAAATTTCGAACTATTCTAAGAGCGCTAATTTTCCATTCAAAACATTGTAAACAAACTGATCACAGTCTCATTATTCAATCATAAAATTTCCTTTTCCTTATATCAACAAAAGCCCTGAAGAAGATCTACTAAACAGACTGAAACACTGCAGCGTTGGCTGAATAAATATCACTCATTTTATTTGAACCTGTGCTTTTTCAAATTTTTTTCACTATATTACATATATATATGTATGTGTGTGTGTGTGTGTGTGTGTGTGCATGTATGTGTATGTTTGTGTGTGTGTGTGTGTATGCGTGGGGTATTGCAAAGAAGGCCCGGAGGGTGTTGGATGATATCTGATGGACACCTTGCCTTTTACTAAAAGCATTGAGTACATTTATGCCATTCAATATACACAGTTAATCTGGCCACCAGTAAAGCACAAGATACGGGACCGGTGTGCCCCTGGGGGCATTTCTCGTTGTCTGCCAAATAAGGTAAATCCCTCCCCTGCTTGTGCAACCCCCATGTGTTCAAGGTTCTCGTAAGCGGCCCCTACACTTGGTAACCTGCCTCTCTGTTGGCCCTTGCCAGCCCCCCAAAAAACTGGATTTCTAATTGTTCTGGACTTAGAGATTGACGCTAGCAACAAGAGAACCGGTTTTGATTTGAACGGTAAGAGGCTGTTTCGGGGATACGAGAAAGAACAGAAGTAGCTGCTTATATGTAAGTACGTACGGGACTGAGGGTTAGATATGTGGACGTACGTAGTTTGGAACATTAAGCATTATATATATATATATATATATATATATATATATATATATATAGAAGAGAGAGAGAGAGAGAGAGAGAGAAAGAGATAGGGAGAAGGCAGAGAGATACAGAGAGAAAAAGAGAGAGTGTGTGCGTGTACACTATATATATATATATATGTATGTATGTATAAACCTAATGAGTCAGATAAACCTACTAAAAGTTTCGCTTAGTGCTCTTCAGTGCTAAGATCCGACTCTCTCTCTCTCTCTCGCTCTCTCTCTCTATATATATATATGGGGAGAGAGAGAGAGAGAGACACACACCACACACACAACACACACACCAGACAGAGAGAGAGAGAGAGAGAGAGAGAGAGAGAGAGAGAGAGACAGACAGACAGACAGACAGACAGACAGAGACAGAGACAGAGAGACAGACAGACAGAGAGTGAGTGTATGCATGAGTATTATATATACTAGCAAATATATGCACCCTCCGGGTGCAGGTATTTAAGTTTTAATATAATAAAATATCATATTAAATTAGAAAGGCTAATGAAACTGAATAAAAATGCAGATAAGATTTGGAACAGAGGGAGTATGATTGAAAAATAGAACAACTTTGAAACTAACTCTTCCATCATTTTCCATTACTCCCGTCTTTCATTGGTAAATTTTCCTAATTTAACTATTTAGTTAAAATAGGAAGTAAAGAATAATATTACAGTTATTTCTTCTTGTTAATAGATTTCTTTTAAGATTCATCCCCAAGATTTTTGCTCATATTCAATAAGATAAAACCAAACAATTAGAAATCAATAATACTAATACTTTTTTAAGATCAATATGCAAATTAGCCTTCCCATTCACACTGTAATCCGATATTTTGTTGTATATATAAATACAATTGCATTTTATTAGTATGTAGATATGGTCAACAATCTTAATGATGGAAAAGAATTTTATTAATAATTGAGGTTTAAATAAAAATAAAATCATGGAGAATGTGATGTAAATAACAAAGGGAATTGTGACTTAAGTAGTGATATAGTTTCGGTTACAGACAGACAAACACACAATCTCCATTATAATAATATATATATATATATATATATATATATATATGAGGAAAAGGGGGTTGGGATGAATCCGACAGAATGAGGTAAAATAAGGAATGAAAGAACAAAACTCAGACAATGTATAGTATATTTCGCTGGAATATTGAATTCAGCTTCTGCTTTTATTGAATGATTAGGATCATACAAGTGTTATATAGAAGGGGGAAGTAGGTAGGTGGGTTAGTTTTGTGGCGAGGAAAAGATTTGATTGGTTATAGGAGACATCTTTGGGGAAGATAAGAAGAGAAACAGAAGGAATATAAAACACTTGTATGATCCTAATAATTCAATAAAAGCAGAATAAGCTGAGGTCAATCCTCCAGCGAAATACACATTCTTGTCTGCGTTTTGTTCTTTCATTCCTTATTTTACCTCTCTCTTCCTTATTCTACATATATATATATATATATATATATATATATATATATATATATATATATCAATGTGTATGGTTGACACTATTATACTTGAAGAAGCGGTAGTAATCCAACGTACAGTGTTATTAGGGGAGTGCTGAATATCTGTGATAGAGCGGTAATAGATGAATAAATGAATAAATAAAAGTTTTAACTTTTTTTTTATTATCATTGAAACAATTATTGCCACCATTTGGTTTCTTGCTCTGTGGCAGTCTTCAGGCAACGAAATTGTTTTTGAAAAAAAACAACCTTTTCAAAAACAATTTCGTTGCTGAAGACTATCACAGAGCAAGAAACCAAATGGTAGCAATAATTGTTTCAATCGTTTCAATGATAATAAAAAAAGGCAAAACTAGAACTAGCTGGAATTGTTTATTAAGGATTATTATTAGTTATTTGAAACTGTATATAAATTATTTGTATTAAGAATAGTTTCTTGAAGCTAGAATTCTTTACTAAGGATTATTATTAGTTACTAGAACTGTGTGCAAATTATTTGTATTAAGAATAGTTTCTTGAAGCTAGAATTGTTTACTAAGGATTATTATTAGTTACTTGAAACTGTATACAAAGTATTTGTATTAAGAATAGTTTATTGGAGCTGGAGTTGTTTACTAAGGATTATTATTAGTTATTTGAAACTGTATATAAATTATTTGTATTAAGAATAGTTTCTTGAAGCTAGTATTGTTTACTAAGGATTATTATTAGTTACTTGAAACTGTATACAAATTATTTGTATTAAGAATAGTTTCTTGA